>JAUDYJ010000004.1:119811570-120136570 GCA_030761175.1 Masticophis lateralis | reverse complement strand
GTGTTTTACAGTCCTCTCTAAGCGGTTTACAGAGTCAGCATATCGGCCCCAACAATCCTTGTCCTCATTTTACCAACCTCTGAAGGATGGAAGGGCCGAGTCAACCTTGAGTTGGTGAGAATCGAACTGGTGGTAGTCAGCAGAATTAGCCTGCAATACTGCATTCTAACTACTGCGCCACCACGGCTCTTGTCTGATCATCCCTAACTTATAGAAAATACTAATGCATTTCTGCAACTCGACCTTCAGTTCATCTATTAACTATAAAATTACAAATGTATTTTCGCAGTCAAGTCCATTCTAGGATTTTGGAGGAAATCAAAACAAACATCGGATGCTGAGCAACCAAGTCTTATATTCTTGTTCATGCCAAGAAGTGAAAAGCAAACATCCCCAGCTCTACTTTCCCAGTAGGAATTCGACAAATCGGAGCCACTGATGAAGCAAACATCCTTATAAAAACCGTCTAATAGCTGTACATAATTCCAGGAGAAATCTATTGTCAGCATGAAAAACTAATGCTGTGGTTTGCTACCACTGCTTCCAAATGTGATCACCATGTCAATAAAGTACTGTGAAATTGTTTTAAGAGACATAAAGCATTAATCCTGCTGTGGCACGCCCCATTATAATCAGCACTGTTTGCCACAGATGTCTACGTTTTTGTGTGGATTTTGGCAGAAGAATATTTCCGCATACCTTGGGGTGATGGTTGGAAGTTAAAACAAATGAAGGAGGGATTGAGGAAACTGTTTGGATGATTTAGGGTCACCAGGACGCACATCCAACCAACCTGCCTTTGCTGGTACTAGTAGAAAACTGACAAATACTTGCTGGTTGTTTGCATTCTTTTAGGAGGACATTGAGGCCACTTGGAGGTTTATCTGTTATCTTCAGGTCATCGGAGTAGTACAAATGGGTGTGGCGCCTTCTTGGAACTATTAAAAATCTACTGTGTTGTAGACTGGAGATGGCAAATCCTTCCCCCTCTGTTGAGAGAGAGCAGCTCAATTTTGACATAGATACTTCCCAGTAGTGGGTTTCTAATTTTTTTACTAACGGTTCTGTGGGTGTGGTTTGGTGGGCGTGGTGTGGCTTGGTGAAGGATACTGTAAAATTTCCATTCCCTTCCCACTCCAGGGGAACATTATTGCAAAATCCCCATTTCCTCCCAATCAGCTGGGACTCGAGAGGCAGAGAATAGATGGGGGCCGGGTCAGAATTTTTACTTCCGGTTCTCCACTACCGGTTCTCCAGAACTGGTCAGAACCTGCTGAAGCCCACCTCTGATCCTTCCATTCCCCACCATCCAGTCAGAGCTGAAGAAGCTTCTTGGATGATGAGCAAACCATCTTCAAAGAAAAACAAGAAAGTCCAGTTGCCTCTTGAAAAAGCCCCTTTGGGACAATGATGATTGAGACTCTCCACAGACACTTCGAATAGGAACATAAAGTTATCATTTTTTATGGTTTCTCTTATTCTCTGCATTTATTGGCTGGCACAGCAAGTCTTGGATTCAAGCTGTTAGCTTGTTTGCAAAATGGATTTGAAGAAGAAATGAGAAGGAGGAAAGTTAGTTTAATGATACATCTCTGTTAGCATCTGGTGACTGTGGAATGCTGATCCTGAAGTCATTAGGCGGAAGCAAGAATCACTGGAGCGATGGGCTGCGTTTGCAAGTAATGTCTTTAGGGTTGGGGATGGTAATAACAGCAAGGCATTTGGGAGCTGATGTTTGTCCTGGCACCCTGATAAAATGATCTGGCACACAGATAAGATGATTCATACATTGTCCAGCTGCCATTAAAAGAAAGAGTAAAATAAGAACGATTGTGCTGATGGTCTAATAATGATTCATCAAGAATGAGATGATGTCCAAGAGCCAATCTGTGGTTCATTTACCTGGTGCGACAGCCAATCAACAACACGGGGTTGAGTAAAGTGGAAATATTTTTGATCAGAAGCAAAGGGGCTCTCCGTTAGCAAACAAAGGACCTGCAAAGAGCACTGAGCAGGACTGGCATTCTGTTTTTATATCCCAGGATACAGGAAATTCAAAACAGGAATACAATGATTGGCCACAATCTTTGGGCTACCAAAATGATGAGGGGGTCAACCTATTTTCCAAAGTACCAGAAGGTAACAGTAACAGAGTTGGAAGGGACCTTTGAGGTCATCTACTCCAACCCCCTGCTAACACAGGAGACCTATACTAGGGATTCGAACTGCCGGACTGCCGACCTTTCTGAGGTCGGCAGTCTTAGCCACTGAGTCACCTAATGGTAAGAGAAGAAACAATGGTTGGAAACTAAGCAAGGAGAGAATCCACCTAGAATTAAGGAGAAATTAGTACACAAAATTATCTGCTACAATGTCCTTCCTGTCAATGGGTACTTCAGCTTCAACGGCAATAATACACGGGCACACAATAGATACATACTTAAGGTAAACCACTCCAAACTCGATTGCAGAAAATATGACTTCAGCAACAGAGTGGTCAATGCCTGGAATGCACTACCTGACTCTGTGATTACTTCCCCAAACCCCTATAACTTTAACCTTAAACTGTCTACTGTTGTCTTCACCCCATTCCTAAGAGGTCTGTAAAGGAAGTGCTCTGATCATACAGGTAATCTCTCAGCTATCACACTCAGTGTGCTGATATTAGCTACAGTCAGATGAGATGTGACAATGTCCCCACAATCCGGGTCCTCATTTTACCTACCCCAGAAGGATGGAAGGCTGAGTCAACCTTGAGCCTGCTGAGATTTGAACTCGCAGTAATTGCAGGCAGCTGGCACCTTAAGTGCTAATTTATCAGCTCTTTAGTCCACTGCGCCACTAAGGCTCTTGTTATTCTACGTTCTACAACTTTCTTATCAATAAACCCCGTGGATAGGCAATGCTGTTCAGTATGGAGTAGCATGCTGTTTAAGTGTTCATAGCAGATCTGTGCCATTGAGACCACCCCTTGCCCCACAGCCCAAGTTGCAACAAGCTTCTACGTACTGTTCAAACTGCATCTTGAGCATCTAGCTATGGTTTCTCTGTAGGGTCTGCTTTCGGCATTCCTTACCAAGCATGAAGATCTTTTCCTGATCTAGCTAAGCTGCTGGCCACTTCCTGTTTTGAGTTTCTATGCAGACAAGACAAAAGCAGGCTGAAAAGAATGGAGAAGACTATGTTCTTTTTTAAGCAGTGGGCTTTCAAGATTGAGCAGGGTCTCAAGCCCTCAGAAAGAGAGAGAGAGAGAGAGACAGCGAGAGAGAGAGAGACAGACAGACAGACAGCTTGGTGTACTGCTTGGTGAGCAGAATGCTACATTTCTCCTGCTTATGAGTTTTGCACGTTGCTAGCATTCACTTTTAATTACAAAAGGGAGAACAGTAACCAATGACCGTGGGAAGACTAAATATTCCATCAACTTGGAGCCAATATCTACTGGAGTCAATGTGAGACTTTCCATTAATGTCAGCCCCATAGGAGACTAAAAATTATGATTTCCAAGCCAAACCAAAACAAATATCTTCTTAGAAAGGAACAGGGGGAGGAAAACAAATCTACTGTTCTAGAAGCCTACAGGAAATAAAATAAGCAATGGCTGGGGCCCTGCTCTCAAGGAGAAAACCTTAGCAATCTTGACACAAGCCGTTAATCTTCAATACTCACAGTTAATGAGCTGTACTTGAATGTTAATGTTCTGTGCCCAGGCCTAATTGGTATAACTTAGCATAGCTTGGGAGAGAATCCTGTTTTTAATGTAAATAATTGAGCTGGGCTATGTTCACAGAGAGTTACGTCTCCTTTTTCTGCTGGGACAGGGTTGCCATCCACTTTTGGATCATTGGTGGTGGAAACACAGGCAGTACATTAGCTTGGTTGGAAATGGGAGCATCAGGCTTTTCTGAAAGCTCATCAACCACTACTCCCTTGGCCTTGGTTTACTCAAGGACATGATTGGGAAAGACACCCCTAGGCTGTGAAAATATCTACAGATCCCTCACATCCTGGACATAACTTGTTTCAACTTCTACCCTCAAACCTATAGAGCATTGCATACCAGAACAATTAGACACAAGGACAGTTTTTTTTTCCCTGAATGCCATCACTCTGCTTAAGAACTAATTCCCACAACACTGTCAAATAATTTACTAACACTGTATTACTATTCTTCTTATCTTCCTTACTAGTATCCATCTCTTCCCACTATAACCATTTTGCTTGTATCTTTCAATTTATTTATTGCTTCAATTTATTTATTTATTGGTTCAATTTATATGCTGCCCTTCTCCGGAGACTCAGGACGGCTTACAATACGTTAAGCAATAGCCTTCATGCTTTTGTATATACCTGCTTAGTAGGGCTTTCGGGCCCCCCCTAAGTGGTGTTCTTTTTTATACAAAGTCAGTTTATTGCCCCCACAATCCAAGTCCTCATTTTACCTACCTCGAAAGGATGGAAGGCTGAGTCAACCTTGAGCTTGGTGAGATTCAAACTTGCAGTAATTGCAGGCAGCTGGTGTTACTTAACAGTACTTTAGTTTGCTGCGCCACCAAGGCTCAACAATTTATATTGTTTTTATTTGTTTCCTAGTATGAATTGATAGCTTATTAGTAACCTTGACTATCACTAAGGGTTATATCTTTTTATTCTTGATGAATGTATTTTATTCTCTTTATGTACACTGAGAGAATATATCCCAAAGACAAATTTCTTGTGTGTCCAATCACACTTGGCCAATAAATAAATAAATAAAAATAAAATCCCTAGGCAGAATCTCACAAATATCCCCCAAGCTGGGGTTCAGTATCACGAGACTTCCCATCCTTTTGAAAGACCTATTCAAGCTTCTTTTTTATGTAAAACGGCCTCTCACTTAAGTAATCATTGCAAATAGTTATTTGTTTATTTATAGTCTATTCCACCCCTTCCTATAAATTCTCCGTTTATAGCTTCAAAGCCATGGATCCACCTTGACTTATTTGGTCCAGAAATGCAGTTCTTCAACAGCCTTCACTTCCTTCCAAGTGAAGCAAACAAACTTTTCACTGCTCAGTGAGATTTAATGTGGACGCTCCACCACTATATGTAATAGGGGACACAGAGAATCACATCCCTTCCCATATTTTTCCCTTGGGTTTAGAATAGAATAACAAGAGTTGGAAGGGACTTCGGAGGTCTTCTAGTTTACCTCTCTGCTTAGGCAAGAAACCCTCCACCACTTCAGACAAATGGTTATCCAACATCTTAAAAACGTCCAGTGTTGGAGCATTTACAATTTCTGGAGGCAAGTTGTTCCACTGATTAATTGTTCTAACTGCCAGGAAATTTCTTCTTAGTTCTAAGTTGCTTCTCTCCTTGGCTAGTTTCCACCCATTGATTCTTGTCCTATCCTCAGGTGCTTTGGAGAATAGCTTGACTCCCTCTTCTTTGTGGCAGCCCCTCAGATATTGGAACATTGCTATCATGTCACCCCTAGCCCTTCTTTTCATTAAACTAGACATACTCAATTCCAGCAACCATTCCTTATATGTTTAAGCCTCCAGTCCCCAATCATCTTTGTTGCTCTTCTCTGCACTCTTCCTTTCTTTTTTCTTTTTTTCCTAGTATATTTGCAAGCTTTAAGATGTGGTCGTCTCTTCAGGGCAGTGAAGCAGGGGTGGTCTACTACGGGTTCACTCAGGTTTGGGAGAACCCATAGCTAATGTTATGGCCGGTTCAGAGAATCTCCAAATCCTACCCCTGGCTGGTCCCTCTTTGCCCACCTCACCCTGCCCCACCCCTCCCCTCCCATGAGTCTTCACGCATCCCATTTTGGATGCAAGGTAAGTGAAGGGCCCACACAGAGGCTCAGGGAGGGGTAAAACAGGCCTCCCAGAGGTTCCAGAAAGTTGGAAATGGGCCCTGCACAGAGCCTGGGGGAGGCAGTTTTTGCCCGGCCAGAGGCTTGAGGAAAGCCTCCAGAGCCTGGGAAAGGTACCCCGCCCCCGTGGTGCAGGAAGCCAACTGGGCCACGCCCACCATGGCCACGTCCACCCAGCAACCAGGCAGAGTACCGTTGCTGAAATTTTTGAATCCCATCCCTGCAGTGGAATAAGGGGGAAAAATCATTTGTCCGATGCCATCACAAATGTCATGGTGGTACTTAATGTTTAAAAAGGAACCCTGGCCTTGTGACATTTTCCTGCCTGGGGAATGTTTTTTATTGATTGCATGAAGACAAGGACAGAAGAGCTGCCTTTTCCTGGCTCAACAGTTACAATCCAACTCATATTCTTTTCTTTTTCTTCCCCGGATGTAAGTTAGTGAACCTTGATTACAGTTGGGGTTAAACTGATTTTTGATGGATGGGTCCCATTGTCCGCTATACCAGCTTGTAAGAATAAGGAATTCTAAAGACAAATTGACAGGAAGGGAGCTATGCAAGAGTAGCCGAAAGACGAAAGAAATGAAAAGGAAGCTATATGGAGATGATTCAAAATGATACAGCAATAGAGTCTAGGAAAGCAATGACTCCAACCATAAGATGAATGCATATGGAGACCTTCAAGGTAACGATATAAATCAAGGGCTTGATTTAGTCTTGGAAGAGCAAGTGATCCAAAGCAAACTAAGGATAGTTTTTAAGCGAGGGAAAACAACCTTAAAAGAAAGATCAATTTGACCTGTCATAAGTCATTCTTTAGCAACAGTTAGCAGAATATTCTATTGCTATTGATAAAAAAAATGCATTTTCATGAAGAGGCAGGGATGCCTTAGGTCTGGCATTTCTCTTGGTCACCGAATTGAGCAGCTCCTCCTCTGAATGGTTGACCCTCCAAATTTACTCATAATTTTATTTTAATTATACTTTTCTTGAGAAATCTGGGTTGGGTGCCAATCTCCATTATATGCAAGAATGGAAAACAGTTGCCACAAGTAGATGTTCCTTGACAAAGGGGGTGGGATGGGGGAAGGAAAATACCATAATTTTCTTAAAGAATTCTCTTCATAATTCTCCAACTTTTTATATTGCATCTCCAGTAGATGAAATGCAATATACAATACAACATAAGATAACTATGCCTCGTTCATGCAAAATAACCATTTATTTAACCCCAAGGTTATCTTGGTTTCGTGAGCAGTCTGGAAAACACTTGATATACGATAATTAATTGAACACTTTATCGTGAATTTGTGATGAGCTGGCACATTCGAATTTAAAGAACCAGGCATCCCTTTCACAGCCTCTCTTTTGATATTATTAAGGAACAACAAGCTGTACTTCATTTCAATAATGAAATCTCATTGTTCCATGCCAAAGGTCATTCGGCTGTTATGTCTAATGCAGACCAAACAAGATACCCGTTTTTTTTGTCTTGCTTCCACTGAAGTAAATCAGAATTAATTCCTTTTAATATAGCCAATGCAAATTGGCAGTGAATAATTTAATTCCTATCACAGAGGGCAGTGACAGCTCTGTAAATGTTTGTGTGGAATGCTTGATTGCCTTGGCAATTATTTTCTCCATGCTAATATTTACTCAAAAGCAGCACAGATTCTTGAAACACCCACCCCGTGATAGACTTGTGGGATGCTTCGATGCCACAAGGGCTTTCACAGAACACTTCCATTCTTACACAAATTCATAAAGCCCAATGGACTCTCTTTTCCATCCCACTTTGCATGAAAATATCTGCCGGCAATAGAGACACCACATCAAAGAAAAGCACAACACAATGGTTTTAAAGGAGGAACATTTCAATGGACTAGAAATGGGAAACAATAATGAATGTTATTGAAGACATTGTATCAGAAATTAATACATCAACCTTAAGATTATGACATGATGGATAATGAGAAAATATATTAATAAAATAGGAAATACATATAGGGAAAATAGTAGTATACTGTATTTTTCAGAATATAAAAGTCTCTGGATTATAAAATGCACCTACCTTCTCTTTCTGGGGACAGGGGGACAAGAAAAAAAATCTGCCTCTGCCTCCCAGCAATTTGCCTCCTTGCAGCAAACAGCAAACAGCCTGTTTCAGTTTCATTTTCATTTATTAGCACAAGGAAAAAAAAATCTGCCTCTGCCTCCCAGCAATTTGCCTCCTTACAGCAAACAGCAAAATGGGGCATGCAGAGGCAGCAATAGGCAATGGCAATCCCTGTAGCCTGAAACAGCTGATGGTCAGGAGGCCAATCCAACCGACTCTCAGCTGCTTGTGCTAAACAGGCTGTGCTGAAACTGAAACGGGCTGTTTGCTGTTTGCTGCAAGGAGGAAAATTGCTGGGAGGCAGAGGCCAAAGGATGGGGGCTGGCAGGTGGGCACAGCTACATTCGGTCTATAAGACACACCCAAATTTTCACCTTTTTTTGGGGGGGGGGGAGAAAGTGTAGCATACTCTGAAAAATACGGTATATATTAATAAATAATATGACTTACCACAACTAAAATAAATTAAAATTAGTAGATGAAAATTTAGGATTAGGTAATTTAATTGTATTATTAATATTAATAGTGTGTTAAAGTATATTGTGAATTTAAAATATTAAACACTGATTAATATCAGTGGATTTTGAGATACACTCTCGGGACTGCTTAAATATTGTTCATACTTGGCGTTATTAGTAATACTACATATTTGGAATATTGAAGTTATGGGGGAATAATGAGTAATTTTTAAAATATTAAAGAACAGAAATTTAATAGAGGCTTAATATAAGGCTTAAAGAAATGTTATCTATGTTTAAATAAATTAATGAGAAAAATGATAAAGGATTATGAAGAGAAAATAGTATTGTTGAAGTTGAAAGATTAGGATTATACATACTTTTTTGTATTATTATAGTTAGCATCGTTTAAAAAAGACTTCACCCAGTCAATACACTTTCCAAAACATATGTATGGAATTATTGCACTAAAAATTATATATATATATATATATATATATATATATATATATATATATATATATATATATTCAAAAAGAAGAAATTAATACATCAATACCAACTGATTTAGGGCTGAAGGAGACAAGAGAGATTTGATATGACCCAGTAAGTGACTGACATATGCGGGAACAATTCTGAGAAGAAGAAAAAACCCACATAATAAAGGAAAACTCTACTTGAGCTATACGGTACATAAGAAAAAAAATGGGGCATGAAATCCTTAAATTGCTGCTGGGAAGGTGGGAGAAGAATCATTTCATCAAAACTGAGTAATGCCCCAATTCTCAAGATTGAGGAAAGAACAGTCAAAAGTCTATAGATTCAAAAATGGAAGAAAAATACACCCAATGTCTGTATGTGTGTGTGTGTGTTACTCTCTCTCTCTCTCTCTCTCCCTCCCCCTCTCTCTTGATACAATAGATACGTGGGCATTATGCAGATGTGCATTAGATGTAGATAATAGATGTAGATATGTGTCAGCATTTCATGCTGCATTTATTCCAATGCTGACATAAGAAGAAGAAGCAGAGGCATCTGGAAAGGGACATTTGACCCTTTACCTACTTATTTTCACTTGAGAGAATATCACCTAGGAGATGGGAGGGGAGGGAGGAAATTCCTTTGAGGGGAGCAGTAGATTAGGGGCAGACTGATGGGGAAGATGGCCAATAAGTATAGAGGAGTGGGGAAAGGAAAAGGAGGGTTTGCCTGAGGAAGCCAGACTTGGCTGCAATGAGTCGGAGATAGAATGTGTGTGCTTAATAAATTAGAGTTTTTTTTTCAGAGACTATGTTTGAAATGCAATTTATTCAAGATGACTTCGAAACCTGACAATATGATTCATGTATATATGATAAAGACAAATGTAGATATTGATAGGAGACCTTTCAAGCAGGGGTGGGCTTCAAAAATTTAGCAAGGGGTGGACATGGCCATGGTGGGCGTGGCCTAGTTGGCTTCCTGCACCACAGCAGGGGCAGCATTTTTGCCCTCCCCGGATTCCAGAGTCTTTCCTTGAGCCTCCAGGAGGGCAAAAATTGCCTCCCCAGGCTCTGGAGGCTCTTGAGGCTGGAAACGGGCCTGTTTTTCGCCTTCCCCGAGCCTCCAAGCACACTCTGCACTTACTGCATCCAAAATGGGCCACGTGGGGACTCCTGGGAGGGGTGGGGCAGGATGGGTGGGGCCAGCCAGGAGTGGGATTTGGGGGTTCTCCAAACTGCACAAAATCTTAACTAAAGGTTCTGCTGAACCCCTGCGAACCCCCAGAAGCCCACCCCTGCTTTCAAGGTACTTGAAGGATTTCTGTTTAAAAAGATGGACTAGAAGCAGCAAGATTTAGCTTCAAGTCACTCTTAGATATGAGAACCTTAACCAGCCACTGACCTTGGCCCAGCCATTCCAGGTCTATGAAGCAATACGGAGATCACATTGAAGAAAGTATGAACTGGCCACTAGAAAAGCATCACCTTAGCCCAGAAAGACAGGAGAGGGTGAGGAAGAAATTTGATGCTGTCTTACCTTTGCCTTCTTATGTACAAGAAGGAGGGTGGTAGAAAATGTATTGAATTTGTAAGATATTATTATTATTACCCATGATTCCCCCAAAATAAGACTGGGTCTTATATTAATTTTTGCTCCCAAAGATGCATTAGGGCTTATGTTTTGGTTAGGTCTTATTTTGGGGAAAATACAGTACTAAATGCATTGTGGGTCATGCTAGGGCTTATTTTCCAGTTGGGTCTTATATTCGGGAAAACAGGGTATTATCCTGTATCCAAGAACAATGGATACTCCTAGAGAGGCTCTGGAGGCTGAGGACAGCAAAAAACATCACTTCCTGTCCAACAGGAAGTTGGGAAACGGGCCATTTCGGGCCTCCGGAGGGCCTCTGAGAGGGTGGGGAAGGCTGTTTTCACCCTCCCCAGATGCATACAGAGCATCTGAGCCAGGTGAGAAAGAAAAACAGGCCTTCCCCACCCACCCCCAGCCTTCAGAGGCAGGAAACAGCCTGTCTCCCTACTTCTGGTAGGCCCAGAAGGCCTGAAAATCAGATTGCCGGCACACACATGTGCCAGTGCCACATGTTGCCTGGCACACCAGGTGTGCCACATGTCATACGTTTGCCGTCACAGGCTTAGGCTGATAACAAAAACCCCTTAGTTGCATCAATAGTTTTGTTGTTGCAAGAACACACTGCAGAAACAAAGGGCTGCTGAAAACATATGGGCAAATGGTAACAAGAACTGTAAAGGGGTGTGTGTGTGTGTGTGTGTGTGTGTGTGTGTGTGTGACAAAGAAAGAGTTTATACAATAAAACCATGTATCTAACTGTACATATCTGATTATAGGCTGGAATAGCTGGATAGTTTGCTGTGCCTATTTTGTGAAGCCAAACATAAATAAATAAGCAAGGAATTGTATTCCAGCAAGACCAGATAAATATTCTACTATTTGTTACCAAAAAAAAAAAAAAAAAAAAAAAAAAAGAATGAATGAATGAATGAATGAAAAGAAAAATAGTTACTTTTAATAAATATGAGGAAGTACGAGGTATAGACCAAAAAAGTGAAGGCATAAAATAGTTCTGGACAAGATAATGAATATTGTCTTTCCTTTTTGACATTTAAAAAGACCATTAGCCCTCCAGACTGTTATAGAATTAGCTGATAAGTATAATTTATTTTCCTTTCGGTAACTGAGAAACAATGAGGCACCAACAGATTTACATTCTATGATGTGCTTTGAGGAGAATATAGAAAAAATCATTTCAAATAAATTCCTTCCCATGTTCCTTAGATTCAGTATGATAGATTGACATTCTAATTATTGGAGAAACTCTAGCTGCAATATAGCACTTTGTGCTATCTTTTGACTAATAAGCATGTTATTGAATTCTTTATGGATAAGAAGAATTTCATTTTGCTACTATTTTCCGCCAAAAAGACATACATAATGCCATAACTCAGACTAAATAAATTAAGCATGCAATAAACATGTATGGGTGTTATCTGGAACAGGGAATAAAAACTTTCTTACCACTTTACCTAAGAGCAGGATTCTTTTAAAAGTTTTGTTAGTTCAGACCGGGGGAGGGGGGGATTCTATAAAACATGTGGGATGTGCATGCACTCTGAAGAATTCTAAACTCCACTGTAAATTAAAAAAACCCAAAGCTTAGTGAATAAGGGATTCTCAACCTCATGCAAACCACATGCAAATTGTGGTTGCATGGAATGAAAACATAATACAGTCTTCATTGTTGTATTTTATATGTAGAAAAGAACATGTTTTCGATAGTCCCATGTTGTATCCCATACCAGCAACCAGATTGAGGCACCAGTCAAGATGGCAGGATAATCATGGTGGACAATGGTGTCAGCAAACATTTAAGATGAAGATGAAGTTTCCTCGTTCAGGGTCTGGGGCTTACATGGGAATGACGGTGTAGATTTTCTTACCGATTTGGTATGTGGGGAGGAGTTTGCTGTCCTTTTCTTCTAGGATCTCGAATTCCCCATCTAACCTTCAGGATTGCAACATCCTGAGAACATCACTCAAAGTACCCACCATGCCAAGCCCTTCTTAATTTAGCTCAGCTGGATGCAACCCTGGTTAGATTGATGGACAATATCAGTAACAAATCAACTTTGTAGAAATATCCATTTGGCATTGTGGTCTAGTATTCATTAACCATGAATCAAGATCTGCACTAAACGAATGATTTATCTGGACAAGTAGAGCTGTAGTGGAAAGCCAATCAAAAATTGGGAAAATTAAATCTGTCATTGACTAGAGTACATGGAACTCACACACACACACAGACAGACAGAGAGGGGGGGGGGGAAGAATGTAGTCAATGACTACTTCAGCTTCAACCACAACAATACACGAGCAAATAATAGATACAAACTCAAGGCAAACCATTCCAAACTCAATTGCAGAAAATATGACTTCAGCAACAGAGTGGTCAATGCCTGGAATGCACTACCTGCCTCTGTAGTTTCTTCCCCAACCCCCCAAAACTTTAACCTTAGACTGTCTACTGTTGACCTCACCCCATTCTTAAGAGGTCTGTAAGGGGCGTGCATAAGTGCACCAGCATGCCTACCATCCCTGTCCTAATATTCCTTTTTACTTACTCTTTTCATGTATTCAAATTATGTTTATACTTTTACTTGTTATCTTAGATATGTTTGGCAAATAAACTTATGATTATGAAACTTATGATTATGAATGAATCAAACTTTGTCCACTAGAGAAAGAGAGAGAAAGAGGTAGTTAGACAGAGAGACCCCCTAACTAGTATCAATTATCCAGAAAAGAATCCATTGTTATCCATTGTTTATTCAAATACCAGATGAAGTTGGGATCTTCTATTTACAAAGGAGGTCTTGCTACTGAACTATAGAAATTTATCTGCATGTTGCCTGTGGGTTTTTAAAATCAATTCCCACTTTGTTGCATGTCTTTGGAACAAAATTCTGAAAACCATGACCCAGATTTCTCTGTACTCAAGGTTTCAGCCTGCTTATTTAACAATTATGACCACGATGAAGCATACATAAATATTTGTATTTCTCTATAACCCCTTTGCACCACTCAGTCAAAATGACCTTCATTTAGACAGAATCACTTAATTAGTACTGTCTTAAGACCAGATACTGCCATTCAGAGTACACAAATTCTGCTCTTTAAATTTGTTAATATCTGATTTTGTGACAACGATCTGAGTCCCAGGGAGACTAAGTCATTCTCACTTACTAGCACATTAAGAATTAATATTTATCCTTCCTGAACTTTTTGGTTTCTTAGCTAAAACTTTAACAAAAGGAGTCCAAATCCCTAAGCACTCCTTGCCTGGGAAGATTAATAATAATTCATTTTGATCCAAGGGAAGTCAGTTGGCTAACTGTGGTTTCCATGGTAATCAGGTGGAAAAAGCAGATTTCATCAGGTTTCATTAGAATTCTCCTACACTCCTAATTAGGACTTGTAGGGCTAACTTTTACATCCTGAAGCTAAGAAGCATACAAGTAAGACCACTTTAAGCGGGAAAGCTTCTGTCAAGAAGAAAATAAATGAAAATAAACAAAACCTATCTTGCAATAAAGCAGGACTCCTGCCTCTTCCCCCCCCCCACACACACACCATTTCTTATGCATTGTGGGTATTTTAAATATGAAGTGTTTTTTTTTTTTTTTTTGTCAAAGGATATCATAGAGAGCTCGGATACAGTTTCTATAAAACAAATCAGAAGATCGTCTTCTGCCTGGCGATCATAGGATCTATTTTTAAAGCAGGATTTTCATTTTCAAATAATGATATTATTTATCATTAATTAGTTATTTGATTTAAAGTGCGATTTTATTGTACATGTTTCTTAACTTGTGTCCGCTGCCCTGAGTCCTTCGGGAGAAGGGCGGCATATAAATACATGTAATAAATAAATAAATAAATAATAAATAAATCTTACCCTAAATTTGAAATGAAACCACTTTCTTTTATTCATCCTCACTTACTTCCAACTTTACAATGCTGACTTAACCAGGAGGGTGACATATTAATCTCACCTGTCCCTCCTGATCTTCCAAGTTGCGTTCTCTTCTCTCCAATTCATATTGGGAGAGGGGGAAAAAATCAATACGATTTATGAATTGGCGGGTGAGCAGCTAACATTCTTTCCTTCCATTTTATGCTAAATCTAAAAGGCAACTCAGAAGTGGCACCAGAGAAATCAAAAGAGCCAACAGTAATTCGACCACAGCAGTAGGAACAGGTTTTTTTTCCCCCCAAATTTGTGTTGTAAACATCTCAAACATTCTCTCTCTTTTCAGAAAAAACAGAAATCTGAGGAACATTCAGAGAGATTCATCACAGTCCCCAGCTGGCGCCATAGCAAAGTAGTAACTGGCATATGATGAGCATGCCAAATCAGCACTTAATCCTTATTTTAATGGCGAATTCAAGTGGCGGGTGCTGCCTGTTTAGAATACAAATTATGCTCACAGAAAAGAAAGCAGCTGGAAATAATTATATAAAAGGCATTTTACTGAGACATGCTGTATTTCAAAAAAAAAAAAAATGGTGCTGAAGTAAGAAGAAGCTGCCTCACAACTGGCTTCCTTTTCAGTCCTAGAGGAGAAACAACAGTTAAAAGAAAAAAGATGGTGGCTAAAGCCAAGATTCTTTAAGCTAGGATATCTTTTGAAGTTAGAAAACAAAAATACCTAAAAAATAAAATAATAAGAGATCTGGATAGTTAATCTCTATTATTTTATTCAGTTAATAGGGATTTGGGTGGTAAACCAACCCAAAAAGTAGCTAAACTACTTTTAATCCTATTTTTTTAAAAGCTGTCCATTTTGTTTTAAGTCATTAACTTCCAATATTGATTCATGGGGTTCATCGGTAATGGTCCCTTTTGAAAAATGTGCCCCTGGTACAAAATGATAACAAGTGAAATTGAAGAACAGTTAGAACAACAGAGTTAGAAGGGACCTTGGAGGTCTTCTAGTCTAACCCTGTCCAAGCAGAAAACCCCATAGCATTTCAGACAAATGATTATCCAACCTCTTTTTAATAACCTCCAGTTATGGAGCACCTACAACTTCTGGAGGCAATTCGTTCCACGGATTAATGGTTCTAACTGTCAAGAAATTTTTCCTTAGTTCTGAGTTGCTTCTCTTCTTGATTAGTTTCCACCCATTGGTTCTTGTCCTACCCTCAGGTGCTTTGGAGAATAGCTTGGCTCCCTCTTCTTTCTGGCAGCCTCTAAGATATTGGAACACTGCTATTATGTCTCTCCTAGTTCTTCTTTTCATTAAACTAGACATCCCCAGTTCCTACATCCCCAGTTCTTAAACCTGTGTGTAAATTATAGATGGTAGGAATTCACCAATAAAAACCTTATATGTTTAAAAGAAAGAAGGAGAAGTCCTACTGATCAGCTCCTCAGGAGGCATAGATTTAATCCACTGTGACCTGTGAAAGTGAATATAAAGATTTCTATTCTACTAAAATTCTACTTACATATATCCCTTGTTATTGATTCACAATCTTTCATTCCACAATGCTGTGGAATTTTGGTGTGGAGAAGGCTCCTGGAAAAACCATGGTTGGCCAAGAAAATGAACACATGTGTCCAGAGTTCTCACATAAGGCACAAATGACCAGATTCACATTATTATATTTTGTATACGTTAGGTAAAGACAAGCTTCCTTCAGAAGTCCAAACTGCTGTGGAAGTTAGTAGAAAAGAGGAGGATGACCATTAGAAGGGTGGATAAGTTGAATTATCAGGATAATAGTACATAGTTGGAAAACAACAAAGGCCAGGTTGGGGACAGATCATCTTGGAAAAGGACTGTCTATGAGGTCACTAAGAATCAATATCAACTTAATGACAAATAGAAGTCTTAGGAAGCATCAAGGGACAAGGGATTAGATTGCAAGAGATTTAATTCTTTTCAAATTCTTAAAAACCTTTCCTTTGAGTACAATAGAGTACATGAATCAAAGTATTATATTCCGTAAAAACCCAACACAGAGCCAGTCTGTTGATTTGGTAACAACAACAACAACAACAACAATAATTCACAAAGTACTGGGACTTGCAAATTGAAGTTGAGCGACTGCGGAAAAAGAAATTGTGTGTTGTCCCGATCATAATTGGAGCCCTTGGAGCAATACCCAAAGGGCTACCCCACTATTTAGAAATTCTAAATTTTCCAGACTTGGACATTTTGACTCTACAAAAAACCACCTTACTTGGAACAGCTTACATCCTCCGACGATATCTTAACAGTTCCTAGGTCCTTGGTTAGGACTCGAGCTGCTGAGCTATTAACCAGCCTCAAAGACTGTGAATCTCACCACAGATTAACCAATAATAATAATAATAATAATAATAATAATAATAATAATAATGATGATGATGATGATGATGTTGATGTTGATAATGTCAACATTATCATAATGCAAATTGAAGTTGAGCGACTGTGGAAAAAGAAATCATGTGTTGTCCCGATTGTAATTGGAGCCCTTGGAGCATTTTGACTCTACAAAAAACCACCTTACTCGGAACAGCTTACATCCTTCAATGATACCTTAACAGTTCCTAGGTCCTTGGTTAGGACTCGAGCTGCTGAGCTATTAACCAGCCTCAAAGACTGTGAATCTCACCACAGATTAACCAATAATAATAATAATAATAATACACAGATCCTTGGTAAGGGAAGATAATTGTTATCTCTTAAGCCACTCGCTTATAAATCCTCTGACAATAATCATTTGCATGGCTTAGGTACACACATCAAAATTTTCCTTAACCTTTGATTGGGTGGCAAAGCCACATCTCAAGAATGTTAAATAAAGGTGACCCCATTCAGTTTACCACAATGACACAAGTTTACCCCAAGTATGATGAGTTCTTGCTTTTAGAAGATAAAAAGGTTAACTTCCTGGAAACCATCCATGACCAATTGATTGAATCTTAGACACGGGCGAATTGCCTTTGCTGAAGCAAAGGTGACATACAATTGAGGTTGTTCGGAACTGAGACAGAGGTGGTATTCAGCAGGCTTTGACCAGTTCTAGAGAACTAGTAGCAGAGTAGTTCGGAGAATTGGTAAATACCACCTTTGACAGGCCCCACCCCCATCTACTCTCTGCCTTCTGAGTCCCAGCTGATCGGGAGGAAATCGGGATTTTTCAGTAATCTTCCCCTGGAGTGGAGTGGGAATTGAGATTTTACAGTATCCTTCCACTGCCACCCCCACCAAGACATGCCCACAGAACCGATAGTAAAAAAAAAATGAATCCCACCACTGAACTGAGAGTTCAGTAAAGAGCTTCTTAGAGGGAGGGAGGGAGGGAGGGAGGAAGGAAGGAAGGGAGCCAAACTTCAACCTCACTTGAAGTTTTAGTTATTAAATTGCACTGCAGTGTTCATCTTGTTGGAAAGAAAGAAAGAAAGAAAGAAAGAAAGAAAGAAAGAAAGGAGGGAGGGAGGGAGGGAGGGAGGGAGGGAGGGAGGGAGGGAGAGATTGAACAATAGTTTTTAGTTGATGTATGGCTTCTTAATACATCATGAGATCTCTAAATTTCATTTCATTGATCCAGGTTATCTGGAATCTAAAACAAAGCGAAACAAATGGTGCTAGAATTGGATGGTTGCTGAATGCAGCAACACTGAAACACCATCACTTACCTTTTTTATTATTATTTGATTTATATGCCGCCCTTCTCCGGAGACTGAGGGCGGCTTACAATGCGTTAAGCAATAGCCTTCATACTTTTGTCTATTTTATACAAAGTCAGCTTATTGCCCCCACAATTGGGTCCTCAATTGACCTACCTTAGAAAGGATGGAAGGCTGAGTCAACTTTGAGCCTGGTGAGATTCGAACTTACAGTAATTGCAGACAGCTGGTGTTAATCACAATGCTTTTAGTCTGCAGAGCTATCCAGGCTCCTACCTATCCTCTTTAGAATTTGGAAATTGAATAAAGACAATGCATGATCTGTAATGCAAGCTCATTTTTATTTGACAAGATGAGGAAAAAAAATCTAGAAAAAGACACTGCCTTATTACTCTTCTTGGAGTTCAATTCATTAATAATCAAAGCTCACAGCTATCCAATCACACTTGGAGACATATATACACAGCTCCTGCAGTTTTAGTTCTCTGAGGAAAGTGCAATATTAGGTTCCTTTTTTCTTTTTTCTCCTGACATCGCTGTTTAATATTGATTCTGTACACAAAAATGCAGGAAGGAACCATGTAATGGACGGACATTTGTCCACCCTTTCAACCACTAGCTTGATATTCTCTATATCAGGGTGTCAAACTCAATTTCATTGAGGGCCACATCAGGGTTGTGTTTGACCTTGATGGACCGGAGTGGGCGTGGCCAGCTTGATGTCACTCATGTCGGGGGCACTTGTAGTGGCCCGAATGCTCTGCCAATGAAAAAAGGCTCTCGAGCTCCGTTTTCAGCTGCGATGACCTCCTGAAACCCTCTGCCAGTGAAAATGGAGCTTGGGAGAGCCACACACAGCACTCCCGAACTCCATTTTCACTGGCAGAGGCACCAAGGGCCAGTCCTTTGCTTTCTCCAGGTAGGCCAGATCTAAGCACCCTTCGGGCCAAATCTGGCCCCTGAGCCTTGAGTTTGACACCTTTGCTCTATACTGATCAGAAGTGATGGTCCAAACTATTTTCCGTTGCTGCCTGAGGCTGCTAAGAATTGAATGTTGGGATCAAATAAGGTTACTCTGATTGTCATTGATTTGTGTAATAAATAACCTCAGTTTCAAAAATGACACTCAATAAGTTTCCCCAAAGAACCATTCATAATGCTGGTTTGTCTGACTGCAGCATTACCGAGGACATTTAGAAATTTATTTTCCACCCCCCAATAAAGTAAAAAAAAAAAAAACCCAAAAAATAGAATAGATAAAAAGTTGAAGTAGTGGTGTAATTCACGTTCTGCTGCATATGTAAAGAAGCTCCATGCAGAATCAAAAAAAAAAAAAAAAAGATCTACAGGTTAAGAGCTTTATAAACCTCTGTGAATCAACAATAGCGAAAAAATAGTTTTGAATGCATGTAAGATTATCCAGCAGGTTTTAAAAAAGAGTGTTTTAAAAGAAAACAGAAACAAACAAAAGCTATCCAAAAAACATTTCCTCTGTGAATAAGCAATTTTTGGAAAATCAAAAAAGCATTCCAAAACTCTAGTCATCTCTTACTCTAACACCTGAGAAATGCATTTTCATCTTAGCAACGGTAACACAATCAAATGAACTCTCTGGCAATTATAGTGAGAGCAAACAATAGGGAATTTAATATATTTGTCTACCCATCTACTAACAGTCAGCAAGTCTGTGTATAACAACCGCCCACAACTCATACATACAGGTATTAAAACAATAAAGCAGCCATCAGCTGAGTAATTAAAACAAATCTGACAATATTCTACAGACTGGGAAAGGTTTCTGAGTTTACCTTGCTGACATATTTCTATTCACTGACTTCATTAATAGTAATGGAAAATATACAAATAGAGATGTTTATGGGGAATAAAAGTCTGTTTAAAAAAATGAAGGTCTGCAGTTTTTCATGAATTTCTGAGAGTGTAAACCATGGATGAAATCCAGCAGGTTCTGACAGGTTCTGGAGAACTGGTAGCGGAAATTTTGAGTAGTTTGGAGAACCGGCAAATACCACCTCTGGCTGGCCCCAGATTTGGGTGGGAATGGAGATTCTGCAATATCCTTCCCACAGGAATGGGGAGGAAATGGGGATTTTGTGGTATCCTTCCCCTGCCACGCCCACCAAGCCACACCATGCCCACCAAGCCACGCCCAAAGAACTGGTAGTAAAAAAAATTCGATTTCATCCCTGGTGTAAACTATTAACATAAAGCCTCCTTCCTCCTCCTCCTCCTCCTAATACAACAACGCCAAATTGTTCCTTAATTTGTTCATATATCACAGACAATGTGTTTAAAGAAAACAGGATAAAGCTCAGCAATCTAAAAAGGGGATAGATTTTTTTTTAATATTCCTTCTATGACCAAAGTACTTTTACAGATATCACTTTTATATGTACAGTATGAGTAAAGCCATTCCAATAAAACTGAGTCAGGGTAAATGTAAATCTTTCAAATCAAATGTAAGCCTATCAAATCTTTTAGCCAAAAAGGAAATAAATATTGGACAGTGGCTCTATTCTGAAATTTATAGAATAAATTTAAGAAAGAAAAAACCCTATTTGTGGAAGCAGAAAAGTTATTGCAAATCTAAGTTTCATTTACCACTTTGTTTCCCAGAAGTCATCTATTGCAAACATATTGCCAATCTGAATAGAGCTTAGACATCTCAGTTCTAAAGAGACAAGATAATATTCAGGGATATGGCTTCCTTTCAAGGCTACAATTCTATAGAACCAGAACCAGGGTCAAAAAGAGCCAAAGGACTGGTTAGCTTCCTGCTGGAATATTCCCTTCATGCTTTTTTTTTTTAAATCAGCATCCAAATTTGGTTCTTCTTTCTGAGGTAACAAAATCCGCCATTTTGCAAAACACAGGAAATATTGCCTGAAAATGGAAGTCAGAATGAACAAGGATTAATAAGACACAGGGCCTTGCCCTCTGCTAACCACTCCCCCAAATTGGTGAGAAATTTGGATCAGCCTTTATTACTGGTGTAGAATGTCATCATCCAACATCCTAGAAGAATGAAATATTTTGAAGAATATATATATATATATATATATATATATATATATATATATATATATATATATATATATATATATATTAAAAAGGCCGAATATTATATTTCCCAAAGGGAGAAATTGAGAAAGTTTTTTTTAAGAAGGAGAAAGCAGCCCCCACATTTCTTAATAACCCTCAGCAGATGTCAGCACTTAAGAGATAAAGAGCACATTGAGAATTAGTTATCTCTATTCATAAGCAAATACCCTCATTCAAGATCCAATCCTCAGCCAGAATAGGAATTGCCCAACATCCTTTCAGTTGCACAAACTTCAACCAAACCTGGGAGCTCAGACAACCTATAGAGCCAGCTATGACCCCTACATAACCCTACATGGCCTCATGGGAGTCTGACAACAGCCAATAGAATACATGTTCTTGTACAGGAACAGGAAGTTCAAGTACAAAGCCCAAGAGAAACTATATAAAAAAAAAACTCACTCTCAACTCCATGGGGTCAGCTGCCCCAGAACCATGTGCTTGGTGGTTCTGTTCATCATTAAACCTTCTTTCCAATCAGCCTCCATGTTTCCAGTGTCTTTCTCCCAGCTTGGAACTGAACCAGATGAATATTTCTTCCCACACTGGTTAAAATAAATTTGATAAACAAACAAACAAACAAACAAACAAAAACAGAAATGGGGACATTTCTTCCCCCACATTTTTCATCCTACTGTACTGTGTTGTGGTAGACCTATGGAGCCTTAAAATCTGTAGGATTGGAGTGCTCTGACTAATGCCATTGAATTTCTCTGCCTAGCTCTTAAACAGCTTATTGATTTAAAACTGACCACCAATTCCTGACTCGGCCATAGCAGCCAGCTAATTTATTTCTTTCCTTTCTCCGCTATTTCCAATTGATTGGGAGAGATAAGAAGCTTAAAGAATATTTCAGATAAGACTGTAATTCAGGGATGATCCATACAGGGACAGATGAGCCAAACTGCATGCATACAGAACATTTTTTTTTTGAATGGTGGTAGCTGTTGTGCGCAGAATATATATTGCACAATGTACACTGGAAATGTGTGCATGCCAAAGATATTTATAAATGGACTATAACTCAGAAGGATCAGAAAATTCAGAAAAGATTAGGGGGGAAAAAAACCCAATAGTTTGCTCTGCATTGGGAAGGAAATTAGATTAGGACTCTGAGATCCATCCTGTATGTTATTTTTCTGTGAGGTTTATTTTGCAATAAGACATAAAAAGGACAACATCCAAAGAAGTAATACTTATTGTTATTCAAAGAGTAACAGTATTTGTTCATTAAAATATGTCTAGGAGGATTAATATTCATGAGTCAAAAAGAAGGCTGTGAAAGTATTTACAGACCCCTCGCATCCTGGACATAAATTGTTTCGACTCCTACCCTCAAAACGATGCTATAGAGCATTGCACACCAGAACAACTAGACACAAAGACAGTTTTTTCCCAAATGCCATCAGTCTGCTAAACAAATAATTCCCTCAACACTGTCAAACTATTCACTAAGTCTGCATTATTACTATTAAACTTCTCATCGTTCCTATCCCCCATCTCCTCCCACTTATGACTGCATGACTGTAACTTTGTTGCTTGTATCCTTATGATTTATATTGATTGTTTCCTAGTAGGATTTGATTGCTTATTTGTACCCTATGACTATCATTAAGTACCTTATGATTCATTGTACCTTATGATTCTTGACGAATATATCTTGTCTTTTTATGTACTGAACGCTGAGAGCTTATGCACCAAAGACAAATTCTTTGTGTGTCCAATTGGCCAATAAAGAATTCTATTCTATTCTATTCTATTCTATTCTATTCTATTCTATTCTATTCTATTCTATTCTATTCTATTCTATTCTATTCTTTCTCTCCTCCATTCCATTCCATTCCATTCATTCTCTATTCTATTCTATTCTATTCTATTCTATTCTATTCTATTCTATTCTATTCTATTCTATTCTATTCTATTCTATTTCCAGACTTCCTAGAAACAGAAGGATTGGGATAAATTTAACATTCAAGGAAGTCTATTCCCCAGCCTGGGAACAATGAAGAAGACCTTCCCTCTGCAGAGAAGGGCCTGTGGAAGGAGATTACCTTTATGAAAATATGAAACAATAATATCCAGATATGTTCATAACAAGAAAATTTGTTACATTTGTTAAATTTCCACTGTCCTCATTTCTTCAAAATAAAACTTTAAAATAGGCAATTGGACAAAATATCCACCGTGCGGTTTCCAAATAAATTTCATGCGGTTCAAAAAAAAATAAAATAAAAACAGTCCAGATAAAGGTGTCTGAAGGTTGACTCACGGCAATTAAATATGCTTTTGTTAGCGTGAGACATTTCGTTGCTCATCCAAGCAGCTTCACCAGTCAGAGCAAGTCAGGCAAAGTGTGGCTGAAATGTAGCAATGTTTGTCATACCAACCTAAGAGGTTTCCTCCCCCAAAATTGCAATTTATTAATCAGTGGTGGGTTTCAATTTTTTTTTACTACCGGTTCTGTGGGTGTGGCTTTGTGGGCGTGGCAGGGGAAGGATACTGTAAAATCTCCATTCCCACCCCACTCCAGGGGAAGGTTACTGCAAAATCCCCATTTCCTCCCGATCAGCTGGGACTTGGGAGGCAGAGAATAGATGGGGGCAGGGCCAGTTAGAATTTTTACTACTGGTTCTCCGAACTACTCAAATTTTCTGCTACTGGTTCTGCAGAACTGGTCAGAACCTGCTGAAACCCACCTCTGTTGTCGATGAAGATGCTTAGTCATCCAGGCAAAGGTGTCTGAAGGTGGAATCATGGCCTGGATTGCTGAGGGCCTTCATGGACATACAGTCCAGGTAAAGGTTGCATTATATTGTGCAACCAATGATGAATGAGTAAAATCATTCCCTGAAAGCAAAGGTGGTCTTCACAAAGATCATGAACAAGAAGGATCTTTGCAATTTTTCTAAAGCTTCCAATAATATGATCACAGCAGGGGGGTGTCACAAAAATTAAACCAACAAGCCTCACTGGAGGCTGAAACATATGAAGAACGGTTGCAGGAACTGGGTAAGGGAAAGGGAAAGGTTCCCCTCACACATATGAGCTAGTCATTCCTGAATCTAGGGGGTGGTGCTCATCTCTGTTTCAAAGCTGAACAGCCAGCGCTGTCTGAAGACGTCTCCGTGGTTATGTGGCTGGCATGACTAAATGCCAAAAGTGTACGGAATGCTGTTCCCTTCCCACCAAAGGTGGTCCCTATTTTTCTACTTGCATTTTTTACATGCTTTCGAACTACTAGGTTGGCAGAAGCTGGGACAAGTAACAGGAGCTCATCTTGTTACGCGGCACTAGGGATTTGAACTGCTGAACTGCCAACCTTTCGATCGACAAATTCAGCATTTTAGCCACTGAGCCATCGCATCCCTGGTATGTCTACTTTAATGAAAAGAAGGACTAGGGGAGACATGATAGCAGTGTTCTGATATCTCAGGGGCTGCTACAAAAAAGAGGGAGTCAAGCTATTCTTCAAAGCACCTGAGGGCAGGACAAGCAACCAGTGGAAACTAATCAAGGAGAGAAGCAACCTAGAACTAAGAAAAAATTTCCTGACAGTTAGAACAATTAATCAGTGGAACAACTTGCCTCCAGAAGTTGTGAATGCTCCAACACTAGAACACTCCAGCACTTTTTAAAGAGGTTGGATAACCATTTGTCTGAAGTAGTGTAGGGTTTCCTGCCTAAGCAGGGGGTTGGACTAGAAGACCTCTAAGGTCCCTTCCAACTCTGTTATTCTATACTATGTCATGCTTAACAGGGACCATTTCAAGAAAAGATACCTGGAAGTTTTACATTTAAAAATAACATTATAGCATAACCCACCATATGATTCCGCCCTCAAGCATACAATGGAATTCACCTCCAATGCTATTTAAAAATCCCACCAAACCCAAGAAGACACCTCTCAGGGACAAAATTATTGATCAAGAAGGGAAGAAATCTTCTATCTATATTTATCATCCTAATAGAAAGTCAACCAGATATTGATTGCAAGAAAGCACTTGGGACCTACAAGTGTTGAATAAGGAAGGGTGGGATTCCCTCCGCCCCTTAGTTGCAATTTCCTGCTGGTAGTCAGCTAATTTTTGCCAACTACTACAATTGCTGGATTAAAGTTTCCTGAATCTTGGTCAACTGCAATAGTTAAATCGGATGCAATAAATTAGATCACAATTAAACATATGCTAAAGGTTGTACTACTTCTTTCATGTTGTGGAGCGTGGGATATTTGTGTAAGGAGTATTATATTTCTCAGAGATGATCTTGGTTGTTCCAGGAACAATTTTACGAGTTGGAGATATGAGTGGTACCTAATCATAGAATGTTTTAGACATGCTTCATGTTGTGGACCATGGAACATTTGTGAAAGGATTACTATATTTGTCAGAGTTGATTTTGGTTGTTCCAGAACTAGTTTTACTAGTTAGAGAGAGGAGCTGTACCCAACCATAGCAATAGCATTTATACTTATATACCACTTCACAATGCTTTACAGTCCACTCTGAGCAATTTACAGAGTCAGCATATTACCCCAACAATCTGGGTCCTCATTTTACCCACCTTGGAAGGATGGAAGGCTGAGTCAACCTTGAGGTGGTCAGGATCGAACTCCAGGCTGTGGGCAGATTTAGCCTGCAATACTGCATTTTAACCACTGCGCCACCATGGCCACCATGCAACCATAGAATGTTTTACATATGCTTTATATTGTGGAACATGGAACATTTGTGAAAGGATTACTATATTTCTGAGAGTTGGTTTTGATAGCTCTGGGTACTGTTATTCTAGTTGAGATACAAGCTGTACCCAGTCCTAGGATCGTTTACATCTGCTTGTTTGGTTCTCCCACATAGAAGGGTCAAATTTTTACAAAATTGCTAGAACATACCATATTTTCTACTTGGAGTACAAGACGCACCAGAGTATAAGACACACCTTAGTTTTTGGGGAGGAAAATAAGAAAAAAGCTGATTGGCAGGTGGATCAGCCTCCCAGAATATCCCCAATCAGGTGAATATCCCCAATCAGGTGAATTTTAGCAACAGGTTCCTTGGTTGTGAGCTCTGTGCCTTGCTTTTTTTTTTTTTTTTTGCCTTTTTTTTTTCTGCCTCTGAAATTTCTGAAACTCTGTTTCAGAAAAAAACTTTTTTTTTTTCTGTCTCTTAAAGCCTCCGTTTGAGAAGCTGGTCAGGGCTACAATCGGAGTATAAGATGCACCCAGATTTTCACCTTCTTTTTGGGGGGAAAAAGGTGTGTCTTATACTCTGAAAAATATGGTATCTTAATGTATCCAGTAAATGTAATCTTTAAGCATCCAACTCTTGGTTCCAAACAGCATTTGGACTCTGATAATCAGGTTTTAGAGATACCGGTCACAACTTTATAAATGGCAAGTGCCTAATATGACTTAAGTGAGATGTCTTGAAGGCAAATGTAGGATAAATGACATTTAGAAAGTAGCAGCTGGAATCTGCACTTTGTTTTTCAGGTGAAGAATTAATTTGTTGAGTTAAATGAGGATTGGGCAATTCCCAAATATCCAGATTCTTTCCCATTCCAACAGGGATGATTAGAGCAGCTATATCAGAGGTGGTATTCAGCAGGTTCTGACCAGATCTGGAGAACCAGTAGTGGAAATTTTGAGTAGTTCAGCGAAGCGGGAAATGCCACCTGTGACTGGCCCCGCCCCCATATATTCTCTGCCTCCTGAGTCCCAGCTGATTGGAAGGAAATGGGGATTTTGCAGTAACCTTCCCCTGGAGTGGGGAGGGAATGGAGATTTTACAGTATCCTTCCCCTGCCACACCCACCAAGCCATGCCCACCAAGTCATGTCATGCCCACCAAGCCACAGAACCGGTAGTAAAAAAATTTGAATCTCACCACTGAGTTATATGTGCTGGAAATATTATGTATTATCTACTATAGAGGTCTACAAAAAAGTGGTTTTCTTTATTCTTTCACTTATTCCCATAAAATGTTGCGGTATATACTATACACTTCTATTGGATTCTAATGGGGTAGAATTGTTTTTGTGAGCCGGTCCCCTGAGGCTTAGGAGTCAGAGAGGTTAATCTGATTTTGTGATTTCAGGCAGACGCCAACATTTTCTCCAGGCTTTACTCTCTCAGTTTTATTCTCTGGTGGGTTTCCTGAAGGGCCATGCAGAGCAATGGAGTGGAGACGGGAGCAGGTGATCCTCTCTCCAAACCTGTGCATAAACCTGAAGTAAATGATCTTTGGCCGTTGCTTCTATGGATGCACCGGATAATAAAAGAATGTGATTGGGTCATAAAGACTTACATATGAAATAAAATGGTTTTGTAGCAAATATTTATTATTTCCAAGTGACTGGAGCAGAGCAGAACAAGTTATAATAAAGAACAAGGCTTGAGGCAGAATAAAAATTGTGGGCAAGTAAACTTGAAGTTTGGCTCCTTTCTTTCCCTTCTTTTCTTCCTTCCTTCCTTTCATTCCTTTCTTTCTTTTTCCTTCCTTCCTTCCCTTCTTTTCCTCCCTCCCCCTTTCTTTTTATCTTCCATCCTCCCTCCCTCCTTCCCTTCCTTCCCTTCTTTTCTTCCCTCCCTCCTTCCATTTTATCTTCCATCCTCCCTCCCTATGTCTCCTCATTACTATCCTTCCTTCCTTCCTTCCTTCCCTTCTTTTCCTCCCTCCCTCCTTCCTTTTTATCTTCCATCCTCCCTCCCTCCTTCCCTCCCTCCCTCCCTCCTTCCATTTTATCTTCCATCTTCCCTCCCTATGTACCTCATTACTATCCTTCCCTCCTTCCTTTCCTTCCTTCCTTCCTTCCTTCCTTCCTTCCTTCCTTCCTTCCTTCCTTCCTTCCTTCCTTCCTTCCTTCCTTCCTTTTCTTCCTTTCCTTTTCTCCCTTTCTTCTTCCTTTTTACCTTCCTTCCTTCCTTCCTTCCTTCCTTCCTTCCTTCCTTCCTTCCTTCCTTCCTATCTTAAAAAGTTTCCTGCTAAATTAGAACCAGTTTTAAAAAGATCACCCACTGATTGTTTAAAATAATGACTGATTCCTAATTTGGGTTTAATACGTATTGTATATTTGTCATTTGTTTGGACAAACCTAAAATGGCTGTGTTCATATATAGGGCCCTGTGCCTTCCTTCCTATTGATGAGGAAAGTTTTCTCTTAGCTTGGACACAACGTATTAATGTTGGTTACTAAAGGAAATACATATGAAAAGGACAATATACAAACCCAGTTGGAGTTTTGATCCTGGGAACGAAGATCTAAATCAACATACCTCATTTTTCGGAGTATAAGACGCACTGGAGTATAAGATGCAGGTTAGTTTTTGGGGAGGAAAATAGGGGGAATATCTGGCTAGCTCTTCACTTGGCTAGCGCCTAGTTAGGGCTGAAAAAAAGCTTCTAAAAAGCAGCCGAGAGTCAGAGCGAAGCATGGAGATTGCTTCACTCTCTAGCGCCTCATTGAAGCACAGTGGAGTTGAGGGAGCAGGCAAAGCTGGGAAGATTGCTTCACTCATTATCACCTTGTTAGGGCTGAAAAAAAGGTTTGAAAAAGCTACATTCAGAGTATAAAACACACCAAAATTTTCAGCCTCTTTTAGGGGGGGGAAAGGTGCGTTTTATACTCCGAAAAATATGGTAGTTCCAGGATGGCCCTTTGCATCTGGACATTGTATGAGTGACCTGCACTTCATCTAGCACACTAGCAGGACATTTCAGAAAAGCTGACCATCTGTTGTAGCACACAATCTCGGCTTTGCACAAAACAATGCAAGGCAAATTTAGCCACCTATAGCAAATCCCCAGGAAAAAGCCACCATTCACCAAATCTCCAACTTCATCATTTTTTTTTTGACTTCCACCAATCAACTTAGTTTATCTCACATCTTCTCCTACCCACCTCAAAACAATATGTTGGCTCTTTTTTCTTTTTTTGGCACTTAATTCCATATTATATTCAGCAACATTGAACTTTCTGCAATTTACGTACCTAATATCTCATGCAAACTCACTCAGAACACGCATTCATTTGTTTGGAATATATTTATATTTTCTCACTCAAAGGGAGAATGTGATGAATTTATAACAGAATAACAGAGTTGGAAGGGACGTTAGAGGTCTTCTACTGTAGTCCAACTCTCTGCTCAAGTAGGAGACCTTATACCATTTCAAACAAATGGCTGTCCAATCTCTTATTAAAAGCCTCCAACTTCTGGAGAGAAGCCATTCCAGTGTAGTGGTGGGATTCAAAAAAAAATATTACTAGTTCTGTGGACATGGCTTGGTGGGTGTGGCATGGTTTGGTGGGTGTGGCATGGCTTGGTGGGTGTGGCAGGGGAAGGATATTGTAAAATCTCCATTCCTGCCAATCAGCTGGGACTCGGGAGGCAGAAAATAGATGGGGATGGGGTCAGTCAGAGATCGTATTTGCTGGTTCTCCAAACTACTCAAAATTTCCGCTACCAGTTCTACAGAACTGGTCAAAATCTGCTGAATAGCACCTCTGGTTCCAGGGGTTAATTGTTCTCACTGTCAGGAAATTTCTCCTTAGTTCTAGATTGCTTCTCTCCTTGATTAGTTTCCATCCACAGATTGCTTCTCGTCCTACCTTCTCAAGCTTTGGAGAATACTTGACTCCCTCTGCTTTGTGGCAGCCCCTGAGATATTGGAACACTGCTGTCATGTCACCCCAGTCCTTCTTTTCATTAAACTAGACATACCCCATTCCTGCAACTGTTCTTTGTATGTTTAGCCTCAGACTCCTAATTATCTTTGCTTCTTTTCTCTGCACTCTTTCTAGAGTCTCAACATATATATTTTTTATCATGGTGATCAAAACTGGATGCAATATTCCAAGTGTGGTCTTATCTTGGCCTTGCAATATTCATAGTGGAACAGCAAGCCTTGCCATCTCTTTCCAATCTTTTCTCTCTCGTGCTTCAGTGGTGGGTATCAAAATTTTTTACTACCAGTTCTTTGGGCATGGCTTGGTGGGCGTGGTGGGCATGGCAGGGGAAGGATACTGTAAAATCTCCATTTCCTCCCCATTCCAGGGGAAGGTTACTGCAAATTCCTCATTTCTTCCCAATCAGCTGGGACTTGGGAGGCAGGGAATAGATGGGGGTTGGGCCAGTCAGCATTTTTACTACCGGTTCTCCATACTACTTTTCCGCTACCGGTTCTCCAGAACTGGTCAGATCCTGCTGAAACCCACGTCTGCCATGCTTCATAAATGTGAATATTAGACATAGAAGAAGACAAGTCAGTTCTCATCTCTAATAAAGCTGCCTTTTCGGAGGGCTATGGATTTGTTCTCCTATTTCCATTGACAGATGTTTACACTGGATTTTGCTCTCCTGTTTTGGGAAGGCAAATAACCCAGAAAGAGCTGAGCCCACAGTTTTCATTCGACTTCAAGTCTCACATTATCCATTCTGGGGATGTAGAAAAGCATAGTGGCAAAGGATGAAGATCCTATTAAAAAACTTCAATTCCACCCCAGGATGAACAGAGGCCTGATGATAAAGTTTAATAAGATTTGAAAGCACAATGTTAACTTCTCCCTGGTGGCCTCTAAACCAGATTTTGAACACCACAGTTTATCACTGAAAATAATGCAAGCTAATTAGTGTCACCAGATATCACTACAGTATTAATTTCTGGAACATATACTTGCATAAAATAGGAAGCTGAGGATACATAACAGGCTAAGAACAAAACGCAGAAACTCGATTAAAAGCCTACTTAAAAGCAACCCTGGACCAGGAAGGCAATTTTCATTCAGTATCAGCATGGAAACTGTTGGAACGATAAGATAAATAATTGTAATTATAATGAAACATGAGAATACCTTTTTGGTCTTCGCCTTTATTTGATTATATTATGCCCTGCTTCTCATGAGCAACAGATAATGTGGCAAAACTGTATCTAAACTGCATTAACTTCAGACTGTGGGTGAATTGCTATGATGGGGTGTGTTTTTTTCCATACAAGAAATTCACCTCCATGTGGAAGCAGAGATAGCTGAGAAGAGGAAGATTGATTCTACCCAACAGATAGCTTTTGATGTGCAGGAAACTTCTCCTCTGCTCAACATTAATCATAAAAAGTCCCAACTGTATTTTAGAGTGGAATACTCTGGAATTTGATTCATTGCCACTTCTATTCAGGAGACTTGGTTCCCTCTGGTGGAACATCTCTGCCAAGAAAGAACTTCTGCTGTGCAACGTGAATTATAATGATTAATCAATATCCAGAGAAATATTTTCTGTTGAGGAATAGATTGCCTTGATTCCTGGTAACTGCTGCCATTTTCTTGGCTACAATATGAAAGTAGTTTTATCTGTTACTGCTTCTTGCATAATGTGTCAACTCGCAAAGCATCCCTGGCCTGCTCTCGGGTTGCCATACGCCAGGGGGGATGGTGAACCAGCAAATTGAATCAATCAATCAATAAATAAAACGGCACAGCAGCCAAAGACAGATGCACATTCCAGACTTATCTCTTTCAAGGCTGTATCCCAGGGTTACCCACAGCGGCTGAAGGGGAGTGACCTCTACAACCCACAAAATTGCTTTGTTGGTGAATGTCATTGATGACACACCCTGGGGAGGGAGGGGGGAAACAGGGTTATGATTGGGGCATAAATTACATAGGGTCAGAGCTGGCTTCACTTGAGAATGTGCCGACATGAAGCCCCTAATAAATAACTGGATTTCTTTTGAAGCTTGGCTCGAGGCTCATGATTTAATTATGGCATCCATCGGAACTCTGACAGCATGTTTATTCAGCTTCCTAATTTCTTTTAAACTCTGAGATTTCTCAATGGTGTCTCATTTCAGTAACGGTTCAGCAGTTGTCTAATTCTGCTGGATTTTCTTTCCTTCAAGAACTGGTGTTAATTGTTGTATTACTAACACTAAATATATAACATGCATGAGGGTAAACTTTACATATTTTGATCCAATTCCGCTATTTTACGGTATTATACAGTGTCTGAGCTGCATAAGGGAAAGTCTTGTTGTCTGACCAAATACAAGCATCCTAACTACTAAATAATAGAGGCTTGTGCTAAAAATAATTCTGTGCATCTCACCAAACTAGACGCCCTAATGCTTTATCTTATTTTGGCACCACTCTTTCAGGCATCATTGTTGAGCCTTCTATGACATCACTCATTGTTATAAAGGAGGGGCAAGGAGAGTTAGTGACAAAATATACAGCATGATGTGAATGTCTTAACTTATACAGTTATATTTCATGTATACAGGGGAAATATTTATGGCAGAGACTAAATTATGACTTCCTTTTATGTATATAAACTGTTTCAACTCCTTTCCTTAGGACACCGTTACAGAACCTCATATACCGAAACAACCCGATGGGTTTTTTCCTCACTCTGCTGAACACCTCATTTCCACAGTTCTGTCTTATGTCTAAGTATATTACCCATGTAGTATTGCTACAGTATATTACTTTTATCCATCTCATCTATTCCACTACCTTCTCTATTAGTATGATTATGATTATCCTTTGTTATTATGATTTTTATTACTTTGTTGTTTTGCATGTACACCAAGAGCTTTGCACCAGAGACAAATTCCTTCTGTGTCTAATCACACTTGGCCAATAACATTTTCTAAGATCTTCTCTTCTCTTCTCTCCTCTCCTCTCCTCTCCTCTCCTCTCCTCTCCTCTCCTCTCCTCTCCTCTCCTCTCCTCTCCTCTCCTCTCCTCTCCTCTCCCCTCCCCTCCCCTCCCCTCCCCTCCCCTCCCCACCCCTCCCACCCCACCCCACCCCACCCCACCCCACTCCACTCTACTCTACTCTACTCTACTCTACTCTACTCTGTCATTTTGGGACTTTATGGCATGTTGATGATGCCTCTTAGGAGTGAAATTTTGGTCAGGCACAATGTATTTTCCCATTCATCAACCCATGATTTTATTACAATTCATGATCTAAATCCTGAACAATGATCTTTCTTTGATGCTATACTGTATTGAGTTCTGTAATATCATTTTCATAAGGGTAGTGTAATGTATTAGAGGTATCACAAGTGGCCCCAAATCACGCAGTGAACTTCCATAAGAAAAATACAACTTGAGGATTTGCCTGCTCTTGCATCTTGTATAATGTTTGTTCAACTTCCTAATTTCTTCTCAGATTTTTTGACAACTTGAGTCTCAGCATCTTTGGTTTCTACTACAACAACACAGTTGCTGTCAAAGCTGTTTCCATCCACAAACCCACTTAAAATTGGAGGATTAGGACCACAATCCCTCTGCTCCTGTCTACAAATTTTGTTTTTCTACATCACTGATAGTGCATATAAAACAGGTCAGTCCTTCACAAAATAATATTATGTGAGACATTCACATAATTCTGAAAAATAACTGTATCTCAGAAGAGAGTCCTATCATCCTATACAGCTGATATTGATTACAAGGCAGATTGCTTTATAGTCTGTTAGAGTCATATAAGTTATCATTTATGGAGTGCTTTTCCTTACTGGATCGTTGCAAGTTTGGCACCTATATCAATCAATCAATAATGATGGAAGGAGAGCTTAATTCAGTTGTGCCCCCTCAATCGAACCACCAAAGTCCTCCTCTAATCCATAGCATGTGAGAGAGACACTTACAACAATTTCAAGGAAGATCTCACCAAACTTTAATGCTATTCAGCAAAACCAATTTCATACCCTTTTAAGGAGCTTTAAAAGCAATGTCAGTTGTCAGGTGCAGAATGTCAAGATAGACAGTTCCAGTTTACTGATATTTTGCAGACAGTAGGAATGAATAAATAGATAGATGATAGATAGATAGATGGATAGATAGATAGATAGATAGATAGATAGATAGATAGATGATAGATAGATAGACAGATGATGATAGATGATGGAGATAGATAGATGATAGATGATAAATAGATAGATGATAGATAGATAGATAGATAGATAGATAGATAGATAGATAGATAGATAGATAGATAGATAGATAGACAGACAGACAGACAGACAGATGGACAGATGGACGGACAGTCAGTCAGTCAGACAGACAGACAGATGCTAGGTAATGTGGACAAACATAATGGTGAAAAAAAAACAAAACAACCTTGACGATTCATTTGACATTCCTGCTGCAAATTGCAGTAAAGATGAAAACTGACGCTTATTTATTTGTTTTCTTGTGAGTTAATGATTAATAGTGAACTATTTCCATAGACATAAAAATGAAAGAAAATATTTTTGTACTAGACGGGGGCGGGGGGGATTGAGAAATTAAGGTTTTCAAATTTAACATAATGACAATTCTCTAAATATTTACAGTATTCAACACACACTAATGTAGCCCTCCTTCCTTCCTTCCTTCCTTCCTTCCTTCCTTCCTTCCTTCCTTCCTTCCTTCCTTCCTCCCTCCCTCCCTCCCTCCCTCCCTCCCTCCCTCCCTCCCTTCCTTCCTTCTAACTATAATGTAGAGAAACTGGAAGTTGTTGCCACTCAGTTCAATTGTTACACCGCATGGTTCTCTACTTTGTCCGTAGTGCATAAAATGAAACAGATTTAATCAACAGAACCAGGCCATCTCAAAAGAATTGTGCTGGCTCCCATCCCAAAATTAAATCTATCTGATTTACTATTGAATCCTCCAGCTTCTGAATGTCAAAGGGAAGAAGAAAGAAAGAAAAGAAAAAAGAAACTGAGAGATACTTTCAGCAATGGCAATTGGTGTCCCCACAGTCTTTTTGATGCCCCCAAACCCGAATGTTGAATGGTATCCATGTTGATTCAAATAACCTCTGGAACCTCTGCAAAATAAAAGCCTTCCCATTGCAATGACAATTCCTTGCATGCACAACACCGTCTCACAAAAGTTCTCCTCGTCTGCTGAGTCAGCTTTGCTAAAAGCAAATTAATTTCTGGATACGAGAAGCTTTGTGGGAATTATCAGTGCCAAATTCCGATACAAAGAACCTGAGATCAGGTAGATCTATTACAAATGAATGTATAATGTCAATTCCATCTGCACTGAGAAATGATTTGTTCTCGGTTATCCCAAAGGTGCTTTTTCCAGAGGTAACTGAACATTACTAAATGGAAATTGAACTGTAAATTGTGATTGGGTGTCGGGTGCCGTATCTTTCAACAGTCACTCCCTTTCCAGGCCAATATTTTAGCATCCAATAGTTGCAGTACAACTTGATATGTCCAAGTCTGGTTTTATTGATCTACCTGGGGTGCTGAGGTGACATCACTCAAATAGGAATCCCGAAGATGCTTTTTGAGGAGGCAACTGGACTTTCTTGGGCTTTTTTGAAGACATTTTGCTTCTCATCCAAGAAGCTTCTTCATCTTGGACTGGATGGTGGAGAATGGAAGGATTTATACTCCTTGCTGGTCATTTGTATTCTTTTAGGGAGTCATTGAGGATACTTGGAGGATCATCTGTGTCCTTAGGATAATCTGAGTAGGGGTATGGAGTCTTCTTGGAACTACTGCAAGGACTTTGTTGCAGACTGGAGATAGATGATGTCATATCCGTATGCCTCTATTCGGAGAGGGCTGTTCAATTTTGATATAGATGGCCTCTTTTACCCCTCTTTCAAACCAGCGGTCCTCTCTGTCCAAAATGTGGACTTTGTTGTCTTCAAAAGAGTGGCTTTTGTCTTTCAAATGCAGATGGACTGCTGAGTCTTGTCCTGATGGGACACAGATAAACTTCCAAGTGGCCTCAATGAGTCTCTAAAAAGAATGCAAATGACCAGCTGTCTGCAAGGAGTATAAATCCTTCCCTTCCCCACCATCCAGTTCAGAGCTGAAGAAGTTTCCTGGATGAAAAGCAAAATGTCTTCAAAGAAAAACCAGAAAGCCCAGTTGCTTCTTCAGAAAGCACCTTTGGGACAGCCATCACCCGAATGACTGAGAATCTCCATAGACATTTGTTCTCAGTCAGTTAAATTGTAATTAAGGGGGAGGGGGGAGTTTAAAAACTTTTAACATGAAGTTTAACATTCACAATTGCTAATATTTTGTTCTAATTAGGGATTTTGGCACATTATATTTCACAAGGTTTTATCCCCAAAGCTACTTGGTAGTTTCCAGATCAGTATGTATTGGGGAAGGCTGAAAGTTTTAAGCTTCCAACGGCGACTATTAAGACTTCTCTGGATCTGCATAAGTGTGAAAACTGATTTGCTATTTCTTGACCCTGCCTACCTCAGAGAGTTAGCATGAGGATTAAAATCAGAGGATAGTTTTCACCTTTAATTTCTGGAGGAAGTAAACTTAACAAATAAAAATAACCGATAACTAAAATAACCCAGTGCATTAAGCATGGGCCTGAGCAAACTTCCCTTGGTGCTGCAAAAAAGCCATTGTAAACAGAAATACCTAGGAAACAACTTATATTTTAATACAGAAAATTCCGAAAATGAAGATAAAGATGGAACCTGAAACTTTCCTTTTGGGTTTAATGGAAAAAGATGTAGAGAAAAAAAAAATGGAACTTGGATACTATATCTGTTGATAGCAGCAAGGTTATTATAAGCACAAAAGCAGAAGGACACTTCGATTCCCACTATGGATGAATGGCTGCAGAAGCTGATGGAGTTGGCTGAAAGAGCAAAATTGACTATTTTGATTAAAGTAATATTAGTGCTTTTGTTTACACATGGAGACCGCTTCTGAACTTTCTGCTTGAAGTGGAAAAGAATGAAACTTTGATTTTGGGTTTTACCAATTAGATTGATAAATGCTTATAGAAATGATTGGTTTATATTATTATGGAAAAAAAACAACAAAAAAGTTGTGGTTTGAAGTTAACACCTTATTTTACTTCAACAGAGGGAGTCGGAAGTCAACGGTCCTTTTTCTTTTTCCCAACCCTTCTTCACTTCTCTTCCCCTCCTTTCCCCAGCTGCTTTCTTATTTAGTTTTCTACTTTGTATCTTATTTGATCTTCTAACTCAATAATACGTTTGACTAAGAAGGAAATGGTCATTCCCCTTGAACAATTCCCTTTGAGCCCCGGTGGTGGAGAGATTCGAATATTGCAAGTTTGCAAGCAAAATTTGCTCATAGTAAGGAGTTCGATCCTGATAGGGCTCAAGGTTAACTCACATCTTTACATCCTTCTGAGGTCAGTAAAATAAGGACCCAGATTGTTAGGAGAAATATGCTGATTCTGTAAACTACTTAGAGAGGGCTTAAAGCATTATGAAGTGGTATATAAGTCTAAATGCTAAATGCTAACGCTAATGCTATGTAAATTGCACTTGGATTTGGACTGTTAAAAACTTAATTCACTGACAGCAATGGTGATGGCTATTTATTTATTTATTTATTTGCCTGCCCATCTTTTTATAGGATAACTCTGGGCACCTTATGGTATTAAAACACAGCAATACAAAACCCTTAGACAACACAAATAAAATATTATAAAAATACAAATATTCAACCCTAACTAAAAGATGGGGAGGGAGAGAGTAGGATAAGCAGGAGAGAGAAGGGATATGTTATTAATCTATCAACCAACCCCAATGTCAATGCCCCCCACCTTTGTAGCCCCAAGGTCTTTAAGTCTTGGGGAAGGTAACAATCATGTTTGTCCACAGAAGCTAATTTATTTCTATTTTATTAGGAGCTGTTCCTATTTAAGGATTTCTTTCAGGCAGACCACAAGAATGAATACTTGATATTTCTTAACTGAGCTGAAAATTCAATGCATCATCTCTAGCCACAGGAAGTCAGGACGTGATTTTTGAACTTGGATAAAATGGGTATTCCAGGTAATCCATGTTATTGCAGAGAAGAAGAACTGGAATATTCAAGAACTGCACTGAAAATGCCCAATACACCGACAGAACTGATGCTAATTTTCAATATTTCAGGATGTCCCACAGACTGACTTCTTTGTGGTGCACATTCACAAGAATTTCTTAGATCAATTAGATACAAAAGATTTGCTAGACCAATTCTTGAATACAGCTCATCTGTCTGGAACCTGCACTACATATCTGACATTAATACAATTGAGTAAGTCCAGAGATATTTCACAAGATGAGTCCTCCACTCCTCCATTCACAACAGAATACCTTATGCCACCAGGCTTGAAATTTTGGGCTTAGACGACTTAGAACTATATCACCTTCAGTCTGTCCTAAGCGTAGTACACAAAATTATCTGCTACAATGTCCTACCTGTCAATGACTACTTCAGCTTCAACCGCAACAATACACAAGCACACAATAGATACAAACTTAAGGTAAACCGCTCCAAACTCGATTGCAGAAAATACAACTTCAGCAACAGAGTGGTCAATGCCTGGAATGCACTACCTGACTCTGTGGTTTGTTCCCCAAACCCCAAAAACTTTAACCTTAACTGTCCACCGTTGACCTCACCCCATTCCTAAGAGGTCTGTAAGGAAGCATCCATTAGCGCACCAGTATGCCCTGTCCTAATATTCCTTTTTACTCTTACTCTTTTCATCTATTCAAATTATGTTTATACTTATATCATCACATTTGAATCTGGTGTCAGGGTTTGAGGTCGTCTTCAAATAAGGTCGTCTTCACTTACTCTAATGCTGACATCTGGGTTGAAATGATTGAATAGTGATCACTGGGATGCCCAAAAGGGGACTCTTTTCATGTCCCCATTAAGTTGTCCACTGAAGTGGTACCTATTTAGCTATTCACAGCCTCTGCTTTTGAACTGCTGGGTCTGCAGGAGCTGGAACATGTGACGGGAGCTCACCCAATCCTGGAGCGGCAACCAGATCTTGAATGGAAGCCTCTCAATTGTCCTAACCTCATGAGTCACCCCGCTCCTGCTCATTGTAATGAAAATGACTTGATCAAGTAGCCAACCAGCAATTAAAAAAACAAAATCAAATGATGAAATTAAGAGTGAAGAAAAAGTGGATGTAAGAAGCAATGAAGGCGACGTACATTAGTCGTTCTCTAAAATACGTGATCAAAAGCTTCAATGCAGGGAAGAGTATTAAACATAAAACTAATGGCATCTTTTCTAATGATGGTAGCTGGGATGAAACATTTCATGTCTCGCATCACAGTTCCAAGGACCTTTCTGAATTCCTACTGAGAAGGAAATCAGACATTGTTTTTCGTTTCAGATTTGCTTCATGCATGCAATTAAGAGGGGGGGGGGAGGAAAGAAGGGATAGCTTGTATGGGAAATCTATTTGACACCTATAAAAACTGTGATTCAAGATTCCACATAGAGATTTACCATTGAGCTCATTCACACGATCTATAAACACTTCTCAAGTCTACGCTAATTAATGGTGGAAGGAGCAGAATGAGCCCTTAGAAGAAAGCTGTGATGCATCTTCCCCTTTTTTTATCTTGGAGAAAAGCAACCAGCAGGCATCTTACCTTGATCTTCACCTGCTTTAAGGGACGATGTCAGACATAAAGAGTTTTGGAGCATGGAAGCGTAATCAACAAGGAACCCCCCTCTGAGCATACGCTCCAAGGGTGAAGCCTTTCAGCTCTAGAAATAAAATACTTCACAACTTGAGCCATCTGTCTGAGGGTAGAAAAAGAAGGGCTGCTGATGCTTCTCTCAAAGCAATTAGGCTTTATCAAGATATAACCTGTCCAGCCCAGATGTCATGAAAACCTTGTATTTTGTTCCAAAATATTTCAAAAAAAAATGGAACATCTCTTTTTTTTTCTGTCTGTGGGAATGTGTCTCTGTTGCTGTGAATTCAGTCAACTGTGACAAAGGAAAGAGAAATTCTGGACAATATCATAAGGATAACGCAAGTGGAACGAAGGCTCCTCATTGCCCATTAGACTAACTGAATCCCTTGCATCCCAATTTTAGAAACATTCAAGCCTTTGTTTTACTGTATTCTGCAGAAGTGGCTTCCTGTCAGTGAGTGGGACTCACAACTGAGATAAAGGTAAAATAAATGTGCGAATGGGGACGCCGTGGATCAGTGGCTAAGACACTGAGCTTGTCGATCAGAAAGGTCGGCAGTTCAGTGGCTCGAATCCCTAGTGCTGCATAACGGAGTGAGCTCCGATTCCTTGTCCCAGCTTCTGCCAACCTAGCAGTTTGAAAGCACATAAAAAATAGAAGTAGAAAAATAGGGACCATGTTTGGTGGGAAGGTAACAGCGTTCTGTAAGCCTCTGGCATTTAGTCATGCCAGCCACATGATCATGGAGACGTCTTCCAACAGCACTGGCTCTTCGGCTTTGAAACGGAGATGAGCACTGCCCCCTAGAGTCAGGAACGACTAGCACACATGTGCAGGGGAACCTTTACCTTTACCTCATGCAAAGAGACAGTTCCATCCATCATGTGATTGTTTTTTTCTCCAAGGAGCAGAAGTTCCCAGTTCAGTGGTCAGATTCCAGAGGAAAACCTCCCTATATTAATAGCCTAGTCTTTGCTGGAAAAGAGATACAAGGAGCAGATAAAGATAGACAGAGGGATCATACCAATATATCAACATTTTGTGATGGGAGACAATATGCTATTTTATAGGAGTGCTCAGCTTCTGATTTCAAGAAGAGTTCTTGTTAAGTCCTTGCTGAAGCTGGCTAGAGGAACCGAAGTCTCTAGGAAGTCGATTTTAGTTCTCCGTTATGCAAAACACCCATGTTTAGTTGTCATTTAAAGAGAAGGAAAAAAGTCCAGTAAAACATCTTGAGCCTCTGCTGAGTTCATATCAATGATGGGTTGCCCCCGGTTTGGACCGGTTTGCAAGGACTGATAGTAAAACGGGCACTGTCCTGGATGTTGTCATCGGCAATCTGCGCATGTGGTGGCGCCCACCCTCTGGAATGACCTACCCCTGGAGATACGCAGGATACCGGACCTCCAGACCTTTCATCGGGCCCTAAAAACCCATCTGTTCCATCTAGCTGGGCTGGCTTGATCCCATCCTCTGTTTTAAATTGAAATTGATTTTAAATTGGATTGTTTTAATTATCGGCCGAAAATATTTAATATTTTTAATTGCTTTTAATTTTTGTATACCATGTTTTATTCTGGCTGTTCACTGCCCTGAGTCCGCAAGGAGAAGGGTGGTTTATAAATTGAAATAATAATAATAATAATAATAATAATAATAATAATAATAATAATAATAATAATAATAATAATAATAATAGTAATAATGATGAGCAGAAGCTTCGGCACATTGTGAGCACGTGCGTGCAATCCCATTCCTAACTGGTAGTAAAGGTAAGTAGAACCTACCCCTGGTTCATATTATATAAAAATTTGGGAGCAGGGGAGAGAAAGAATGATAATGCATGAGCAAATTATAGTTTCAGATGATGTATATATCAGATAAAAATTAGTTATTCTCCTCTAAGTGTAATAAACTCAATCAAGGACACATACATTGGCAACACTGAGTTCTTGGGATGGTTCTGGTAACCCCTGCTGTCAGCAAATACATAAATAAATAAAGAAGAGGAGATGGATCACAGGTGGGATTCCCTTCCCTACTGGTTCGCAAGTGTGAGTGCGCTCGCTTGCTCGCTTCGCTCTGTGCATGTGCAATAGTCTCATATTATGTCCAGATGGATGGGCGGAGCCTCCCACATTCTTTGCTACTGGTTCACATAATCCAGACAGAACCGGCTGAAACCCACCACTGAGAAAGATGAACGAAACCATGAATGGTTATGTCTCTGTGGTTGCACAGATTTCTAACTTATGAGTTCTTCCGTTAAGCAAGGTATGGCAAGGAAGTAACACACACACACACACACACACAATACAAACTCAAGTGAGTGTTTGGTTTTGAAGTCAGGTTTCCTCCATTGGCGTCTGAATCCTTACTACATTTCTTTAGCTTGTGAGTATGCTACCCTTGACTGATGGTTCAAAGAAGGAAGGATGGATAATGAAAGCAAATGGTTAGTAAGCATATCAACATTTGTTTCTATTACAAAGTGCTTTCTCCTTCTGTTTGACAGACTCATCCCATTCTATTTTTCTTCTAAGAATACAAACAGCTAAAAAAAAAAAAATTCCACGGGGACTTTATTAAAAACAACGCCTTCATTTTTCTCCATCTAAGTTAATACAAATAACTACTTTGTGGGTTCCTCTTCTATTTTCTATCAACAAATAGATCACCTGTCTACTGCATGAGTCAAAAAGGGGACTGTGAAAATATCTAGAGACCCCACATCCTGGATATAAATTGTTTCAACTTCTATCCTCAAAACGATGCTATAGGGCTCTGTACACCAGAACAACTAGACATAAGAACAGTTTTTTCCCAAATGCCATCATTCATTGTCTGCTTAACAACGAATTCCCACAACATTGTCAAATAATTTACTAAGACTGTATTACTATTATTCTTCTCTTCCTTACTAGTATCTATCTCTTCCCACTTATTACTATAACCATGTTGCTTGTATTTTTCAATTTATATTGTTTTTATTTGTTTCCTAGTACAATTTGATAGCTTATTAGTGACCTGGACTATCACTAAGTGTTGTATCTTTTTATTCTTGATGAATGTATTTTATTTTTTCTTTATGTACACTGTGAGCATATGCACCAAAGACAAATTCCTTGTGTGTCCCATCATACTTGGGGCTAATCTGTCACTCCCTTAGCCTATTTAACTTTGCACACAGCTTGTAAATGTGGCAGGAAACAACGCATGTTTGCTCGATGATCATTGAAATCTGGATTTTCTTTGCAAACCTTGCTTCTGGGCTTTTTGACAACTCTCGTAAGACTTTATCTTTCTGTGGAATTTCTGGCAGGTTGTTAAGGACATTTTAGTTAACAGCCTGCATTTGTAGAAAACTACGTTTGGAAGTAAATTGAGCTTTGTTCATCATTTGTGTGTGTTACATTTCTTGGGATCCATAGCTGGGGCAGAACAGGAAGTGCATTCCTGGCATTGACCACTTTATTGGACTAGAAGATCTCCAACGTCCCTTCCAACTCTGATATTCTATGTTCTAGAGAACCTAGTACCACAACTCTGTCTCCCATCCATAGCACAACAATCCCTTGTTAACCATTTTTGTAGCATGCCACTGCCTATGCTCTTTCTCGATGGTGATAATGTCCATGCAACTAAGCCAATTGTAGAATTGGAATGGGGGTGGGTGGGAATCAGTGCCAAGATTTACCATTTCCTTGAAAATCTGGACAATCCCTATCTTCTTAGACTGCTGTTCAGCCTTATTAGACTAAATGACAGATCTTAGAAGGGAAAAAAACCCCCACCACATTTCTTATTTTGTCTATGTTCTCTTTTCTAACTAGCAGGTTTTTCAGAAAAATGCCCAGGCTGTACAAATTGCATCCTCAGTAAAACCCTTTAAGATCAAAATGAAAGTGATGATGAAGTGCACAGTAAAGCTTTTAATCAAATGACTGTTTCAAGAAAATTGACCTAAATGATTATTTTAGCCTGAAGTGCAAAAGAGCACTATTAAGAATATGTGTATTTCTGGACTTCTAACTACTGCACAGTATTTTTACATTTTCCTACCTCTTATTCGAAGAGATTTGGTGAGATATTTCCTGAGACTGTGAATTAGTGTAGTGCACATATACTTTGGAGCAGGGATGGGCTTCAAAAATTTTAGCAAGGGTGTTGTGGCCCCGTCCTCTGAGCCTATCACATTGGAGGAAGGAAGCTCTGAGCATGAGGAAGAGCAGCCAGCCAGATCTCCCAGCCCCCCACCCTCTGGCACCGTCTCAGGTGCCAGCTGAAAGAGAGCAAAGTAGTGGGGAAACAGGTGTCTCAGATGAGAGTGAGGGAGAGACGTCATTCCTGGACGCACGTCAAAGAAGGTGAGATAAGCGCTTACAGCAGCTGCAGAGACGCACGAGGGAATAGACCTGAGTCACTGGACTTGAGTCACAGGACCAATGAGTCACTGGACCACACCCAGAGACTAGGGTGGTGGTTAATGATCTCTGTGATGAACAAAAACTCAATCTAGTAGTCTTTGGAGCTAAAAGAACGGATTTTGGCAAAGCTACATAGGTGATTATCTTTCTGTGAACTATTAAAGCCCTTGGCAGACGGTGTGCATATCGCTGCCAAGTTAGAGATAAGAACTGTGGAGTGTGCCAAGTGCTTCTTTAACCCTCGGCTGGCTGTGTTTTTGTGGGTATCTGTAGAGGGGGACAGATCAAAGGGGTTCTCTGCTCCGTTCCTGGGTGGATGTGGCCATGGTGGGTGAGTCCTAGTCGGCCTCCTGCACCACAGTGGGGGTCATTTTTGCTCTGCCTGGGCTCCAGAGGTTATCTTTGAGCCTCCAGGAGGGTGAAAATGTTCTCCCCAGGCTTCGGAGGCCCTCTGGAGGCCAGAAATGGGCCCGTTTCTGGCCTTCCCAAACTTCTGGTTGGCCTGTTTTTCACTCTGCCCAAGCTTCCATGCATGCCCTGCACTTACCTGCATCCAAAATGGGCCAGATGGGGCGTGGCAGAGGGGGTGTGGCCAGTCAGGAGTAGGATTTGGGGGTTCTCCGAACTGCAAAGAATCTTAGCTAGAGGTTCTCCTGAACCCCTGTGAACCCCCAGCATCCCAGCCCTGCTTTTGAGGTACTTCACACCAGAGGTGGGGTTCAGCAGGTTCTGACCAGTTCTAGAGAACCAGTAGTGGAAATTTTGAGTAGTTTGGAGAACCTGTCTTCACACAGATACTATATATATATATATATATATATATATATATATATATATATATATATATATATATATATATATATATATATATATATATATATATATATATATATTATAAATTATAGGACAGTTCACCTCTTTTGCCTTGTTCCATCTTCCTTTTTCACCTTTCATATTTAGGTTTATGGTTCAATCGAGTTGTATTAAACTATCTATCTATCATCTATCTATCTATATAAAAACATATATATATATATATGTTTTTATATACATGTCTTCCTGCAAAGGAATATATATAGTTTAATACAACTTGATTGAACCATAAACCTAAATATGAAAGGTGAAAAAGGAAGATGGAACAAGGCAAAAGAGGTGAACTGTCCTACAATTTATAAAAATTAATGGCTGGATGCCATTGCCAAGCGGCTGCATTTTCTAATTTCGAGGAACGGCTAAGAGCTTTTGCTGCCGAATGCAATTCTAGCACACAAGCGAGTCAGGGAGAAGTTTAATCTCCTGTCCTTTGCAGGAAGAGCTGCACAGTCAGGGGACCTCTTTAAAAGCGGTGACATATTGGTGTCAGGCAGGACGGTTAACAGGGCCACCGTCACCAGTTTGTCTATTAGGGAAGGGAATTGCAATGGCCAAAGTAGAGTCAGAGAGCAGGATGAGAATAGCTGAGGCTGGTGCCTTTGCTTCTCAAGCAAAAGAGAACATTTCCCATGGCTGCTGAGCACTGAAAAGAACATTCAACCACTCCGCCTCAATCGGCTGACAAACGACGGCACGAGAAAGGACTGTAAGGATAACATTTGTGACTAACCCATGGGATGGAAATGTGATTTGTTTTCCCCTGGTGATGTCCTTGTATTTTTTTCATTAGGAACCATCCATCCCCTGGATTTCATCCCAGACATTTTCAGCCGGGCATCATTGTTCTTTTTGATGTGGTTACTTATTTATTTATTTTTGCTGTTTTTTTGTTTTTGGTTTTTTTAACACAGCAATTTGATGCCATCCGAACTGATATCCTGCCCTTTCTTTTCTCTCTCAACAAAATGAAATTGCTATTAGGGAAGAAAAATTATCTTCAGAAGTGTCAAGGGACCAAGGCTGATGAATTATCCCAAGAAGTGTCCAGGATAATCCAGAAAAGCTATTTTTGTGTTAGTGAAAGAAAAGAAAACATGTTATTCTGAAACAGGCCACAGAAACAGGCAACTTTCCAAGACTTTAGACTGCCCTTCACCATAATCACTAATCCTTAGGGATTTAGCAGTCTACAAATGTGATTAATACACAAATATAAATTTCTAACGATCCCTTTGGAGAAAGTAATAGGAACCGTGCTTTTATTCCTTCCTACAATTCACAGTCAAGGCCACAATACTTCGTTGACACACTCAGACATCTCAATTTGAGACCCTACTTTGGAGTGACAGTCAACCCGGCTAGATATTTCTCAGCGCCCCACAAATGCCTGATACTATCAGATGAAGAGAGACAACAGCAGATGTCTGGGGACATCGTCTGGGAAGAATAAATGTGTTGCTTCCACATAAATATTTTAAACAGATTGACAAGCTTTTGGTTATGTTTCTATGGAAAGACCAAATTCATACGATTTCTCTTTTAATCTTCCAGGTCTCATCTGATACCACTAGACTCAATTTACCTAATTTTAAAGCGTGTCACTGGTTGCATGTGTTAAAATACCCTTTTATCTGTTCCTTCCTGGCTTCCTGTTCTGAACCACATAGCACCACCAGCTTTACGAAGGCAAGGGAGAAAATACAGAAGGATTATGAACACAATTCACCCCTACCAGTGCACGCCAACCTTCTTCATTTATTAGACAGAAGACTCAACTCCAGATAGCCCCCACTGACATTTGAACGTCTGCCCAACAATTCTAATATTGATTCCCAATGGAAAACCAAGTGGGCTGTTGAACACCCATAGACATGACCTCACAAAAAAAGATGCCAGACTTGGAACTACCAACCCAGCAATCTTTTTGACATTTATATTTTGTTGTGTTTACTAATCTAGATGAAATATTAATACATATTAAATACAGTGCTGAAATCCAATTTTTCTTTACTACTGATTCTGTGGGTATGGCTTGATGGGCGTGGCTTGGTGGGCATGACAGGGGAAGGATACTGCAAAATATTCATTCCCACCCCACTGTGTGGCCAGCCAGAGGTGGCATTTGCCGGTTCTCTGAACTGCTCAAAATTTCCACTGCTGGATTTCACCCCTGATTAAATGGCTCTGGAAATTCTCAATCATCCAGGTCATGGTTGTTCCAAAGTTGCTTTTTCAAGAGACAACTGGACTTTCTGGTTTTTCTTTTAAGACATTTTGCTTCTCATCCAAGAAGCTTCTTCAGCTCTGAATATATATTGGGATTAATATATATTGAATAATAATAATAATAATAATAATAATAATAATAATAATAATAACAACAACAACAACAACATCTCACTAAAGATTAACCTATAATAACAACAACAACTATTGCTACTACTATTAGTACTACTATTATTACTACTACTACTACTACTATTACTACTACTACTACTACTACTACATGTTCCTTTGTCGGAACATTTGAAATAGAAAACTAATTGGGAGCTTTGGAATCCTGACAAATTATTTTCAGAAATGAGTAGAGGTATGAAACAGGAAATGATTTTTTAAAAAAAAATTTTAAATTTTTTTTTTTTTATATGCCGCCCTTCTCCGGAGACTCAGGGCGGCTTACAATGCGTTAAGCAATAGCCTTCATACTTTTGTATATTTATACAAAGTCAGTTTATTGCCCCCACAAATTTACCTACCTTAGAAAGGATGGAAGGCTGAGTCAACTTTGAGCCTGGTGAGATTCAAACTTACAGTAATTGCAGAAAGCTGGTGTTAATCACAATGCTTTTAGTCTGCTGAGCTACCAGGGAATAAAAATTTGATCTCAGTTATGACTAAATGGTGATTTGGAATAATACAAGAGGACTTTAGAAAAGAAGGTTGGAAATGGGGATAGTCAACTAATTATTAGCAGTAGTCCTAAAGTCTAAGAAAGGTTGCCAAAAAAATATAATGTAACAAAACCACACAATAACAATCTCCCTCGACAATCTCCCTGAAGCGGTAAAAGACGAAGTAGAGAAGAGAAGATGATGCAGTAACAATATATGTAGAAGATACTTTTTTTTCCTTTGTTTAATTTCAATGCTTTAGCAGCCTCTCTAAATGAATTGGAACATATTTTTTTTAAGGAGACTAAATAGAAAATCCAGTATTATCAGTAAATAATGCCGACATGGATTTTGATAACGTACAAGAGATCTCAGAGAGAGAATTGTATTGTATATGTATTCTATTAATACTATTAATATAAGACATTTGTACTTGTCTTTTCCTTGTTGCTTTTAAAGCTACAGGAGCATATTTATTGATCACCAGAGACCAATTCTGTCTAGATTTATTTAGATACTGATGCAGTCAACATTTGTTAGAGAGAGAAAATTGTGTTTAAATACTTGCTTAACCGTAAGAAAAAACTATTCAGAAGCCTCTATTTATTCCTATTCCAATGCCCTGGAAATAAAATCACTGAAGAATTCTATTTATTTATTACATTTATGTACTGTTGCCTATACAGTGGCATCTCACCAAAATGATTTAGACTAACATCACATATGTGCAATAACAGAAATAGCAAATTTGGATAGTAAAGAAGAAGATGCACAGGGAAACTAAAATAATATAAAAAGAAATGTGTTTTCCCAACGTTCATACAAAAAGGATGGGGATGCAGGCCTTTAAAGGTATCTAGGCAGAATACCCAGAAGCATCCTTTGGATTCCATAGGAAAAGAAAACATTCCACAATAGAAGAAGCTTTAGTGGGTACGGTGAAAGACAAACAAAATTTCCCCTGAAGATATTTCTAAGTTTCCTTTTAACCTCAGCTATACATGCACACGGTGGATGCAGTGGCTCAGTGGCTAAGATGCTGAGCTTGTCGATCGAAAGGTTGGTAGTTCAGCGGTTCGAATCCCTAGTGCCGCGTAACAAGATGAGCTCCCGTTACTTGTCCCAGCTTCTGCTAACCTAGCAGTTCGAAAGCACATAAAAAATGCAAGTAAAAAAATAGGGACCACCTTTGGTGGGAAGGTAACAGTGTTCTGTGCCCCTTTGGCATTTAGTCATGCCGGCCACATGACCACAGAGATGTCTTTGGACAGCGCTGGCTCTTTGGCTTTGAAACAGAGATGAGCACCACCCCCTAGAGTCAGGAATGACTAGCACATATATGCGAGGGGAACCTTTACCTTTATACATGCACACATAAAATAATAATCCAATAGCAGACATCACAGAAAGAGAGAGAGGGAAGGAAGGAATAGAGAAGATGGATGGATGGATGGATGGATGGATGGATGGATGGATGGATGGAAGGAAGGAAGGAAGGAAGGAAGGAAGGAAGGAAGGAAGGAATTCAGTCTCAAATTTTATTTTTGGTTATGAAAACTGGATCTGGCATCCAGTTGGTTATAATTTGTGATTTTATATGCTGTTTTTATGATGATTGGTTTATGAAACCCCTATAGTTAGACCAGGAAATATAAAAATAAAGGTAATAAATTAATAAAAAAAACAAAATGAATAATCTGGCTAGTCAGGGAGCAATATGTTAAGAACCTTGTGTGATCCCCACCCCCAAATTATAATAATATTATGTAATGGGGGGATGGATATCTTGTAGAGGACCAATTACAGCATGGTCCTATGAAAACCAGTAATTAGTGAGTTCATTGAATTTTGTCCCTAGTCCTCTCTTGAAAAAGACTAGGATTTAATGGGACATTCTTCCCATATATAAATCCATATCAACACACTTCTGTTTAAAAAGAAACATGTCATGTGCATTCATATCTTTTAGGACAGTTTAAGGGGGGGGGGAGAGAGAGAGAGAGAGATATTCTGTTTTCCCCAAAATAAGACATCCCCTGATAATAAGCCCATACAGGCTTTTGAGCACATGGCAATAAGGCCAAGCACTTATTTCAGGGTTCAAAAAAATATAAGAAGAGGATCTTAATTTTGGAGAAACACGGTAGATAGATGATAGATAGATAGATAGATAGATAGATAGATAGATAGATAGATAGATAGATAGATAGGTAGATAGATAGATGATAGAATTCTTTATTGGCCAAGTGTGATTGGACACACAAGGAATTTGTCTTTGGTGCATATGCTCTCAGTGTACATGAAAAGACAAGATACATTCGTCAAGAATCATAAGGTACAACACTTATGTCATAGGGTACAAATAAGCAATTAAATCGTACTAGGAAACAATATCAATATAAATTGCAAGGATACAAGCAACAAAGTTACAGTCATGCAGTCATAAGTGGGAGGAGATGGGTGATAGGAGCAATGAGAAGATTAATATTAATGCAGACTTAGTGAATAGTTTGATAGTGTTGAGGGAATTATTTGTTAGCAGAGTGATAGCGTTAGGGGGAAAAAAAACTGTCCTTGTGTCTAGTGGTTCTGGTGTGCAGTGCTCTATAGTGTCATCTTGAGGATAGGAGTTGAAACAATTTATGTCCAGGGATGCAAGGGGTCTGTAAATATTTTCACAGCCCTCTTTTTGACTTGTTCAGTATAGTATAGTATAGTATGGTATGGTATGGTATGGTATGGTATGGTATGGTATGGTATGGTATGGTAGTAGTATAGCCTTTATTGTCATTGTTTATCATATATACAAATAAATTGGTTTTAGCCTCACTGGTGCAATCCATGACAAAAAAATACAAACAATATAAATAGTATAAAAAATAATCCCTATGCAAGAAATTAGGGGGGGGGGGGGAGAGAAAAAAGAAAGAAAAAGAAAAAACTAGTCATACATTTCCGCGTGTGCGTGGAGTGATTGTGGTTGTGTTTAAGAGTCTGACATCCCAAGGATAGAAACTATTTTTAAACCTATTTGTTTGGCTGGCTATGCTTCGATGTCTTCTGCCCGATGGTAGAAGTGGCAAGAGACACTGACCAGGGTGTGAATCATCTCTGAGTATTGTCCTTAGTCTGTTAAAGCAGCGAGACATGGCAATATCATCCAGTGTATTAGAGGGCAACCAATGCCCTCTTGTGCCAAATTGATCATTCTCTGTAGTGCCTTCCTGATCACAGCAGTTAAACCAGCGTACCATATTGTACCATACATACTGTATACAGGTCCTCAACAGGTAAAATATGAATTTCTAATGTGAGTTGTCTATGTTTCTTCTACGTATAGGAACCAGGATTCAGGGAGAAATATTCTAGTCCCAAAATCAGCAGAAAAGTCCCTTCCTTTTCTGCTGTCATTCCATAGCATGATGAGTGGCATTCAGAGTAAATGCTTCCTGTTTCTGCTTAACGGGAAGGCCTATCAAACCCAGAAAACGGAAAACTTAACCATAACACCAGTGTGGGCATTCATAGATATTCCTGCTAAAAAGAACTAAAGGAAGACCAGAGTAGAGTTGATGGTATAAATCTTCTGCTCTCGAGGAATTCCTGCTCCTATAACATTTTGTCAACATTATCAAACATTGGAAATGCCTTTTCGGATGAAATACTTGTATTTTTTTCCCTAGGATAAAGAATAGCCAATATAGCATAAACCATTATTTTTAAAGCCAATAAATTATTGCTGGGTGGCTTTTTTTTTTTTTTTAACATGTTTCCCCAGTTGAAAGCTGACATTTTCTTAAAATGCAACTTAAAATATAGATTTTGTTGGCGTACAGCTCTCGGCTCAAATTAATCTTGACTTTGACATATTTTCTAAACCATGGATTATGGCTTGTTTCTGATTTGTTTTTATGTTCTAGCTCTTTCTTCAGAAAAAAAAGAGATAAAACAAACAATTGTTTGAGCAACTCAACTGTTCCTTTGTTTATCTGCAATAACAATGCTACCAGGTCCCCCCCCCCAAAAAAAATTCAATATAAACTCTGGTTTAGCATTTATGTACAACAGCAGTAAATTCAGGCAACAGTGAATTCTAATATGAATAATCAGGCATTGAGGAATAAGTCAAAAGCCATTTGTACAAATGTAGCTTGGCTTCTTGGCTTTCTTCTGTTTTATTATTTATTCTTAAATTTTTGAGGCTGCCTGTTTATTTCGGTGGCTTACAAATAAAAAGCCAATACACATTTTTTAAAAAAAGGAAAACAACCAACTGAAAGAATAAAACAGCAACTGCAAACCAGCCATAACCAAACTGTAATGAGTTCTTCTAATCTAACATATCCAAGGTGATAAATATCAAATATAACACTGACAGTAAGAAACTCGACAAATATATCCTGCAAAAACAAAAAACAAAAAACAACTTTTTATATAAACTAGAATAGGTCCCATATTTTGATCTGTTGATATGGCATAAAAAATATTTAATTCTAATGTTTGTATTTTCTATCTCCCTTGAAAAATGCCTGTAGGAGTTCAGCTTGCAGTCAAGGTTAGGACTGAAGATTGAAGCTCAGCATAGCTTCTTTCTGATCCCTCATCCTACAAACAAATTTATTTGCAAGTAATATTAAAGAAGATAACTCCCCCAAAAGCTGTTTTTCACCTGGCTACAAAATTTAAAATATCTCCTTGTGTACTGCACAATATTATCACATATTACATGCTGCTGTGTAAAAAAGGTATCTTCCTTCGCCTTTGTGGACCGAGACTGGCCTTCAGCCTCAACATTGGTACATCTATCATTATTCTCTTAAACACCAAAGTTCCCATTAAAATAAATAAGATGCCTTTAAGGTGCGAAAGTCTGAATAATATTACTTAGATAAAATATTGTAGCCTCTAACACCTATATTCCTTCCCTCCCTTGCAGAAATTGATTCATGGTGATTGAAAATGTCCAGTGACACAATTCTGAAGGCAACAAAATAGGATTGTTTAGAAAATGTGTTGATTCGGAACTCACGATACATATTTCTCTCCCAACGAAATCATGATGGGCGTGATAGATTGCTCTCAGGAAAAAAATGGAAAATCCGAGAAAACAGTCTGGGGTTTGAAATGACCGGCATGAATATTAGCTGGAAAAAATAAAACCATACCTAACTCTATTCTTCAAATTAGGCAAACCATGGCTTTGTGTAATTAAGCACTGTGCACGCCGTAACAATCAGAAATTAAGGCTGCATCAGCTTAGATCATTATTACTCATCTCTTTCTCCTGTTCTATAAATAAGCCTCTTCTTAGTTTATGTCAAGACTCTCATCCGTAATCCTCAAAGTGGATTCTGTTCAAATTTTACATTCATTCCAAGGTCATTAAAATTCTCCCACTTGAAGCAACATCTAACCTCTGTCCCCAATATGCTTCTTCGCAATGACAATGTGTCTGCCCGTTCCTTGAAGCCTGCCAAGATCATTGCCCTACTTTATTTATTTATTTTAAAGATCCCTTTTACCTTTTCTTTTGATTAATGAAATGCAAAGCAAAACAAAACACAAGCTATCTAACACCATTCTGTATTCTGGCTGCTTTGAACCTAATGATGATAAAATGATGGGTGCTGGTTCCCTATTGCCTTGTTTTCTCTTTCTCTTGGCATCTTTATGGTTGGCTGCACCCTCTATGACAATCTGCTTTGTGACGGCTCATATATGTACAATTTCAGATGGACACAACGGCTATGCGTTCTGAACAAATTTTCATAACTTCTCTTGACAGATGGCCTATGTAACATAGGTTGTAAGCTCTACAGGAAAGCACTGCCTCATTCTCCAGATAGAGGGAAAAACGTCATTCAGGTTGGTTGGGATTACGTCCAGTCTAGCCAATGACCGAGCCCTTCCAAAGCTAAGAAGCTCCTCCTTCCTAGCCTGGCCCAGTTCTTCGTCTCTGAGTGAATAAACAATACCACAAAGTGTCCCACAAGTGCTTTCTCAAGAGGCAACTGGACTTTCTTTTTTTTTTTTTTTGAAGGTGTTTCACTTCTCATCCAAGAAGCTTCTTCAGCAAACAGAGAGCTGAAGAAGCTTCCTGGATGAGAAGTGAAACATCCTCCAAACTGCAATACTGCATCCAATTTTGGTCACCACCATCTAAAAAAGATGTGGAGACTCCAGAAAGAGGGCAGAGAAGAGCAACAAAGATGATTAGGTGACTGAAGGCTAAAACATACAAAGAAAGGTTGCTGGAACTGGATATGTCTAGTTTAATGAAAAGAAGGGCTAGGGGTGACATGATAGCAGGCTTTCAATATCTCAGGGGCTGCCACAAAGAGGAGAGAGTCAAGCTATTCTCCAAAGCACCTGAGGGCAGGACAAGAACCAATGGATGGAAACTAATTAAGGAGAGAAGCAACTTAGAACTAGGAGAAATTTCCTGACAGTTAGAACAATTATTCAGTGGAACAACTTGCCTCCAGAAGTTGTGAATGCTCCAACACTGGAAGTTTTTAAGAAGAGATTGGATAACCATTTGTCTGAAGTGATGTAGGATTTCCTGCCTAAGCAGGCAGTTGGACTAGAAGACCTCCAAGGTCCCTTCCATCTCTGTTATTCTATCTTCAAAGAAAAAAACCAGAAAGTCTAGTTGCCTCTTGAAAAAGCACCCTTGGGACAACCATAACCTGGATGACTGAGAATTTCCATAGACAATACGATAAAGTCTATAGCAGGGGTGGCAAACCTTTTACTCACCGAGTGCCAAACAGGTACACGCTTCACTCACTTTGCGCATGTGTGTGCCATCTGTGCTGATGCACGGCTCCTCCCCCATGCGCTATACACACAACCGCACCATCTGCGCATGCACACAGCTTTTGTGCGTGCTCCCACCGTGCGCCGCACACACAATCACACCATCTGTGCATGCGCGCAGGTTTCACACCACTACCGCAACACACATGTGCTAACACCATCTGTGCATGCGTCCGCTGTGCACCAGTACTCTCGCACGCCTGCTCAAATGTGCATGCATGCGCAGGAGACCTCCGAAAACCAGCTGGGTCCCCTGAATTGTGCACACCGGAGGCCCGGACACCAGTCCGGGGGGGCGCGCATGCCCAGCTGCATGTGAATTGGGTGACAGTTCGCATGCCTGGAAAAATGGCTCTGTGTCCACGCATGTCATAGGTTCACCATCATGGGTCTATAGGATGCAATATTGGCTGTAGAAATCAGCGTGCAAACCAGATGTCCCCTCACAGAGATTCTGTGTCCGCATTCCAAGTCTAAGCCAGAACAAGGAGGAATCAATTCTGTCTAGCAAATCACTAAGACAGATGCACATCTATGTCAAGCCATTTCTTTGTAACCAAGAAGACTTCTTCAAACGTTCATATATAAATGTGCAAAAAAAAAAAAAAAAAAAAAGGAAACTCTTATGGAGCCAAATAGAAAAAGTGTTAACCCTGAAAAATATAGAAAACATTTTTCAAGATGCTGGAAGCTTCATAGGGGGAAATCTTCAATTCTTAAATTTTCCTTCACCTAGAAGACCAACCCAAAGAGGTGCAATATTTATTTCTGAAATTTCGCTGTGGCTTCTTTCCTTCTTGGTGTGGCTCCCCTGTTTTATTCCAGTGAAAGCACTTCCATTTGTCTTAAAAATTTACCTGTAGGCCAACGTTTAGCAATGTTTTTGTGGATGGATTCTACCTCCTCCAGATTTCTCTGCTAAATCTGCCTGCTGTCACAGCAAGAAAGTACAGGAAAGGTGCTAGAGAAAGGAATATTTCATTACGCCTGCAAAATAAGTGATGGCTTCAAGTTGCCACCTAGAATTTTAATCAGATACTGATACTTGAATCTCACTATCTGTTAACAACAGGTGTTCTGAAAGATGCTTTACTCAAACCTATTGCTTGGTGATTACCTCCTATCCTCAAATGAGCCAATGCAAAAAAAGAAAAAAAGAAAGAAAGAAAGAAAAAAAAAGAAAAAAGCCAATGCAATCCTAAACTACATTAACAGAGGGATACAATCAAGATCAAGCAAGATACTAATACCACTCTATAAAGCCCTAGTAAGACCACACCTAGAGTACTGGACCCAGTTTTGATCACCGCACTATAAAAAAGATATTGAGACTCTAGAAAATGTGCAGAGGAGAGCAACCAGGATGATTAGGGGACTGGAGACTAAAATATATGAAGAACGGTTACAGGAACTAGGCATGGTTAGTCTAGTGAAAAGAAGGACCAGGGGACACATGATAGCAGTCTTCCAATATTTGAAGGGCTGCCACAGAGAGGAGTGGATCAGGCTATTTTCCAAAGCACCTGAAGGCCAGACAAGGAATAATAGATGGCAACTGACCATGGAGAGATTCAATCTGGAAATAAGGAGGAACTTTCTGACAGTGCAAACAATCAACCCATGGAACAGAAGTTGCCTTCGGAAGTTGTGGGAGCTTCATCACTTGAGACTTTCAAGAAAAGATTGGACTGCCATTTGTCAGAAATGGTGTAAGGTCTCCTACTTGAGTGGGGGGTTGGACTAAATGACTCTGTTAATCTGTTAATCTGAGCCTTTTTCATGGAAGCTCAATGTTTTTGAATAGTAGCAGTTGCGGGATAAATACTGTCCTTGTATAATATATTTTTTTACATGTGCCCACCTTCTCAGAGTCTAGTCTTTTCACCACAGTGTAGGAGATAAAAAAAGAGTTCCATTCTCAGCGATAGATGTCAGACTTTGATCGTAAGCCTGCTTTAAAAACAATAACAACAACAACAACACAACACTGAAAATATGATGAAACATCTCCCTACATTTACAGGCATGCCAAAACAAAACAAAACAAAACAAAACAAAACAAAACAAAACAAAACAAAACAAAACAAAACAAAACAAAACAAAACAAAACAAAACAAAACAAAACAAAACAAAACAAAACAAAACAAAACAAAACAAAACAAAACAAAACAAAACAAAACAAAACAAAACAAAACAAAACCTCCTACTGAGATCTCATTGCTCGGAGGCAAGAACTGGGATTGGCAGGGGAGAACAACATCCAGGGGATATAATATGACTATTTTTATTTGTTTATTATTAAGTTTCATATGCTACCCACCTCACTGACGAGCAGTTCTCCTGGTAGCTTACAACATCATCAAAACAGAAATAGAAAATATTTCTAATGTTAAGATATTGAACATTAAAAGTGAACCAAAATGCATACATTAGAAACCAATGTGACACATCATGTATCCTATGTGGGGTCTAGGACAACCCACAGTGGCCAGCTCGCCACAGCCAATTAGTCATGGGACACTTCATGTTACTTTTACTATCGGTGACCACATTTTGATCAGAATTATTGTAACTCTTATATTTCCGGATTGACTTTATTTCATTATTATTGGCCACGGTCTCACTGAAATTAATTTGACTTTCAACAATTTGTTGAATTGTCCTGTTTCGAGTTGGCCATAGCAAGTTGGCCATGGCAAGTTGGCCATAGCAAGTTGGTTGTGGCAAGCTGGCGAGTTGGCCATGATGAGTTGGCCATAGCAAGTTGACCATGGCAAATTGGCTGTGATGAGTTGTCTCATTCTGCTCTATGTCTGTCAGCCCTGCAATGTGGTTCAGAAAAAGAAGTGCAATCAAGAATACTGTTGTGTAATGTTGGGGTTACATTAACAGAATCTTGCAAAAGTGAAAGTGTGTCTTCCTTCTTTCCCGTTTACACTCCAGAAGGGATAAAACCCTTCTGAAAGGTTCCTTCAACTTCCATCCTTCTTTGGGCTGGGCTACTTTTTATACACCAGGTGTCCAATCAGTAGCTCTCCCTCCAATCTCCAATGTCATTCTCACAGACCATTATAATATCTTGCTCACTGTCATGAATAATGCCATAGAAACAAGAAGAATCTGCATTGTATTCATTGCCTCCTAGGACTCTTCTACTGATACTGTTAAAAAATGAAATCCTATAGATTTGAGATTATACCTCAGGTAGTCTATCCATCCCACATCCATGGAGAAAAAAAAATGAATTTGACTGTGCAGTGGGTAGCTTTTTAAATGTCACATATGTTTTACTTTGGAGGATAATATAGTCAGATAAATGGCAGAAGTGTAATTTTTCCATTTTCGGTGCAAAACAGGACGTGTGCTTATTATTTTAGATAACAGCGCAAACACGCAACAAGGCACAGAACACAGAGATGGATTGAGAGAAATTCACTTAGAAAAGTAGGATGCAGAACCAAGATAACTGTGCATAGTGTGATCGCATAGATGTGGATAAGGGGTTACTTGTGCCCAGGAATAATAGCCATTGTTCATTTAAGCCAAATGCAGGGTAGCTCAGAAAGCTCAAACTGCCCAAGGAGCTGCTGATCCAGTTCTACAGAGGAATTATTGAGTCTGTCATCTGCACCTCTATAACTGTCTGGTTTGGTTCTGCAACCCAACAAGGCAGACACAAACTTCAGAGGATAGTTAGAACTGCAGAAAAAACAATGGCTACCAACCTGCCTTCCATTGAAGACCTGGGTACTGCACAAGTCAAAAAGAGGGCTGTGAAAATATTTACAAACCCCTTACATCCTGGACATAAACTGTTTCAACTCCTACTTTCAAAATGACGCTATAAGGCACTGCACACCAGAACAACTAGACACAAGAAGAGTTTTTTCCCGAACGCCATCACTCTGCTAAACAAATAATTCCCTCAATACTGTCAAACTATTTCTAAGTCTGCACTACTATTAATCTTTTCATCGTTCCCACCACCCATCTCCTTCCACTTATGACTGTATGACTGTAACTTTGTTGCTTGTATCCTTACAATTTATATTGATATTGTTTCCTGATTGCTTATTTGTACCCTTTGACTATCATTAAGTGTTGTACCTTACAATTCTTGATGAACGTATCTTTTCTTTTATGAGAGCATATGCACCAAGACAAATTCCTTGTGTGTCCAATCACACTTGGCCAATAAAAAAAATCTATTCTATTCAATGTGTTTGATGGCAATCATTTGGCAAGGCATTAAAAAAAATCTTTATTTTGAAGAGCAATTTTTCAAACCTGTGATTCAAATGAGATTGTATGGTAGAAAGAGTTTTTTAAAAAAATAAATAAAAGAAAAAAAAGTTTGTGCATCTCTTTCAAAAACATAGGAGCAAATCTATTCACAAATGCATTAAAAAGTCCCATTGCATATTCCCTACCCATTACCATGATAGAAAAAAAATCCTGGGAACATTGTACCATTTAATTCTACATTACAGTTTAAATTGTAGAGCTGGAAGCCAAATTATTAAACAGTCTTTTTCAAACGTGCATTTCTTAAAAAAAAAAAAAAAAAGAACAGTGGTTACTAGTTCTTTAGTAATTTCAAAATTAAATGCAAACAATAATTATTTGCAAGGAAACCAATATGTAAGGAAATAAGCCACGTTGGTATTTTATAAGAGTATTTTCACTGTTTTTTGATCAACATTTTTGTCCAAGTGAGAGGCACAATGATAGATGTTTAGGCAAGGGGGAATCTAATGCTTTTCCCTCTACAAAATAGCTCCAAAATATTATATTTACTCAAAAAGCTGAAATAATGCTGAGACGTGGGTAGGAGAATGGGTGAAAGGAAGATATACAGAATGTAAGAAAACCAAGAACTCTATAGCTGTCTGGAGAGATTGTTTCCTTACCTTCCTAGAAGTTATTTTTCTGACTTAGGCGTTCCCAAACCACGATGCAAACGCCTTGTGCCGACTGAAACCCCTTTTTATTAAGTTACTGTGAATTTCTCACATTCACATCCAACAAAGTCTTTCAAGAGAGCATTTACAGTCACAGACCTTATCTGGTTTGGAGAGCTGCCAGGCCGATATCTTCTAAACTTGGCAAGAATTCTTTGAGAGTCACGAGCTAATTGTCTCCTGCAAACTCCCCTCCCCATTCGCTCCTTTTTTATTCCCTAGAGGAGGGGCCATTGATTGTCCACCTGTGGCCTTACTCCCAAGTTGACCCTTGTTCCTCAGCTGTTCCCTTCATCTGGCAACTCTGTGCATGTGCACACTGGGAACAGGCTTCAGCTGTTTGTCTGCCTCACTGATGTCTGACTCCAAAGGCAGCTGATAACTGTCCGACTGCCCTGGAAGGCTCTGCCTCTGATGCAGAGCCTTCGCAGACTCCAGGATCGGCCCATGTTTCTCCCCAACCTCCTCACTGTCTGAATCTGCTGCCAGCTCTGCTGGCCGCTGGCAGGCCACAACAGTTGTTTCATCACTGTAATAGGATCTCTAGAAATTATGGAGATATTCCTGATGTTCATCTAGCTCCAAGTTCACTTTCTGTAAAGGGGCACTTCATATATACTGGCATTCTCTGTAATGTGAGGCATCCAAGGGATAACTCAAAGGCATCAATGCATACCAAGGAGAAATGGTGGCTCAGAGGTTCGAGTGCAGTATTGCAAGCTAACTCTGCCCGTAGCCTGGAGTTTGATCCTGACCGGCTCAAAGTTAACTCAACCTTCCATGTTTCTGAGATCAATAAAATGAGGACCCAGACTGTTGGGGGAAATATGCTGGCATTGTAAACTGCCCAGAGAGTGATGTAAAGCACCATGGAGTGGTAAGTCTAAGAGCTATTGCTAAGGACTATGATATCTGTCCAATCTTTAGCAGATTCAAGGTATCTGTTCACATCTGTATGAACGGAAGGGGAAGGACTTGCACAAGCTCTAGTCAGTAAATATGACCACTTAACCAATGGTTCCTGGTCTCTTGCAACCTTGCTGCGCATGCTTCCAGCACCTTGGTGAATAGGTGTCTGAGGTTTGAGGAGCAGAGCCTAATTTAAATAGAGAACTAACCATATAAAGAAAGAAATCCTTGGCAGTTAAGGATTATATACCTCCCCAAGCAGAGCATTATATGGTGGGGAAAGGAAGATCTGAAGAAGCTTCTTGGATGAGAAGCAAAACATCTTCAAAGAAAACCCAAAAAGTCCACTTGCCACTTGAAAAAAAGCACCTTTGGGACAACCATGACCTGGATGACTGAAGATCTTCATAGATTCGGAGATCTAAAAGGTTCTTAACATGTAGGAAGTAAAATGCTAAGCTCTGATGTCCCTCTGGATGTGAAATTAGCATTACTCCTGGACTGAGGTCTTGCAAGCCAAGGAGAAAAGCCATATACTTGCTTATTTATTTTCATGCTTTGCATTTTTATATGTCTGAAATTACTTTTTTTTTCTTTTTTTTACTACTTGGGTGAAAAAGGTTGCTGACATTTCCATTAGGTTGGTACATGATCATCTTATACACTACAACATAACTAGATAGAAGAGAATATTTCAGGGTTAAACGGTGGGGTTCTTGGGACTCTCCGAGCTTGGTGGTTTTCTGGCAGATGTTTCATTAGGTTACATCATTGATAATTGATGATGTTATTTAGTTTGGTAATGAGACATCTGCAAAGAAACACACTAAACTCAGAGGCAGAAGAGATATCTGCTAGAAGAGAATATCTGTAACTCAGAGTTGAACTGAACTATACTTCAACCCTGAGCTACAATTTCTCTTCTTTGATATAATTAGTGACTCTAATTCTATATTTCTCTTAAAAAAAGATTCTTCTTCAGGATTATTTTTCATGCAGTGACTGGAGATATTATTGTAGCTGACCTTGCAGTAACATTAAAGTATTGAGTGCAAGCAAAAAGTATGTATCATTCCTTCTAGTTCTACTACTTAATTGATCAGATTTTGGATGACCTCTAAGTGTCTCATGGTTTGTGTGTATGGCTGCATGCCAATAAATGCCCAAGTGCAGTTTTCCTATGTTTGCATTAAAGGTTGTTTTAAGGTGTTTCTGACCTTGAATGATACGATCTACACTGTGAAAAGAAAATCAGTGTTGGGTCTGATTAGATGGATGGGCACAAGTGAATCCCAGGGCTGTCAGCTTGAATGGGAATTCACTTCCATATTGTAGCTAGAAAAATATATGGAATTCCCTTGTATTTTCCAGGATTGACTCTAAGGAAGTAAAGGTAAAGGCTGAGTGCCAAAGAATTGAGGCCTTTGAACTATGGTGCTGGAGAAGCCTTCTGCGAGTCCCTTGGACTGCAAGGCGATCAAACCAGTCAGTCTTAGAGGAGATCAATCCTGACTGCTCTTTAGAAGGCCACATCCTGAAGAGGAAACTCAAATACTTTGGCCACCTAATGAGAAGGAAGGACTCACTGGAGAAGAGCCTAATGCTGGGAACGATTGAGGGCAAAAGAAGAAGGGGACACAGAGAATGAGGTGGTTGGATGGAGTCACTGAAGCAGTGGGCATGAGTTTAAATAGACTCCAGAGGATTGTAGAGACAAGAAGGCCTGTCCATGGGGTTGCGATGGGTTGGACACAACTTCGCAACTAACAACAGCAACACTCTAAGGAATTTTTACTCGTGCAAGTTTTTTTTTTTTTTCATGGAATTCAACTCAACTCAAAAATAAGAATGACTATTTTTGAAGATTCCCCTAATACATATTTTTGCAATGATGATTTGATTTTAATTTGTTAATTTGATGTCATTGATGCACCTGGATGGGAATCTTCATTAACATCGAACTTTTAGATGAGTTTTGAGATGTATTTGTGCTAACACCAAAAACAGAGCAATACTAGTTATTCGGCACAAGGCACAAATTTTGCCCTGTGGCAAAATTGAGTTGATGGGAGGTGGGCATCACTCCCCATGGGGAAATAGTAGCAGAAACAAGATTATTTCATTCCCCCTCCTCCTATTTTCCTCTCTGAAATTCCCTCATGACAGCTACTGGGATGAGTGATTTTCAGGATAGATCAGGATGGGACTGGGAAGTCCATTAAAAAAAAGTAATAATAAACCATTTCTGTATCGGTAAGAAAACAAAAATTATTAGAACAAAAAAAAGTAGTTTGGGGAAGATGGAAAAAGATTTTCTTCTCTGTGAAAAGTTAATATTTTACTCCCTGATCTTCCAATTCCTTGTATTGCTAACTAGGACATACAAAACCTTTGCAGACCAATTCCCGAATATAGCTCATCTGCCTGGAATCCACACTGTATATCGGACATTAACACGATAGAGGTGTTACCAATACCAGAGGTATTTCACGAGAAGAGTACTCCACTCCTCTGCTCACAATATAATCCTTTTTACCACCAGACTTGAAATTCTGGGCTTGGACAATCTGGAACTGGACTGCCTGCAGTCCAATCTAAGCATAGTACACAAAATTGTTTGGCTACAACATCTTACCTGTCAACGACTTCTTCAGCTTCAATCACAATAATATACGGGCAAACAATCAATACAAACTCAAAGTAAACCGCTCCAAACTCAATTGCAGAAAATACGACTTCAGCAACAGAGTGGTCAACGCCTGGAATGCTCTACCCAACTCTGTTGTTACAGCTTCCCTCCTCTACCCTCACACTTCAACCTCAAACTATCTACCTCACACTTCAACCTCAAACTATCTACTATCGACCTCACTCCAATCCTAAGAGGTCCGTAAAGGAGGAATGCATAAACGCACCAGTGTGCCTACCATTCCTATTTTACTGTTCCCATTTATCTGTACTCACTTCCTTTGTTTATGTTTATACCTATAACTGCTATCTTGTACATGTTTGACAAACAAACAAACAAACAAATAAATTCTGAAATATTTGGAGTGGGAGAAATTATTGTACTTCTTCTACCGGGATGTTCACTGACTCTTGAAGCCAAAAATTACTTTTCTTTTCTGTAATATTCTACTTCATTTTTTACCACCAGTTGCTTCATATACAGATGAAATATTTCATTCTTCCCTTCCAGTCATCCTTTCAGTGACCACTGGAATCAAAGAAAACCCAAAATTTGATTTCCACCACCTTTAGTTATTGTTATGTGTTGCGTTCATATCAATCTGAACATTTCTCATTCTAATTTAAAGACATTTGTTTTCCCCTAAATATTTTATCTGGGGGTTTTGCGTACAACATTCATGATGTTATTGTAATTGTTAACATATGTAGTAATCTGTTTATAAATAAACATGTGCGGTATCAGAAGAAAGCAAGCTACAGAAAATAATGTAATAGGAGACAATTTACATTTAAAAGAAAATGTTGTGTAATTGCAGAACAGAACACAGCATGGTAGATTTTCATATGGCACTCAGGAAAAGGGGAGAAAAAAACCATTATGGGATCAAACCATACGATTGGACTTAGCGACTAACTTCTAGCTATGATTGCTAATATCGTGTTGTACTTTTTTATCCTGTGCATCCATCCTTCCTTCCTTCCTTCCTTCCTTCCTTCCTTCCTTCCTTCCTTCCTTCCTTCCTTCCTTCCTTCCTTCCTTCCTTCCTTTAAAAAAAGCAACCAGTCATACACACAATAATAAATGAAATCTAAAGTCTTTATCATGAAATCAGAAACCAGAGTTCTTCAAATGAGTACAAGTTTATTCCATGCTACTTTTGAACAAGGATCTGAATTAATGTTTAAGACAAATTGGCTGTAGGTAAGACTCAATGGAGTTTAAGGAGGATTGGACTTAGATCTCTTGTGAGCATGAAGGGATTCCACACTGATGATGCTCTTAACCCCTCCATCCGGCTCAGCCTTGACATCTTCTACATTATTATGCAAAAATGGTATTTATACATATTGCAACTTTAAAGTAAATGAACATGGTTCTATTATGTTTTTTGCCACTATCAATAGAATAGAATAGAATAGAATAGAATAGAATAGAATAGAATAGAATAGAATAGAATAGAATAGAATAGAATAGAATAGAATTAAGGAGTGGAGTGGAGTGGAGTGGAGTGGAGTGGAGTGGAGTGGAGTGGAGTGGAGTGGAGTGGAGTGGAGTAGAGTAGAGTAGAATAGAATTAGAATAGAAATAAGGAATGGAATGGAGTGGAGTGGAGTGGAGTGGAGTGGAGTGGAATGGAATGGAATGGAATAGAATAGAATAGAATAGAATAGAATAGAATAGAATAGAATAGAATAGAATAGAATAGAATAGAATAGAATAGAATAGAATAGAATAGAATAGAATAACAGAGTTAGAAGGAACCTTGGAGGTCTTCTAGTCCAACCCCCAGTTTAGGCAGGAAACCCTACACCATTTCAGACAAATGATTATCCAACTTCTTCTTAAAAACTTCCAGTGTTGGAGCATTCACAACTTCTGGAGGCAAGCTGTTCCACTGATTAATTGTTCTAAATGTCAGGAAATTCCTCCTTGGTTCTAAGTTGCTTCCTAACTAATCAAGGAGTTTCCATCCATTGCTTCTTGTCCTGCCCTCAGGTGCTTTGAAGAATAGCTTGGCTCCCTCTTCTTTGTAGCAACCTCTGACATATTGGAAGACTGCTATCATGTCTCCCCTAGTCCTTCTTTTCATTAAACCAGACATACCCAGTTCCTGCAACCGTTCTTCATATGTTTTAGCCATCAGTCCCCTAATCATCTTTGTTGCTCTATCCATCAAATTGTGTCCATGTTCACTATAATGCTACAATTTGGACTCAACATTAAACCATGTTTAAGCACACCAGAACCAAATCTGTCCATTCCCTTGCCACATCTTCTTCAGCACAACCAAGTTCAAAGAATATCCTGATCAATGTATTGGACTACAAGCAGTGGTGGGATTCAGCTGGTTCACACCACTTCAGGAGAACCAGTTGATAACTTTCTGAGCAGTTTGGCAAAGTGGTTGTTGGAAGAAATCATTAGGGAAAAGAACCGGTTGTTAAATTACTTGAATCCCACCACTGACTACAAGCATTACTGCAATGTTCCATCATGGCTTAATGGTAATACCCAATTCTTAAGAAAGCACCAACATGGCAACATAATCCTCAATCTAAATCCTCAGGAATGTGCATCGTGATGCTCAACCAGGTTTATTAGCAATATGCAATACTCATGAGACACTTTTCTAAATCTCTGGGCAAATGGAATCTCCTGTGCATGAAAACAAGGCATGGCATGGCTAGTAAAGAGGACTTTCAACTTTCTATCACTGTGGTCATCTGCAGAGAATGAAATGGAGTCCGTTATGGAATGGGAAATGGGAGGAACTATTGAGATCATTTGATCTAATCTTTTGCTCTGTGCAGGAAGTCAAATTGAAAGACAATGGCTATCTAAGATTCTTCTTGAATTCTTCCAGTTATGGAAATCTACCATGATAACAGACTATTGATTTGGTCAAGTTGCTTTCCTCCCTCAAAATTAACATACAGTAAATCTTTACTACTACTACTACTACTACTACTACTACTACTACTACTACTATTATTATTATTATTATTATTATTATTATTATTATTATTATTATTATTATTATTATTTAATCTGTAGTGAGATCCACAGTCTTTGAGGCTGGTTAATAGCTCAGCAGCTCGAGTCCTAACCAAGGACCTAGGAACTGTTAAGGTATTGTCGGAGGATGTAAGCTGTTCTGAGTAAGGTGGTTTTTTGTAGAGTCAAAATGTTCAAGTCCGGTAAATTTAGAATTTCTAAATAGCGGGGTAGCCCTTTGGGTATTGCTCCAAGGGTTCCAATTACAATCGGAACAACACATGATTTCTTTTTCCACAGTCGTTCAACTTCAATTTGCAAGTCCCGGTACTTTGTGATTTTTTCTTGCTGCTTATCTTCAATCCGTGCATCACCAGGTATTGCAATGTCAATGAACCATACTTTTTTCTCTTCAACTACCGTTATGTCAGGTGTGTTGTGGACCAAGTGCCTGTCAGTCTGAATCCTAAAGTCCCACAAGATCTTGACCATTATTATTATTATTATTATTATTATTATTATTATTATTATTATTATTATTATTATTATTATTTTATTCATTAAACATGAAACTTGGTCAACTGAACATTCAAAAATGCATCACAAATACCATTGACTGGTGCTAATGGTTGATACGGGTTGCTGCCAGCATCCTAGGTATCAACCAACTACCTTCTTAAGATATACGATGTTCCAAGTAGCACAGGTTTTTGTAGTTCTGCTGGTGTTATTGCAGGAAGCTGCAATTTGTTGAAGTATCTTATAAAATTCTTGGGCATGGTACCAAGTGCCCCGATGACAATGGGTATCACGGTTACATGTTTCATCCATAGCCGTGTAGTTTCGATGGCCAGGTTGCGATATTTCATAGTTCCTTTTCTTCGACTCTGGCATCGCCTTGTACCGCAATGTCAATAAATTGTACGTTTCGGTTTTCGACAACTGATATCTGGTGTGTTGTGTTCCAAATGACAATCCGTCTGTATTCGAAAGTCCCACAAGATCTTCACCTTCTCATTTCCGATTATTTTTTCCACTTTATGTTCTCATGACTTTTTGGATACAGCTAAGTCATATTTTTTACATAATGACCAGTGGATTAATTTAGCAACTTGGTCATGTCTAGCTTGGTAATCAGTTTGTGCGATTTTGCTGCATTTACATATTAAATGTGAAACAGTTTTGACTTTGTTGTTGCAAAGTTGGCAGTTTGGATTAGTGTTGTTATTGTTGTTATTGCAAATATTATAAGACTTGGGGAAACATAATTTGTTTACTTCTCTCTTCCTGTCAGAGCAGCCCGAGACCTATTGCCTGATCCTCATCTACTAAAGTGTAGGAAACAATTTTCCCTGTGCTAGAATGCTTTTGAGAAATGTTAGCAAATTAAACTGTCAGCAGCAAGGGTTTATCTATTTATTTAATTCGTTTTAATAAGGCCCATAATATACCTGTTTTCAACCCAAAAGAACATTGTGCTGTGATAAACCCACATAATGTTCTCTCCTAATGCAAGTGGGGGAGGAGGAAGAAAAAAAAAAGAAGAAGAAGAAAAGACAATTATTGAAAAGGTAACAATAGGAAGTGAAAATATGGAAAAGATCATTTTCAAGTGTCGTTAGATTTGTATGTCTGATGCAGAAGGGACTGCTGGGATCCCAACACATTTACTGTAGCCAGTTCACAAAAAAAAAGAGTTATCGTTATGTGGAAATAATACATGTCCTGCAGTTCCTTTCTTTAAGTTATATATAAAAAAAATATAAAGATCTAATTCTCTGCCAGACATTATTCTGGCTGTTTAACTACTGGGACTTAAATACACACATGCACACACATTTCTGACACACTTTCCTAGTTGCAAATAACAGAAGGGTGCATATTGCCATACCATGTCTTGATTCTACATCATCTTTGATGGTTACCTAGGCAACCAGAGCATGGCCAAATTTGGCAGAATTTTAAAGTCTGCACAGTTAATGCGGAGAGTGTAAACTGGGACACAATTTGACCTAAAGGATTAAATCAATTGAGTACAAATAGTGGATGTTGCACTGGTGCCTCGGAGAAGCATGGAATCCACTATCCTTTGGCTAAGCTAAATAAGATTTTTCCATTTGTGTTTGCTGCACGATAGATACTAATTATGCACAAGGTTTTTACCATAGCTGATCATGAAGGTCAGCAATCAGCAAATGGAAACACTGATTTACACAGAAATAATTGGCTAGGACACTGCTTAGGACAAATAATGATAATACAAATAATATTCCTGGAAAGCCATCTTAGTTGTCCTGGGAGATTTTCATAAAGGGTTATGGTTGGTTGGATGAAGGTAGCTCATCCCATGTTCCTATCAAAAAGATGCATTCGCTACCCAAGAAGTGAATTGGGTTTTATGCTTGAAGAGTGCACAACAGCCGTAGAACTCTGGTTTGCAAAGTTGGAAGCTGACAATGGAAGCCTAACATTAATTTCTGTGCTTGATTATCTCTTTGCATGCAGAATAGAAATTGATATAAGGTAAAGGCTATGAAAGATATAGATGACAGAAAGACAGACAAGTTGGTTGGTAGGTAGATAAATAATTAGGTAGATAGATAGATATAGACAGACAGACAGATGATAGATAGACAGACAGACAGACAGACAGACAGACAGACAGACAGACAGATAGATAGATAGATAGATAGATGGATAGATGATAGATAATAGATAGGTAGGTAGGTAGGTAGGTAGGTAGGTAGGTAGATAGATGATAGATAGATAGATAGATAGATAGATAGATAGATAGATAGATAGATAGATAGATAGTAGAGGATAGACAGACACACAGAAAGACATACAAATAGATAAACAGACAGATAATAGTAATAGATCATACTATTACTATTGCCCCTGAACATCTGTTTGGGGCAAAAATGAGACATTTCCTATGTAAGCCACTGAATATTTTTTGATTGCAACAGCATAAGAAAAAATAATCAATAAATTAATGTCTTAAATAAATATAATTAAATGAATTAAGATTTAAATGAATTAAGAATTAAGTGTTAATTTAAAAAACAATAGGAATTAAATGAATTGACTGGACAGTCAATTGTCTGAAAAAATAATCAATAAATTAATGTCTTAAATAAATATAATTAGATGAATTAAGATTTAAATGAATTAATAATTAAGTGTTAAGTAAAATATAGGAATTAAATGAATTGACTGGACAGTCAATTGTCTGAAAAAAAATCAATAAATTAATGACTTAAATAAGTATAAATAAATGTCTGAAATGGTATAGGATGTCCTGCTTGAACAGAGGGCTCGAAGGTCCCTTCCAGCTCTAATCTGATTCTGATTAATAATACCAAAGATTTGAGGATTGGTCATAGCAAAATATAGCAAATGCATCAGGAAAAATGAAAAGAAAAGGAAAAGAAAAGGAAAAAAAAATGTATTTCCAGTAAAAAAATAAGTTTCCCATTTTTTTTTATTTTTAAAAAAAACCTTCAGAAGATAGTAAACCACTGTTCAAGAATTGATCCCACAGAGCAGTAGTGGGATCAATTCCTACTACTGCTCTGTGTACCTAATAATAATAATAATAATAATAATAATAACAACAACAACAACAACAACAACAACAGCAACAACAACAACAACAACAACACTAATAAAAAATAAAAATAAAATAAAATAAAAATAATAATGGGAGCACAAAGTGGAAAAAGTTATTGAAAATGAGACAGTGAAGATCTTGTGGGATTTTTGAATATAGACGGATCGTCATTTGGAACATAATGTGCCAGATATCACGGTTGTCAAGGGCCGAGACGTACAGTTTATTGATATCGCTGTACCAGGAGACGTCAGAGTCAAAGAAAAAGAACTGAAAAAAAAAATCACAAAATATTGACACCTGGCCACTGAAACTACACAGCTATGGATGAAACATGTCACAGTGGTACCCATTGTCATTGGGGCACTTGGTACCACGTCCAAGAATTTTACAAAACACATCAAGAAATTGCAGCTTCCTGCAATAACACCAGTGGAATTGCAAAAAACTGCGCTACTTGGAACATCGTACATCTTAAGAAGGTACTTAGTTGATACCTAGGACGCTGGCAGCAACCCGTATCAACCATTAGCACCAGTCAATGGTATTTGTGACACATTTTTAAATGATCAGTTGACTGCGTTTTATGTTTAATGAATAAAAGAGATAACAATAGTGGAAATAGGGATAGTCTTTTACTGAAGCTGAAATTAATTTATTATCCAGTACTGGATGCAGCAAGACTGACTTAAGGGAAGTGGTGGTGGTGGTGGGAAAGAAGCTCTAGGTAAATGTATGCAAAATTTTATACTGTAATATTTAATTATTCCAGTGAACAACTGATTCTTCTGATTCTTTATAGCATCTGAGCGGTAAAAAGCTCAGGATGGTGAGATAATCAGAGAGGGAAACCCAATGATTTAATGATATACAAAGAGTGTCTTAAAGGTGGGATTCTTATCTCTGTTACGATCTCAAGATAGAGGAAAGAGCAGCGGTGAAATGCTACCGGTTCGAACCGGTTTGGGTAAACTGGTAGTGATAAAAACTACCGATTTGGGCGAACTGGTAGTAAAAAAAAAAGCTACTGGTTCCTTTGAATCAGTATTTCCAATGATCAGCTGTGCCAGAGGATTTAAAATAGCTAGAAAGCAAATCCTGCTTTCTAGTGAATCTAAATTGCGCGCACAGCTGATCTTCCCCCTTTGCTGCTCCATTTACCTTCCCAAGCCTCTTTTTGGTGCGTACTGTGCATGCAGGTGCAGTGTGCGTTTCGCACACAGCACACATGTGCAGCCAGCGAACTGGTGGCAAACCGGTTCAGATTTCATCACTGGGTAAGAGCCTTAGTTCACAGCACTTTTATCGTCTTACACCTGCTTTAAGGAAACTTCTTTTGTGTCCTAAATGCTTATGGTTTAGTTTCTCTGCGAAAGGGTAGTAGGAGAAGAGATTAAGACGTTTCTGTAGACTGTTACCTGGAGAACTATTTCAGAATAAATTAAATCCAGAAATAACAGATTAACAGAGTTGGAAGGGATCTTGTAGGTCATCTAGTCCAACCCCAGGCCCAAACTGGAGACCTTACACCATTTCTGACAAATGGCAGTCCAGCCTCTTCTTGAATGCCTCCAGTGATGAAGCTGAAACAACTTCCTAAAGCAAGCTGTTCTATTGGTTGGCTGTTCTCACTGTCAGAAAAATTTCTCCTTATTTCTAGACTGAATCTCTCCTTGATCAGTTTCCATCCATTATTTCTTGTCTGTTCTTCGGGTGCCTTGGAAAATAGCTTGAGAAGGGAGGGGTTTGGTTACCGTACTATAGGAAAACATGGACATGACCTTGGAGAAGCAATGCAGAAGTGTTAGGACAACAAGGTACAGAAACATGCACTGAGCACAAAGCAGTAGGAGACGGTTAGAAAAAGACAGAATCCTTGTAACTCTTTCATTTAATGATTCCGAAGTGCCAACTTGTGAACAAATGAACACAAGCCAATGACAATGCAAGGACGCCAGCCAGTTAAGCCTCAGGCAGGCAGACTGTGTGTTTGTGGGTGTGTTGTGATGGAATATGTGTGTGTGTGTGTCCCTCAATGCAGAACTGTAGAAGCTGACACATAGATTTTGGGGAACCCTCCCCTGCAAATATTGTGAATGCTTTTTCAAAGATAATATTTCTTGCTAAAATTGTAAGAAACACCATTGTTTTTTTTAAAAAAGTATTGTAGGTCAATTATTTGAAAAGACAAATTTGTGTATGCAACCAAATGAGGGCAAAAGAATGCAAACGAGAAAATGAATACGAAGAGGCTAAAATTAATTATTTATCTTCCGATCTCCCCAAACCCACTTAGAAATCCCATCCTTTAACAAGCAGGTTTGAAAATAGCAGTCCCAGAAGACATTAAGACAAGATAATTCCTGAAGAATGCAATGGACTCATAAATAATATTAATTTTACACTAATGGCGTGGAACATCCTCTTTTCCTAACACCTCCACCATGTTAGAACAATCTCAAACATCCCAAGCGAAACACGAACAGTCTCTCCATGAATATCAGCAAGAAGCATGGCTGGAAATTTAAAATGAACCAAAAGGAGATTAGCCAGATGGACAGGATCTGATTATCTTCTTAGCTCTTGCTATGAACAATCACAAGAGATTCTGAATCATCAATTTTTACTTTTTTTTTTCCAGACTACAATGTAATAGAAATTCCATCAGCACCATTTCAAGCAGAACTCTGTTCTCTTCAAATAATCACTATTGAGCCTCGTGACGAATACATTTTTCCTTATGGGCAAAAAAAAATTGTTTGGAACTCATTATTTTGTGTACTTATTGCACCTCCTGGAACCAATTAACGACAAGTACCGAGGTACCAGTGTATATGATTTATATACCACTAGGTCACCACACCACTCTTTATTTAGCAATCAAGAGTGGTGTGTGGTGACCTAGTGATGCAGATGCTGGAGTCCCACTTGGAAGGTTGAGAGTTCAATCCTAGGCAGTGGCAGATGTTTTTCTATCAGGGCACAAAGAGAAAATGTTTGCTGCGAACTCCATGTAGGCATCAGGAAGGGCATCCAGCCAGTAAATGCTCAGCTTCATCCAGTTGCCATGACTCTACCCCGAATTAAGGGATTATAGGGTTGTGAAAAGGGAGTTTGAAATTATATATAGGTATGATTTCTGTTTTTACAAACTCAGGAAGGTACGCAAGCCAGGGAAGTCTTATTGTCTGTCTCACTGTTACTGAAAGCTGAACTCATTTCCTTCCTCTGAGCATTTCAGATGGCTTTAAATTGGCTTAAGCATGAATTTTTCCCCTAAGAACTGATTCATCCATTGTTTTCCAATTTGTTTAACTTCTGGATGTGTCATGTGTAACTCCCTCCACTCTTCTACAGCATTGGTTTGCATATTCAAGCAAGGTGCAGAAAAACAAGCAACAGGCACACAAACAGTCAGTCAGTCAACATCTACTGTCAACCCCCAGCAGGACAGCCTTCTCTGTGGGGGCACCCGCCCTCTGGAACAAATTACCCCCGGGAATATGATTTAATCCCAGACCTCCATACTTTCTGCAAGGCCCTGAAGACCTTTCTATTTCAGCAAGCCGGGCTGACTTAAAGATTTTAATGGGTTAATTTTAGTGAGGGGTTTTAAATTTGGGGAAGCCAAAATTGATTTAATTATGTTTTAAATTATTTTAACTTTCATATTGCTTGTATTTTAATTTTTGGCTGTTCACCGCCCTGAGTCCGTCAGGAGAAGGGCGGTATATAAATTTAATAAACAAAATGAAATCAAATGCATATGTTAAATAGCTTTGACTCCAAACCTTGAACCTTGCCATACCTCAAGCTACTTGATCAAGATATTCTTAAAGCTTCCAATGCTTGAGTTTACCAGGTGCAAACTGAATTTATTTGTTTGTTTGTTTGTTTGTTTGATTTATATGCCGCCCTTCTCCAGAGACTCAGGGCGGTTTACAATGCATTAAGCAATAGCCTTCATACTTTTGTATATACCTGCTTAGTAGGGCTTTCAGCCACCCCTAAGCGGTGTTCTTAATACAAAGTCAGCTTTATTGCCCCCACAATCCGGGTCCTCATTTTACCTACCTTGAAAGGATGGAAGGCTGAGTCAACCTTGAGCCTGGTGAGACTTGAACTTGCAGTAATTGCAGGCAACTGGCAACTAAGTGCTACTTTAACAGCACTTAGTTCACTGCACCACCAGGCTCTTTAAGCCTGTAGTATTACAGCCCAGGAATAAGTCTTTCATTTTCCCTCCCCCCCACCTTAATACTAGGTCGAAGATAACCATTAAATCCTATGGACTGAGAGATGCAGTTCCAGACTCTGACATATGAACTCAGAGGTACATTTTACAGAACAATTGTGAAGTTCTGTCCCAGGTCTACACAGAAGCAAAACTACTCAGGTGGTATTCATCCTGTCTTAGTCCCAAAGGTGCTTTTTCAAAAGACACCTGGACTTCCTGGTTTTTCTTTGAAGACATTTCACTTCTCATCCAAGAAACTTCTTCGGCTCTGAGTGGAAGGTGGGGAATGGATGGATTTATACTCCTTGCAGACAGCTTGACATTTGCATTCAGAGAGGGCTGTTCAATTTTGACATAGATGGCCTCTTTGACCAGCCCTCTCTCAAGAGGGGAGGGGAGAGATACAACACTATATATCTCCGATCTACAACATGGTCCCTTCAACAGTTCAAAGAAGGCTCCACACCAGTTTGCACCACTCAGTTGACCCTGATGACACATATAAATCTCCAGGTGACCTTAATGATCCGCTAAAAGAATGCAAACATCCAGCTGACTGCAAGGAGTATAAATCCTTCAATTCCCCACCATCCTGTCAGAGTTGAAGAAGCTTCTTGGATGAGAGTGAAATTCTTCAAAGAAAAACCAGAAGTTTAGTTGCCTCTTGACGAAAAGCACCTTTGGGACAACCCTGACCTAGATGACTGAGAATCTCCAGAGGCTTTCTAGGAGCCTGGGGAGGGCAAAAATGGCCTTCCCCACCCCCCTGGAGGTCCTCCGGAGGCCGGAAACAGCTCATTTCCCAACTTCCGGTGGGACCGAAGGGCCCAAAAATCAGCTGGCTGACACACAGATACATGCTGGAGCTGAGCTACAGCAATGCTTGCATGTCCACTGAAATGGTTCTGTATGCCATCTATGGCACCCATGCCATAGGTTCGCCAACCCGGGCCTAGACTCTCACCTCACAATCAGGAGACTGTGAGTTCGATCCTAGGTAGAGGCAGATATTTCTCTCTCTGGGCACACTGAGAATATATTTGCTGAACAAAACTCCGCATTGGCAACAGGAAGGGTATCCGGCCATTAAAACATTCTGTTAGCTCCATTCAGTTGCCCAGACTCCACCCCACAAGGGATTATGGGGTCATTAAATGAAGATGAGACAATGAGGGATCTCTCTTTAGCGATCCTAATAGATCTCCTGTTTTGAGGACTGCATATCAGGGAAACATCTAGTTGCTTTACTCTAATGATGTTGATTGCCATCCCATAGACTAAATCGGTGTCCCTCAAAATTTCCTCAAATTCAAGATGTGTGAACTTCAACACGTAGCCTGGGAAATTCTAGGAGTTGAAGGGAGCGCCTTTTAAAATTGCCAAGTTTGAAAAAACGTTGATCAAACTAATGTCGATTTTTGAAGGGCTTAGTGCAACAGAAAGTGCAAGGTCATTTTGCATAGAGGACCTTGAGTCTCAAAATATTGCGTCAATGTGTCTATGTGTGTACTTTGCCGCAGAAACACCTAAAGCACACTGGCATCAGAATGTATAACTCTATATGCCACAAAAATGCGGTCTGACGTGAACAGTTTGCTTACGGGGAAGGTAATTTCAGTGACCTAGCTTCATTGATCATTCTTATCACTCAGCTAGAAGACTATGCAGGCTGTGACACAGGAATAACGAAATATCCATGATAAAAGATCTGTGATTATAGCTTCACAACAGGTAGGCTTGTGATAGCAACAGTTCATCATACAAGAAACTTTAAACACTGCCACCTTCATTGAATATAGTCCTACCCCCTGGTCATAGATACAAGAACTGGAATCAAAATTTAGGAGGGAAAAAAAAGAGCAATTGTTTCTTAGGAAACCCAAAGGTGTGTGTGTGTGTGTTTTTTTTTTCCTTTCCTTCAAAAGGCAACTGGATTTTCTTTGTTTTTCCTTGAAGACGTATCGCTTCTCATCCGAGAAGCTTCTTCAGTTCTGACTGAATGGTGGAGAATGGAAGGATTTATAGTCATCTGGTTCTTATGGTAGCACTCTTTCTGAGAAATTGTTTCTTAGGAAACATTTCTCAAAATGGAGTAGAAAAATGTAGGGGGGTCCTACTTTTTTTGGATTTTGAATCAAATATTATGATAGTTATGTTTCTTTCTAAGGCTTACATTTGTGTTGCAAGTTTTAAAAGCTGTGTTGAAATGTTTTTTCATTTTGTTACCAAATGTTGAAAGCTATCTTTAATATGCAATGGAAGGAAGCTAAAATGTTTTCAGTAAATAAATGTACCCGACAAATCAGTTAATGTTTTTTTTTTAATTTGATTTATATGCTGCCCTTCTCCAGAGACTCAGGGCGGCTTACAATGCGTTAAGCAATAGCCTTCATACTTTTGTATATTTATACAAAGTCAGCTTATTGCCCCCACAATCTGGGTCCTCATTTTACCTACCTTAGAAAGGATGGAAGGATGGAAGGCTGAGTCAACCTTGAGCCTGGTGAGATTTGAACTTGCAGTAATTGCAGGCAGCTGATGTTAATAACTGTTAATAACAGTGCTTTAGTCTGCTGCGCCACCAGGCTCCTATTATGAATGTTCAACTAACTTTTCTCTAATTGTCAATTGAAGGACTAAATTTAAACATCTAGTAGATAGCTAATATCTCAGTGTTGTATGGATGTGTGAGATAATATATCCATAAATGCATCCATGTATATGTATATGCATGTGTTTGTGTGTGTGTGTGTGTGATAAGACTCTAGATTGGAAACCGGAGACCTTTCTGTTGGGAATACTTAAAAGGAAATATAGTAAAAAAATAAGGTATCTACTTTTAACATAATAACAGCTGCAAGAATATCTTATGCACAGAACTGGAAAAATGAGAATATACCAATGGAGGAAGAAGTGATAAGGAAAATTCTGGACTGTGCTGAGATGAATAAATTAACAAAGGAGATAAAAGAAAAGGAAGATACAGAATGCTATGCAGTATGGAATAAATGGTATAATTAGATAGAAATTACAAATGGTATATAAGAATAAAGGGGGGGATGTCACAAAAAATGCACTGCATGTAAGAAAATGTATTGTTATAATGATAGGTATGAGGGAATATATATAGAAATAAGGGATAATGGGACAAAAAGATAAGTATAATTAAAGAAAAGTAGAGGAGAAAATGTAAATAATAGAGGATTACCGTTATGAAATTGTTGTACAGAAGGAGTATATATTCTATGTTTGTGTTTGTTATGTCTTGTTATTTTAAAAAATAAAAAGTATTATCTTGAAAAGCAAAAAAAAAAAAAAAACCCCTTTTGGGATAAGCAATGATATCAAAGCACAGAGAAGTTTTGCACAATAGAAACCGAAAGCTTAAAGCGAAACATGGTTAAAACTAGGAGCCTGAGTAGTGTAGGGGAGTAATGCCTCCTACAAAGGCAGCATTTAAGATCCAGCTGCTGCAATTACTGGCGAGTTCAATCCCAGGCAGGCTCAAGGTCGACTCAGCCTTCCATCCTTTATAAGGTGGGTAAATTGAGTCCCCAGTTTATTGGGGGCAATAAGCTGACTTTGTATAAATATAAATATACAAAAGTATGAAGGCTATTGCTTAACACATTGTAAGCTGCCCTGAGTCTCCGGAGAAGGGCGGCATATAAATCAAATTAAAAAAAAAAAAAACTAACTTATACCTGCACCAATGAGTCAATCTCTTTTACATGTTCTCATTACATTTTCATTCCTCCTACAGATCACTAACAAAATTATAACAGTAAGCAACACATTAGATCAATGCAAAAAGTTACAAAACAGATTAAGGTAGAATTCTATACAGAAAGAAGTTGCAATTGAAATTCATATAAAATACAATATTGTAAATCAAGAATGGTTTCCAACTGAAATAAAATTCTGCAGCACATTATTATTATTTTTTTTAAAAATGTAAAAAGTTATTTTGGACATTAATTTCCCAAAATTTAATTAGCCTTTCATCCAAAGAAGCAATCAAAAATATTTTCCAATAAAAAAACAACAGGCAAAATCCTTGAAGCTGTATACAATGTATACAATGTTAATTAGGTGAATATTGGAAAGAATACAGGTAGTTTTCGATTTATTTGCACAATTGATCTTGTGAACTATGAGCTTACGAAACAAGTTTCTGTGGCTAAGCAAAATATTTATTAAGTGAATATTTTTCCTATTTTACAAACTTCCTTGCCATTGTTGTTAATCACTGCCGTTGTTAACTTAGCGACATGGTTGCTAAGTGAATTTGGCTTCCCCAATGTCTTTGCTTGTCAGAAGGTGACAAAAGTTGATCACATGACCCCGGAACCCTGCAACCGTCATAAATACGAGTCAGTCACTGAATTCTGATCATGAGTCTATAGGGATGCTACAACGGTTGTATAAGGGTGAAAATGGTCATAACTCACTTTTTAAAGTGTTGTTGTAATGTCAAATGGTCACTAAAGAACCCGTTGTAAGATAAGGACTACCTTTATACGGTTTAGTGACATTTAACATGACTCTCTTGGGTTACAGTGGAATTGTCACTTTTAAAGTCTATTCTGTTCTAGTATGAATTATTTTTCAGTGGTGGTTGGGCTTTGCAATATAACCACTCGGTTCCAAAGAAGATCCAACTTGTCTCTTATTTCGCATTTGAATCTGAAACAGCCCTAACGCTTACAATGAGTCTTGCTGTATGCAAAAGAACTGAATTATACCGCTAATGTACAATTTAATAATAGAAAGCTTTTTTGCATGTATTATACAACCACAAGCCGACTCTTTAAAGCTTGTTAAAAAGAAAGATGACTAAATATTTTCTTTTACATTCAATAGTAAAAAAAGGGGGGGATAAAAGAAACGAATGAGTAATAACTGTGCCAATTAAAATTTGTCTATGCTGATTAATCAAGCTCTACTTGACTAATGTACCAATTAAAGCAATTAACAACGTAATCTCATACACGTCTTCTCAGAGGTAAATCTTCTTCAGTTAAAAGCAATTTACTCTTAAGTAACTGCTACTAATCAAACAATCTTATATATTTATTCTGTTTCCTTGTTTCAATTGCTATTTATGATCACAGTCTTAAACTGCAATGTAATAGGGTTTCTCTGCCTTATCTTAGAATAACTTGGTGATAATTTCCCAAGCTTTCTGATCTATAATCACTTCCAAACCAGCATCGCCAGAAAATAGGTTATTTGATCAGTTATTTTTATTGATATATTGATATATAATTATATGCTTGTGTATATTTATAGAGCATAGGTTATATAGTAGATACACACACACACATACATACAAATCAAGTTGGACATTCCAGAGATCATCTTACATAAGCCACTGAAAGTGGCTCGAAAGTAAGATTGGCGGCATATAAATTTTAACAACAGTAACAAAAACCAAAACAACAACAACCAAAGTGTACAATTTGTTGATATTGCTCTACCAGGAAACACTAGAGTCAAAGAAAAAGAACTGGGAAAAATCACTAAATATCGCGACCTGGCCATTGAAAGTACACGGCTATGGATGAAACATGTAACTGTGATACCCATTGTCATCAGGGCACTTGGTACCATGTCCAAGAATTTTACAAAATACAAGAAATTGCAGCTTCCTGCAATAACACCAGTGGAACTGTGAAAAACTGTGCTACTCGGAACATGGTACATTTTAAGAAGATACTTGGTTGATAACTAGGATGCTGGCAGCAACCCTTATCAACCATCAGTGCCAGTCAATGACATTTGTGATGCATTTTTAAAGATTCAGTTGACTGAGTTCCATGTTTAATGAATAAAAGAGATAACAACAACAACAACAACAGCAGCAGCAACATTGACAAACATTGACAAATATTAACAAAATTCAGCATTAGAATTGCTGAAGCCTTGGCGGCGCAGCAGATTAAAGTGGTGTTAATAAGTGACACCAGCTGCCTGCAATTACTGCAAGTTCGAATCTCACCAGGCTCAAGGTTGACTCAGCCTTCCATCCTTTTGAGGTAGGTAAAATGAGGACCCAGATTGTGGGGGCAATAAGCTGACTTTGCATAAAAAAGAACAGCGCTTCGGGAGGGAGTGAAAACCCTACTAAGCAGGTATATTCAAAAAATATGAAGGCTAGTGCTTAATGCATTGTAAGTTGCCCTGAGTCTCCGGAGAAGGGTGGCATATAAATTGAACCAACCAACCAACCAACCAACCAACCAACCAACCAACCAACCAACCAACCAACCAACCAACCAATAAATAAATAAATAAATAAATAAATAAATAAATAAATAAATAAATAAATAAATAAATAAATAAATAAATTATTGTAGTTAGTTTCCTGGGAGGGAAAATAAGTAGGATGATTGTTACACAAAAACATTTCCTATAACCTTCAGATTTGCAAGCTAACACACTTTCATATAGGAAAAAAAATATATTTATGGCATAAACTTTGGAGTGCAGGTAATACAAAGACTTACAAATGAAATTTTATCTATGCACACATTAATAACTAGCTAGCGATGCCTATATTTTAGAACTAGTCACAGAAAAAGAACCTCTTCTGAACTTTAAAACAGCTATACATTCAACAACCATGAAATATATTTCATTATGATAACAGATAATGTTTTCTGTGGCATTTTCTAGTGATGCTTCTGGTATTTTTTTCAGGCCGACCTTCAGTTTGTTACTTGTATAAAAAGGTTGGTTCATTTACAGTTCATCGGAGATAGAATTATCCAGTTTTGTTTCAGTCTCCGAAAAGTGCGAGGCAGGGAGGGAAGGAGGGAGGGGAAGAAGGAAGGAAATTATTTTGGAAGGAAGGAAGGAAGGGAGAGAGGGGAAGGGAAGGGAGGGGAAGGAAAGAAAGGAAGATAAAAGATGGAGAGACGAGAGGAGGGGAGAGGAGAGGGGAGGGGAGAGGAAGGGAGGGGAGGGGAGGGGAGGGGAGGCGAGGGAAAGGAAAGGAAAGGAAAGGAAAGGAAAGGAAAGGAAAGGAAAGGAAAGGAAAGGAAAGGAAAGGAAAGGAAAGGAAAGGAAAGGAAGATAGAAGAAGGAAAGGAAAGAAAGATAAAAGATGGAGAAAGGAGAGGAGATGAGGGGAGAGAAGGAAAAAAGGAAAGGAGAGGAGAGGAGAGGAGAGGAGAGGAGAGGAGAGGAGAGGAGAGGAGAGGAGAGGAAAGGAAAGGAAAGGAAAGGAAAGGAAAGGAAAGGAAAGGAAAGGAAAGGAAAGGAAAGGAAAGGAAAGGAAAGGAAAGGAAAGGAAAGGAAAGGAAAGGAAAGGAAGATTTGCTTTGTTGAAGGACAAAGTAACAACAGGATTGTGCACCATGTAAACACAAAGGCCAGCATTCCTTCAGAGGAATATAGATTGCAGCATTGGCTTTGATGTCATGAATATGCCACTAACACATCAGCTTGGCGAACGAAGGCAGGCAGAACTAAAGTTTCAGAATAGGAATGACTGCAGCAGCATGTCCGTCAAGACAGATTGGTTGGCAAGGTGATGTTATAAATTACCATCAAGGTGCCAGTCACGGGGATAAAAGCCTTGCTCTGGACAACGGTCATCGATCAGACGCAGATCTCCGAGACAATCTCCGATGACATTCCATAAGGATAAAAGGTTAGGTTTCACATATTGAGTTATGAATTGTAAGGGCATGTTTTAATTAAAGGACGGTCTAAAGGCTGGATGGAGGATAATCATAGCCTTTTCTCCCCCTCCCTTTCAATAACAGTGGCAAGGACAATGTTGCCTTCTTTCCTGAAAAACAAGACTTTTTTAGGAGATGCACAGAGGGGGTTCAAACCAGTGGTGAAATCCTCCATGGATCACCACTGGTTCGCTGCCCACGCATGTGCGGTGCACTCCAAACATGGGCTGTGCACGTGCATGCACAACAAATGCCATAAGCATGCTGCCTACGCATGAGCGGTGTGCACCAAACATGTGCTTCACATGGAAAAAGAAGACTTCACTAGGTAAGTAGAACAGCGAAGGGAGGGCAACAGCTGTGCTGCATGATTTAGCTTTGCTAGATAGCAGGATTTCCTGCTGTCTAGCAAATATAAACCGTGCGGCACAGCTGATCATTAGAAATACCGGTTCGGAGAAATCAATAGCTTTTTTAAACTACTGGTTCGCCCAAACCAGTAGTTTTTATCACTACCGGTTTGCCCGAACCGGTAGTGATAAACAATTTTACCCTTGTTCAAATTAATGTGCATTAGGGGAAATTTTCATAAAGAACTTAAGCATGGTCCAACGGTGACAACCACACTGCACACAAATGAGAGATAATCTTGCATGTCACCCATGAATCAGTTAGCCAAACACAGATTCTTTTTTCCAATGATCCAGATGCTTGAAATCAGTCCGCCAGTTCTCTACAATATTAAAAGAAAATAAACTTCTAAATATATCTTATTTATGCGTACAGTATCTTACTTACTTCTGAATATATATCAGCCAAGACGATGTTGTTTTTGGTAAAACACAAATCAAAACATTTGTGGGACAGCCATCTGTTTCTTTTAAGCGGAGGCCTGAACCCCAAAATTTAGAGAGACTTAAAAGAAAGAATAAAAGTGTTCGGTCCATATACAGCCATCCTTTAATAATGAGTTCTTTGTTTTTTCATTCAGTCTTCCCCCACCGGTCCTTCTTTTGGGGGGACTAATTAATCAATACAATTGGATTTAAGTGGAGTTGGTCTAACCCTATTCAAGACCAGATGTTCTTGGGGGGGGGGAAATAGCCCCTTTTGGGTTTTCCCACAACTTATTCCTCACTCCATTGTCCTAGATCAGGAGTCTCCAAATTTGGACACTTTTAAGACTTGTGGACATCAGCTTCATAGTCACCTCACGTATTGACTACTGTAACGCTCTCTACATGGGGCTGCCCTTGAGGGCCACTCGGAGGCTTCAGCTGGTGCAAAATACAGCTGTGTGGGTTGTGATGGGAGAATCCCAATACTGCCATGTTACACCCCTCCTGCGCGACTTGCATTGGTTACCAGTTGCCCTCCAGGTGAGATTCAAGGTGCTGGTGATAACCTTTAAAGCCCTACATGGCTTAGGCCCAGGATATTTGGCAGACCACCTGCAGCCAGCAGTAACATCCCATCGCCCGGTCCACGCCCATAGAGAGGGCCTGCTCAGGGTGCCGTCGGCTAGACAGTGTTGGCTGGCGGACTCCAGGGGTAAAGCCTTCTCTGTGGGTGCGCCCACCCTCTGGAATCAACTCCCCTTGGAGCTCCGGTTGGCTCCTGACCTTCGCACTTTCCGCCGCGAATTAAAAACTTGGTTATTCAAGTTCCCCGACCTGGACTGATGGGGTTTTAAGGGTTTTAAATTTTATTGGGTCTATTTAGATTCTAACTTTGTATTGTGGCTTTGTGCATTTTATTATTGTGAGCAGCCCTGAGTCCATTGGGAGATAGGGCAGCATATAAGCCAAACAAACAAACAAACAAACAAACAAACAAACAAGCTTCCATAATTCCTCAGCCAGCCATAAGTTTTAAGTGACCAAATTTGGAGATCCCTGCCCTAGCCAATGGCAGAACTAATGAGTCAACATTTTAAGTTTTTTTGGTAGATGATGATGGTGAAGATGATTCACTTGTACATAAATAAGCACGCTTTTAGAAATCTCTGAGACTGACAGCTACTCACAGATTAATTCAATCTATGTAACTGCATGAATTGTTGTTCTTAATTTACTCATTTCCTGGAAGGATAAACTCAGTGCAGTGACCAGTGATGACCGGTTTGTCAACTTAATATTTTACCAGTTGTAGCCCATCTTTTACAAATTAGTTTTTGTTTTTTTCTAAGCAATCATGAAATGTGAATTTTCGGACAATTTTTTTCTTCTAAAATGTTTTTGTTAATGGAGAACCCTTTATATTTTTTTTCTAATTTAAATTGTGTCTGTCTATTGGAAGAAAGTGTTGTGACCTAGGCCTAAGTAGTTATTACCAAACACAATCCAAATTAAGTCCAAAACAAATTCTTCATAAACAGTCCTTCAGCCTTATCACCAACCTTTGTCTTCTTTGGCACCCTGCCAAAGGCCTTTTTTGGCAAAGCCCCATGAAGTTCAGAAGCAAGAGATGCCAATAAGAAACAAATATAGCAACATTGCTTTCCTACAAAGATCCCAAGAGCCATTGCTGCTCTTTTAAGCCTTCTAAGAGGGGCCAATCATCTCCTGGCCTTACTCCCAAGTCATCCTTTTTGCTTTAGCTGCTCTTGCCTTCTGGCAGCTCTTCGCATGCATGCACTAGTAACAGGCTCCTCCTGTTCCTTTGCCTCTCTGCTATCCGCCTCTGGAGGCTCTAGAGTCTGCACATCGCTTCCAGATGGCCCTGGCCCTATCTCTGCCTCCGATGCAGAGCCTTCATCTGGGCCTTTCCCAAGACTGGCCCATTTTCCTCCCCAGCCTCCTCACTGTCTGACTCCACTGCCAAATCCACAGGCTGCTGGCGGACCACAACAGAAAGGTTTTGTATTCATTTCACCCTAATATTCATTTTTTTAAATATACATTCCACATTTGCATTTGCAATGGAAATTTCTGAAAAGTGCAAAGTTCGGTGTATGGGGTTGTTCTGCTTCACATACAGTTTCAGGAAGTGCAGAATGGCAACCTTTACATAAAGATGAAACTTTAACAAGTTTTCTTTTTCCTTTGACAGGCTTTCAAGACTGATGTCAGTCCTTCAAGGTAGACAAGGTCAGGAAACAGGAATCACTCGAAGTTTTGGAAAGTACTTTGAAGTAGTTAGGAAATTACTTTCATACCCTCACTAATAGCTATTGCTGACTAGAATACATTCCTTATGCGCCAAATGCCTGTCAAAACCCCCTCTGCTTCTACTTACAGCTAACATAAGCAACGCGGATCATTTTAAATGCCTTTCTCACACTTTCAACTTTTCCAGGACTTCGATATATATATATATATATATATATATATATTTCTGTGATAGCTCAGCACTTTTCATCTCTTCTCTAAGTTCAACCCACATTTTGTCATTGCTGAGCCTGGAGGGCTAAAAAAAGGACAGAGGTAGGTACGGTATGGGTGGGCAATCCCATGACTCTACCCACAATGGCACCCAGTGTAGATTTGTGTGTAATGTTTTCAGCATTCAAAAGGGACTCAGAGCAATCTCAAATCTCTATAATACTAGAAAGTTTGCCTTTTCCTCCCCTTATCAAACAACATGTGAATCCCCTCCTGCACGAACTGCATTGGCTCCTGGTGGTCTTCCGGGTACGCTTCAAGATTCTGGTTACCACCTTTATAGCGCTCCATGGCATAGGACCAGGGTATTTACGAGACCGTCTTCTGCCACCAGTAACCTCTCACCAACCAGTACGTTCCCATAGAGAGGGGATTCTCAGGGTGCTGTTGGTCAAACAGTGTCGACTGGTGGCCCCCAGGGGGAGAACCTTCTCTGTGGGGGCACCTACCATCTGGAATGAGCTCCCACCGGAGATACAGAGGATTCCGTGTCTGCGCACTTTCCGCCGTGCCCTTAAAACATTCTTATTCCAACAAGCAGGCCTGGCCTAATTTTCCCTTTTTAAATTGTTTTAAATCTGTCCTAAATTGGGTGTTTTAAATTATTGGGCCAAAATACTTATTGTATTCTAAATGTATTTTAACATTCGTATTATATGCATTTCATCTTGGCTGTTCGCCGCCCTAAGTCCTTCGGGAGTAGGGCGGTATATAAATTTAGTAAAATAAAATAAATAAAAATAAACTTGGGCTGAATTCAGACAATTAAAGTAGGCTTCAGTTTCAGCATAGCTTTGCTTATGTTTCTGAATTCACTTTAATTTCTGTATTTAGAAGCAGGAGGTTAAAAGAACTCATCTAATTAGAACAGAAACTAAAGATTAGTGGACAATTTACAGACCAAATGATCTTGATATAGACGGCCATGTTTTCAGCGACAACACTGTCCATATTATATGGAAAACAGTTCTATTTTTACCATATCTGCTCTCGCTGCTACCATCACCAATTCCAGTGGGGGAATTAACTTTCCACGTCAACATTCTTTGTTCATTCTGAATACGCCTGTGATCAAGTATGAAAACGTTTTGCAAAGTTGCAAGAGACAACACTAAAATATGATGAATAAAATGATTCTGAATGGATACAGGATATCCTTTCCCACCACTAAGGACCAGTCAAATATATTGGAATGCCTACGGCTCCAGGGAAGAATGTTGCGGTAGTGCTGAATTGAAGCAGATATTGTTAGACTATAGAGAATTGAAATATCTATCATCTAGTTCAGCGATGGGTTTCACAAATTCTTACCACCGGTACACCCCGGGTGCACATGCTCACTTCGTGCACACCTTCCGCGCACGTGCCCAGCCTCAAAAATGTGGCTAAAGAGGACACCATTACACCGGGGTGACCCATCTGCAGTCACCGCTACTGGTTTGCCCAAACTGGTACAAACCAGCTGAATACCACCTCTGATCTAGTTTACAGTATATTAACAGATATAGGATTCTAAGACTAATGTCCTGATATCATTAAATATGAATTATAGAGGGTATTTTCTCTTTGGGTCAAAATAACTCATCTGATTAGAACAGAAACTGAAGATTAGTAGACAATTTACCAAAGCACAGTGGAAACTGGATTTGTCCAGAATAAATGGACATTTGTCAAATCACCAATAAAGACAGGATGAGAAGGGTTAAACCTCCGGCTGTCAGATGTTTCTGAAAGAGAGTTGATTTAAGTCAATGACTAAATGATCTATCCAGAGGGCCATGTTATCAAGGGCGATCCTGTCTGCATTACGGTATGCCAGGTATGATGGAAATCAGCAACAGAGGTGATATTCAGCCAGTTCGGACTGATTCAACCGAACTGGTAATGGTGACCTGCGGGTGATCCCGCTTCCGGCCGCCCACCCACCCAGGAGCAATCTCGTCTTATATCGCTGTATTTTTGATGGCATAGGCATGTGCAGGCGGCACGCGCGAGCAAATTGACGTGTTGTTTGATGTCTCACGCATGCGTGGATGGCATACATGAGCAAATTGCCATGTTTTGTGATGCCGCACGCATGCGCAGTCACAATTCTGGTGCTGGGCAAACTGGTTGCTGAAGTATGTGAAGCCCACTTCTGCTCAGCAACATCCGGAAGGCAAGAGGATTTCTTACCTGACCTAAATCCATTTTCAGAATAATCAGCAGTGGTAGAAATCATCCATTCTGCAAATTCGGAAGTTTGTTAGTTTATTAGTTTTGGATTCTGCTTACTTCGAGAAAGTCAGCATTGCAATTCAAGAACTGCATCATAGCAGCCTGTTGAAATACCCAACATGGATAAGCTTGACATGCTGGGTGACAGGAACTGTCAGCCAGTTTCCTGCCATAATTATATTGTGATACTCCTACAGGGGGTTATGAACAATGCATTTCATTCTTGTCAATATCTATTGAAGGTGCTGCTCTGTCATTTTGTATATGGGGCTTTTTATGATTATGATTATTATGATTATTAAATCAACAAAAAACTTAGAGCTCAGGCCTGCAGGTCTTCGTACCACTGCTGGGTAATATTAAAATGTCATTACTGAGTTCTCAACTTTTGCCTTGCTATAATATTATTCTCTGTTGATCGCTTTCCTGAAACTGAAATTTAAAACTGTCATCTCTTGCAGACGTGGTTCAGCTGCATATTCTGTATAAGGGAAGCAGAATTAAATATTCATTCAAAGAGTGCATTTCAAGCTCAAATTGACTGACGCTCCTCAAGGCAAAAGGGGAAAAATGTATTTAAGTCACAAAATAATATTTCTATCTTTTTTTTTTTTCCAGAAAAGGGAGAAATTTTAAAAATGCATCATGTCTGTTTATATAGTTCAAGCAAACAGTCACAAAACACATTTATCCCCCAACTTCAGAAGGGAATCTCTCCTCTTGGCTTTTTGTATCTATTTTCCTTGATGATGTTAGCCTCGTTGCTGTTTCAGATGCACCAGGCAATTTTCAAAGGGGCAGCAATTTTGAAATAGTGTTCTCCCAGTTTTGGTGTACAGTCATAAGCAAAGGTAGGTCATCAGCTGTGGACCAGATATTTGGAGGTTTTAGTTCCTATTGGCCTGTATTGTCACAAGTAAAAGCAAGGGACTAGGGAAGATGTTTTCCAAAATTTGAGGGGGACATCAAGTTGCCCACTTGCCCTTTGGAAAAATGCCACAGATGGAATTCAGGATCCATTCAATGGAGTCCAGATCTAAATGGAATCCATAATATGTGTTATGCCTTCCTTAAATCTTAATCAACTCAAATATTTTGGCTGCCTAATGAGAAGGAAGGACTCACTAGAGAAGAGCCTTATGCTGGGAACAATTGAGGGCAAAAGAAGAAGGGGACAGCAGAGAATGAGGTGGCTGGATGGAGTCATTGAAGCAGTTGGCGTGATCTTAAATGGACTCTGGGGGATGGTAGAGGTCAGGAAGTCCTGGAGGAACATTGTCCATGGGGTCGTGATGAGTCGGACATGACTTCGCAACTAACAACAACTAAAACAACAAAACTTAATCACTCTCTTCCAATCTATATGAAGGAATTTCTTGGGAAATTAAGATTCATTGACTTTGAATGTTGATAAGACCTAAGTCAAAGACTAAATTTTTCTGATGTAGAGGGCCATGTTTTCAGAGGCAATCCTATGTAGCTACACTACATGGAAAACAGTCCTATTTATACCATAACAACTCCTACCAGTAGCATCACCAATTCCGGTGGGGAATTAACTTTTCACGTCCACATTCTTTGTTTATTCTGAATATGTCTGTGATCAAGTATGAAAACTTTTTCCAAAGTTGCAAAAGACAATACTAAAACATGATGAATAAAATGATTCGGAATAGGTATAGGTTATACTTTCCTACCACTAAAGGCCAGTCAAATATATGGAATTCCTACAGCTCAAGGGGAAGAACATTGTGGTAGTGCAGAATTGAAGCAGATATTGTTAAGACCATACAGAATTTAAATATTTATGTATTTATGTATTTATGTATTTATGTATTTATGTATTTATTTATTTGTTTATTTGTTTGTTTGTTTGTTTGTTTGTTTGTTTGTTTGTTTGTTGGATTTATATGCCGCCCTTCTCCGGAGGCTCTGGGTGGCTTACAATGTGTTAAACAATAGCCTTCATACTTTTGTATATACCTGCTTAGTAGGGCTTTTGGCCCCCCTAAGTGGTGTTCTTTTTTTATACAAAGTCAGTTTATTGCCCCCACAATCCAGATCCTCATTTTACCTACCTCAGAAGGATAGAAAGCTGAGTCAACCTTGAGCCTGGTGAGATTTGAACTTGCAGTAATTGCAGGCAGCTGGCAGTTCAGTGCTACTTTAACAACACTTATTCCACTGCGCCACCAGGCTTCCCTAATAATATATCTATCGCCTAGTTTATATTAACACATAGAGGATTCTAAGACTAATGTCCTCATATCATTAAATATAATTTGCAGAGGGTATTTTCTTTTTGGGCCCTCATAGAGAAACATCCACCTAGGATTGAACTCTCCACCTTCTGAGTGGGAGGTGAGTGTCTTCACCTCCAGGTCACCATGCTGCTCCATTAAAGTCATCAGATATTAAGGTCAATATGATATTGCTTTACAAACTGCCCAGAAGAAACTAAATAATTTTTAAAAAATGCAACTCTGTTTTATTTTTCAGCTGAGCTATCATTACCTACACTATCTTGGCTAGCCTTAAAAAACTAAGCAAGATTGGATCTAACCTGGATAAGAGATTATCAGAAAATAACTGAACTGTTGGTTAGGTTAACCATCATCTTCATCAACCACAAGGGCTATAGCAAAGCAAACCCTCTCTTGAAAAAGACAACGCCAAACCACTTCCACAGTCTCGGTAGGAAGGCTGTTTAGATGTTTCTTTGAAGTCAGCAGGAATTCAGTTCAACTGCCAGAGGTGGTTTATTAGCTTCTAATATGAATTTATTTTTCAGCCCTACATACAGTACATTGTGGCAAGGCATATGGTTCACAGTGGCCTTATTTTTTATTTTATTTTGTTTGCTTGCTCGCAGTGAAGTAAATAAACAAAAGAAAGAGAAATACTTAGAAGCACCAAACATAATTCAGATGTTGCATTTGGCTTGGTAAGTCAACACATAACTGAATCGCTCTGCAGTTTCTTAGGAGATCTGCTCCTTAATATTTCCCTGTTCTTCCCTGTGCATTCCTTCTTTTATCAATGCTTTCTTGTTTTCTGTCTCTACTTTCCTTTTACCAAGTTACTATCTAGATCAGTGGTAGTGAACTGTTTACTCACCAAGTGCCGAACAGGTATGCGCTTCGCACACTTTACATGTGTGCATGTCATCTGTGCTAACACGAGGCTGCTCCCCCTGGGCTGTGCACACAACTGCACCATCTGCACAATTGCACAGCTTTTGCATGCCCCCCGTGCACTGAATGCGCAACTACACCATCTACGCATGCACATAGCCTTTGTGCAGCTCCCCGTGCGCTGCACACACAATTTGTACCATCTGCGCATGCACACGGTATTGCCATGGAATGCCATCCATGTATACACTTGGCATGCACACAAATACTCTCATGCACATGTGCAGGACAGCTCCCAAAACCAGCTGGGTGCCCTGAATTGCACGTATGTGCACCAGTGGGCTCAACACCAACTGGGGAGCACACGCATGCACAGCTGCAGGTGAGTTGGGCGACAGCTCACAAGCCCAGAAAGATGGCTCTGTGTGCCACCTCGGGCATGCATGCCATAGATTCGCCATCACAGATCTAGATCATATTCCTATTCTACCCTAATCCAATGTAAAAATTGCCTTGTTTGTGTTTCAGTGGTGATTTTTCTAAGATCATAACTAACACGAGAAGAGTCTTCTTCTTTTTTTCACTAGGACTAACACCTATTGCTGCATCAGAACTTCAATTCCTATCTCCCGGGGTCACCAACAGTGTCTGCAGAATTTGCTGCTTTGGGCAGAATTCTTCCGCAAAAGAAAGGAACTCTTGTTTTAGCAGGATGGTGGCTGGCACTGACATCCACAGGGAGTAAGAATGGTGAAAGAGTGTGACAGCATCACACCTCAAGCTCGATCCCTTTCAGATATGCATGTGACATCTCATATGCATAGAGAAAAGGGGCAGATCTCAAATTGTGATGTTACAATCCTGCTTCTATCAGCCTTGACTTCTGCAAGATGCCACAGCAAATTCCAGAATTCTGCTGGAAGACGTTCCCTATCATTTTCGGGGTAAGTGTCCTTATTATTCTTTCCCACAGCTTTCAGATCAGCTTAGTCTATCCCAAAGATGCCATGTGTTGTCTCACACTTCAGATCCAGCAAAGTTTCATTCCTATTTTTCTTTCTTAAATCCCAAAGTAAGAGGTACGTACTTTGTCATATCCCAAAGGTATTTTTTCAGGAGGCAACTGGACTTCCTTGTTTTTTGTTCTTTTGAAGACATTTTGCTTGTCATCCAAGAAGCTTCTTCAGCTCTGATAAGATAGTGGGGGATGGAAGGATTTATATTCCTTGCAGACAGCTGGTCATTTGCATCCTTTTAGAGGTGGGGTCTCCAACCTTGGCAACTTTAAGACTTGTAGACTTCAACTCCCAGAATTCCTCAGCCAACTTTGCTGACTGAGAAACTCTGGGAGTTGAAGTCCACAAGTCTTAAAGTTGCCAAGGTTGGAGACCCCTGTTTTAGAGGGTCGTTGAAGCACCTGGAGGTTTATCTGTGTCCTCAGGGTCACCTGAGTACTGCTCCTAGTTCCTGTAGTCTGCAATTTTTCCTCTGGAAATCCATTCCTACTCCCACACCATTGAATGAGGAACTGGAGCACTGCTCAGATGACCCTGAGGACACAGATAAACCTTCTTAGAGGGTGGCCTTAGCAACCCTCTAAAAGAATGCAAATGACCAGTTTGCAAGGAATATAAATCCTTCCATTCCCCACTATCCAGTCAAAGCTGAAGAAGCTTCTTGGATTAGAAGTGAAACATCTTCAAAAGAAAAAAAACAAAACAAGGAAATTCAGTTACCTCCTGAAAAAACACCTTTGGGACAACCATGACCTGGATGACTGAGAATCTCTACAGATTTACTTTTTCATATGACTTTACATGCTATCTGGATTTCGTTCTTGATACCATGTTCCTTTTTTCTAGGCAAGAAGTTCAAATGTACAGAGAAAACTAATATAGAGTCAAAATGGGCGTCTCCGTTTATTTATATTTATTTTGTAAAATAAATGATGACATGATGTAATATGTCATGGGTTGTTGTGCATCAGAAGTTGCATTTACCTACTTTTAAGAACTGCTAAGGACCAGATGATTTTTACTGATACGTAAAACCATAGAACACAAAGAGTGTGTACTTTCTTTTTCACATGACTGTAGGTCACTGAGAAGGTAGGTTACAGATACAAAAATTGTCACCTTTTGTCCCTGCTTGATCCAGGCCAATTAAACAATTAGTCAAATTAGTTATGGATAACCGGATAATTGTGTATGATAACAATCACAAGAAGAATTTTGCGGGGTGTTCATGTCATTGAAAGAGACTACTTAAGTGTCTTTACACTCTACTTAAACCAAAGCCATTTTAAGTCAATTAGGTGAACATAATACCTTTTACTTCTAGGAGAAATATATTTGGTTACATGTTTAACTTCTATAAATCTTCAAATCTGTCTTTTTTCCAAGTAATTTATTTCCAGTTCAAGGTGCCTTTTTCTACACCATTAAAATGACAATATATATATATATTTACAGTTGGGATCTTTTCAAAGTGGGAAAAAAAAACAATTTTCTTTTCTCAAGCATTTCTCTCTTCATGACAACTTAAGTCTCTGCTGAGCATTTTGCTTTACCATAAATGCAATTGTCTTGTAAAATTATTTGCTGATTAAACTTGGCTTTTGCCTAAATAAATGTTATACCTGAACCATAAAAACCAGGATTTAGCTAACTAATTATGCAACACACATTACTTTTATCTCATTTTCTTTTCACTGATGAGTCTAGCCTAGAACGATTATTGTTTAATTATGTTTACAAAAACAGTGGCAAAAAAACCCCTATCATCTACAAAGGGTACATCCTGGTATTAATTGATTCAGAGAATTCAAAGCACCAAAATCTAATGCCAATCTGTCTTTGAAGAGCCCCATGCTTCCTTTTAATCTGTTGTGATTAATTACAACAGCAATCGATAACTGGTTCCCATTGATCAACCTTCTTATTTTGTCAGTCAGACAAGAAAATGAGATATGCACACAATAGGAAATGCTTTTCTTTTCTCTCTAGCTGCCTAAGAGCACAATGAGAAGAAAACAAGCATTGTCATCAAGTACACCTGGAGAACATTCTCCGTTCATAGTTCTTTCACTGACTTTAACTTTCATCCGCTCTTGAATTATTTCCCCCCTTTTTCCACTGTAGAATTCACCCCAAGAAGAACATCTAAAAAGGGATGTGGTGGCTCAGTGGCTAAGACACTGAGCCTGTCAATCAAAAGGTCGGCAGCTCAGCGGTTTGAATCCCTAGTGCCATGTAACGGGTTGAGCTCCCATTACTTGTCCCAGCTTCTGTCAACCTAGCAGTTTGAAAGCACATAAAAAAAAAATGCAAGTAGAAAAATAGGTACCATCTTTGATGGGAAAGTAACAGTGTTCCATGTGCCTTTGGCATTTAGTCATGCCGGCCACATGATCATGGATGTTAGGATATGATTTGAGCCTAAAAGATTGTCCAGGCAATATATGTGTTCTGTGACTTTAAGTTTTAATGCTGTATCATGCTGTAATGCTGAGTCATGCTATAATTAGTTGTAAACGTATTTAAGAAAGGTACTGTAATGTATTCAGTGGATGATAAGCTGCCATTTGCTATCATTGTGCGTGTGTGGATGTGGGTGGATCTGCTACCATCCGGGGTTTGTGAACCAGAGTGAACCAACTACTGTTTGTGTGGTAAGAAGCTTTTTGGATTTAACCGGTAAAGACTTGGACTGTTTAGAAGACTATGAGATTGTTTATTTTCCACTATAAAGAAAACTTTTGATAATCCAGTTTGCACGTATCTCTTATTTTCATTGCTCTCAGCAACGTTTCTCTGTGTACTATACTCTGCTGGTTGCTAACACAACAACAATATCTTTACCAACAGAGACATCTTCAGACAGCGCTGTCTCTTCAGCTTTGAAACAGAGATGAGCACTGCCCCCTAGAGTCAGGAATGAGTAGCACATAGGGGCGAAGGGAACCTTTACCTCTGCCTTTTAGAACATCTAATTTCTCTTCCCAAAGCTTAATCAGCTAAAGATAGCATGGATGTGAAGTGAATGTAGATGAAACTGATCTATAATGTGCCAGCCTTTTCCCGACTCTCATTGTACTGCATGAGTTTTAATAGCCATGAGTACCAATGCCAATAAAGAAGAATGATTAGAGCTCAGGGTTGAACTGAAGGGTCCTTGGTGCTCTTTGAGCTTGGTTGTTTTCTTGCAGAAATTTCAATATTCAAACTAGGTAACCTCATCAGTGCTGGTAATTAGTCCTGATGATACCTAGTTTGGGAATGAAACATCTGCAAGAAAACAATCAAGTTCAGAAAGCACCAAGGATCCCTGATGAGAACTGGGAATATTTGCAATATCTGCTCCCAGTTCTATCCCAGATTGCTAGTCAGGGCTGTGTGAACATACCCTAAACAACATCATTAGCTTGCAGAGGAACTTTTCAAACCATCTCTTGGTAAAGTGATCCCACGTTCAGTAGAAATTGGCATACTGCAAGTTCAGCAAACTTCCAATGTTCTTTCTATTGGGAGAGACCTTAACATATGTGTGTACAAAGCCATCAAACAGAAAGTCAGTGGCATAAAAGCAAGCAAGCAAACAAATCACCTTTAATTTAGAAAAGTCAACTGTCCCAAAATTACTGCATACCGTAATTCTGCATACCGTAAGAGGGGCCTGGTAGCTCAGCAGACTAAAGCATTGAGATTAACACCAGCTGTCTGCAATTACCATAAGTCCGAATCTCACCAGGCTCAAAGTTGAGTCAGCCTTCCATCCTTTCTAAGGTAGGTAAAATGAGGACCCAGTGTGTGGGGGCAATAAGCTGACTTGTATAAATATATAAAAGTATGAAGGCTATTGCTTAATACACTGTCTCCGGAGAAGGGCGGCATATAAATCAATTTTTTTAAAAAAATCAGCACAAAAATGATACAAAATTCAATTAAAAAATGAATGCTATGAACCTGTGCAACTAACAGATTCAGACTGATCTGGAATAACTGATTGGATTAGTCAGTCCAACGATTCAGACTGAGTTGGATTTAAATGGATGTAATAAAGGGGCACACTGGATGGAAGGCTGAGTCAAGCTGGTGAGAATCGAATTGCTGGCAGTAAGCAGAATTAATCTGCAATACTGCATTATAACAGCTCAAGTGCATCCTTCACTGCAATAAACCACTGCAATCAGCCAGACTCTTCAGCATTATTTGTGTAAGAGAAGTCACTGCAGTTGAGAAAGAAAAATGATGACCAAGTAGATATACCAGTGCCAGGCTGACCAGGAAAAAGAGTGGTTAGCCCATCAGTGTCCCACTTGCCACCCATTTCACTTAATCTATTTAATATATTAAGCCAGTTCCCTGAAACGCTGTGTGAATTTTGTTTGCTTGTTCTCTGATATTAAGAGCTTGACATGCAAGACAGAAACTTAGGGTCAAGGTCAACTCACAAATGTGACTGATGTGTGACTCTTCTTTCAGTCAAGCTTTATTAGAGTTTCTTTGATATTTTCTCCTTCCTTCCTTCCTTCCTTCCTTCCTTCCTTCCTTCCTTCCTTCCTTCCTTCCTTCCTTCTCTCCCTCCCTCCCCCCCTCTCTCTCCACATACTTACTTACCTACCATCTATCTCTCCCTTGACATTCTGTAGAGATATCCAAAACAGGGGAAGATTACTGAAACACATTAACAATAGAAGAACTATCATAGACTCTAGGTTTGGGGCTATAGCACTGAAGCTTAAGACAGTGTGGGACCTGCACCCCCCAAAACTATCCAATCTGTTGTTTTCATTGAACAATTCAGAATGTAAAGGATGAAGTTACCTGAAGAAGTCAATAAATACTGAGAGGGAGCCAAATCGGGTGGAAGAGAAACAGAATGAAATAGCTGGGCCATACATAGACTCAGCCTATTTTGCAACCCTTCTTTTTGCAAAGTTCTCTTTATGCATGCACACACACAAACTCACACACTTGAATATCCATCTCTTCACTTATTCCTGTCAATTGAACAGTAAAGTAAGATCTGATGGGTGATAATTGCTAACAGAGCAATTTCTACAAGCAACCGGGGTTCCTATCGATAATTCAAAAAAAAAAAAAAAAGTTATGCAAGTCAATTAAGGCAGAAAGTTCTATTGATTCGATAGAAGTTGAGATTGATTTCTGCCATCTTGCTTCAAGTTCACGGTGAATTGTGGTTCTGAGCAAGGAAGAGAAGTCTAAATGTACTGTAACTTTCAGGCATAGCTACATGTTTATATTCACTTTGTGTTATAAACAGCTTGATTCCTTTTAAATCACATGCTTCCTTGGAAGCCAGAAGCATTTGAATGGTATTACTTTGCTTGCTTATTTGTTCTGGGTTTCTATCCATCAAGGTGGATCACAGCGCAACAAATTACAAAAATACTATAATGCAATGCGCATAGAGGTAGTTCTCAGTTAACAATGGACTAGCATCTCCATCATCAAGTGACAGAATGACAGAGTTGGAAGGAATCTTCGAGGTCTTCTAGTCCAACTCCTAGATAGGCAGGAGTTGGACCCTACGCCATTTCAGACCAATAGTTGTCCAATCTCTTCTTAAAAATTTCCAGTGTTGGATCACCCAAAACATCCAAGTTGTTCCACTGATTAATTGTTCTAACTCTCAGGAAATTTCTTCTAGTTCTAGGTTGCTTTTCTCCTTGGTAAGTTTCCATCCATTGCTTCTTGTTCTGCCCTCAGGTGCTTTGGACAATAGGTTGACTCTCTCTTCTTTATGACAACCCCTTAGTAATGTGATCATAAAGGAGGACATCAACTGACTGCATCACTTAGTGATGGCAATCTCATCAGTTATTAAGAAAAAAAAAAAGGTCAGTCATCAGTTGAGCCTAGATTTCAAGCATGCACACATGCAGGTAAGGTGAGGGAATGTTGTGGCCTGTTATTTGCCATCAAATCAAACTTCAAAAATACACTTAAGGTTTCCACACTTTTAGCCACTACTGTAAGTAAATAACTTGCTTCTTTGCCTTAACATTTGCCCTGTGGAGCTATGTCCTTTGACATACCTCTGTCCCCCATTTCAGCTATGTTTAAAAGAGCCTTCAAGAGCTATCTCTTTCCCCAGACCTTGTCCGAAGTGATATATTTGATTATTTTTAACACTTCTAATTCTTCCAGCATTGTGATTGTTTTTATCCTAGGCCACCCAGAGTTACTGTAGAGTGGAACGGCCTTGTAAACTCCTAAATAAAGAAAGAAATAAATCCCATGGATTTAAAAGAGAAAGTACCACAAAGAAAATCATGCTTGCATCTTGATCAACTCTTCACCTTGGTTGCCTACCTGAAGATTTTCACACTCTTTTTAAGGGTTAATATCATTTCTTCCACAGAGAAACTGGCTGAATTTTAATACTGGTGGAAATCATGAAATATGTTCTACTGAGTTGAAGTGATAGCTATTAAAGGGTTTTGCCTTAATCCAACCTATGGCCAATTTATAATTATGGTTTATCATGTAATCAGATGTTTGGACTGAATTTGGCATTTTTATCCACCTATCGAGATCTGGGATAGATGTTAAAGGTACTGTCGGAGGATGTAAGCTGTTCCAAGGAAAGCTGTCATTGACTGATGGGGATTTTGTCAATGTCTACTGCACTCAATGTTGCAATATTAATGGCGCCTATTAATATTGGAACTGCCGTTGCTTTCTTTTACCACAGTTGTTCTATTTCTATTTGCAGACCTCTGCATTTTATTATTTTCTCCAGTTCTTTCTCTTCTCTTCTGTATTTTTCAGGTACTGCCATGTGCATTATCCAGACTTTTTTGTCTTTCTTATCAACAATTGTTAAGCCCTGGAATGTTATGTGGCCAGGTGCCTGCCTATTTGAATTCTAAAGTCCCAGAGCACTTTCATTCTTATTATTGGTAGTATTAGTATTATCAATAATGGCACAGGTTGCATATGTAAAAAGAAATTTTTTGCAAGATCATCATCAGTATGTTTTGTAGCCTGGCAACAGGAAATGTATACAACAACGTCAATTACGACAAATGCATATGCTCATATGAGAAAACACATTAATTATTGTGTGTTTTTCTCTCTCTTTTTCCACTTGATAACAGATGTACAGAAGGAATTAAAGGAACTGAATTATTTTATGTTAATTAATTCTCTATAAATAAGCAAATATTTCTTCTTGGAAACATATCACGAAACCTCATTCAAAGTTTCCACCTGAATTTCAATACATTCATTAAGAAGCAACGATAACATATATTTTTTACTGCATTACCAATCTCTATTTGCCCTTACCTGTTTTAAAAATCTTCCTTGATTTTACATAAATTGATTCTGCAATAAGAGTTCCGGTGCCCTTGTTCTTTAATTTAGAGAAAAGTGGGATAAAGGATAGCCCCTTAAAAATCAAGGAATATCAATCAAAAGCACTGCTATCAGCACTGAGCCTAATAATGAAATGATGATTTCATAAATCATTTTCCACAAATTGGGAGAAGGTAACATTTCCTCGCAAATCTTTTTTTCAAAAAAAGCTAAAGCATTCTTGGCCATCCGTTGTCTTTAAAGAAAAGAATAGAAAGGGTGTTAGCATTCACACGATGACATTCCCCACCCCAATACAACATTTTCCTCTGCGAAATATTCTGTGAAAAAGAGGTGCCAAGTACTTTTCAAAAGAAAAAACCGATCGATCCAATAATTTGCCCATTTAGCCATCATGCCAGAGAAAGTGTGAAATTGATTAAAAAATGGGAAACTAAAAACCAACGCGAGGACCCTCTGTAGGTCAAAAGGGAGCTTGGAAATAATTTTATAAAAATAAATAAAAACCAGTGTTTATATACTTGTCTTCCACGAAAAAAAGAGTGAGAAAAAAAAAACCCTGTTTGATATATACGGAGTGTACACTGTGCTCCAGTTAATAGTGCAGTTCAAAGAAACTGTTTTAAAATTTGCAGTATAATCCATTTGAAGAACAAAAGTTCAATACATTTCTTTAAACAAATCAACATTTTCCCATTAGGATAACTATACTGATTACAATCGTGTATGAATGATGTCAATAACTTTTTAAAAAATCTTTTAAATTTTTATTTAAATCAGATTCCCTGTTACAAGCCTTTTTGCTCTTTTGCTGCTCATTTCTGAACAAAAAAGCAGAAACACTTTAATAAAAGAGGGAATGATTCTATGTGGGTCATTTTTACAATAGTTGCTCTTCCTGCTTAGGAACTACACCCATTAATTTGTTATCCACTTACAGGAAGCTGTAAGAGTACTTCTCTATGAAAAGCTCCTGGCCTTTTCTCTCCTGGATGGAGAGAAGAGGGAACAAAAAGATGGGTAAATTGTTTGCAATATAACTATTCTTTAATAAAGGATGCTAATATTTACCGAGTCTCCTTTGCTGCCTTAGATTGACAATCTAAAGTCAAGTTTGAAAGGTGAAAGGTGAATAGAAGTCTGCTGGAATGAAATGGAGTGGATGTTGGTGTTCCAAGTAATGCACCCATAGAAAGCAGAACTCTGAGGCAGGTAACTCTGAGGCAGGTAAATTCCTCAAATAACAATTTATTGGATACATCATACTGGCACAACTAGTGAAAACCGACTCTGAAAGTTCATGTGGTTTTCACCTAATTAAAAAGTAAATGTTCCCCCTTCCCCCAAGTCATCCGTCACATTGTCCAATAGTGGTGTTGGCTGGGTGCTTGGTTACTCCACTCCTCCTCTCCCCAGCACCTGTTGAAAGGACCTTGGTTCCCGTAGGAAAATTTATGTTTTGACCATCTATTTATCTATCCGCCCCCCCATCCATGTCCCTTCTTCTGTTTTGTGGGAACTCTGAAGCTTCAAAGATGGCCTCAACCAGGTTCGCGTCAGGGTTGACTGGACTGGTGTGGCGTGGCGTGGAGTGGCATGGCATGGCGTAGTGTAGCACAGCATAGCACAGCACAGCACAGCACAGCACAGAAAGAACAGAACAGAACAGAACAGAACAGAACAGAACAGAACAGAACAGAACACTTTATTGGCCAAGTGTGATTGGACATACAAGGAATTTGTCTCCATGGCATAAGCTCTCAGTGTGCATACAAACAACAAAGTAATATAATCATAATAATGTTATCAATAAGAGGTTAGTAGAACAGATGAGAAGGATAATAGTTAAACAGCCATACTACATGGGTAAATGTCCTTAGACACAAGACAGTACTGTGGGAATTAGGTGTACAGCAGTGATGCCACGAGGCAAAAAACTATCTCTGCATCTAGTTGTTTTGGCATGCAGTGCCGCATAGCAGCATCCTACTGAGAGGAATTGAAACAGTTTATGTAGAGGATGTGAGGAATAGATATTGTATATATTTTCTTAGCCCTCTTTCTGGATTGTGCAGTACACAGGTCCTCAATGGAAGGCAAGCTGGTTGCAATTGTTTTTTTTTTTCTCTCTCTCTCTGCAGTCCTAATTATTCATTGATGTCTGTACCTGTCCTGTTTGGTTGCTATTTCTGCAAAGTAAGAGAAGAACTGTTTTTTTTTTTTTTTTTTTTTGAAATTGGAAATGCTCCATGGACCATATTTTGCAAGAAGAAATCTTTGAAAATGCCTTCAAGGACATGGTGGGTATTTGGAGATCCGGTCAAGGAAACTACCTATGTGCCAAAATCCATCAAAAATGGAAATGTTCTAAGGAAACCTTTGCTGATTGACTGTTATGTGACTCACTGGGCATTTTTAAGCTTCTTGAAATATGGTTGACATGTTTATGAAGATCTGTGTTGACCACAAAGTGGAAGGAAAATTCTATGTCTCACTTTCAGTTTCTTGAGAGCCAGAAGAGGATAAAGAGAATAGAGTGTTATTTTTTTCTCTCTTAAAAAGAAAAAAAAAAAAATAGAAATGACAGTAGTCCCCTTGACAGCTCCACATTTAAGTGAATTTTTGTATAGGTAAGGCAACAGTTTCGGAGTTTCAAACATAAAATGGGAAATCAGGGCCAAAGCTTTGAAATAAAAAATATGCAGCATTTTGTACCTTAAAGAGTTGACTTCTTCTTTTCTTCTTTCTTTTTTAAAGCTTATTAAGAACAGTGTATAGGAAAACAAACAGTGATGGTATTCAGCGAGTTCAGAGTGATTCGGGCGAAATAGTAGTGGCGACTTGCGGGTGGGAGTGCACATGGCATAGCATCCACCCAGGTACTATGTCATGCTATTTAGCCACGTTTACTAAACCTCGTGCATGCTTAATTTGGTGCAAGCCACATGCACCAGCAAAATACATACACAGAAGGGCACACCCACATTTTTGGTGCACGGCGAACCAGTGGTAAAATTATGTGTAACCCACCCTCTAAAAACAAACCAATACAAACGTACAAAATTACAGAATATAAAACCATAACAAAGAATGATGACCGTAATGACACAAGATAATAGAGAAAACAATGACACAGAGGCATCAATTCAGCCATAAATTCGCATGAGTGCCCTGATTTTTAGCCGGCACAAAAAGTCAGCTAGGTTTATTATTAACCTAACTAAGAACAGGGATTCCATAATAATGGAATATTAAAAGCATATGCTATTTTTCATTATAAATAGATGTGCTGAAACTTTGAAAGAAACTGTCATGAATTCTCACCCATTCTGATTATAAATGTACTACATATTTCCAAATCCTTAATTTGAATAGCTCCCCGTTATTATAGAAATACCTTTTTTTTCCAATCCTACCAATGGTACTTTTCTGGAGTGAAGTTTGTGTATTATAAAAATCCTTTTATTTTATTTTTTCTTTTCAAAAAATTGGAGGAAATTCTCCTTTCTTAAATAATAATGATTAGAATCAAACAGCACAATTCTCTTGTGTCCTTGAGGATTGCTAACTTGAGGAAATTAGCAATAATGTAAATGTAAATGTAATGTGCATATTCCCTCTGTACTACAATTCAGAGAAATGCATTCATTACTTCTGCATTAATGTTTGCACTGCTGATATCAACAGAGAACACTATAATTGCCGTGACAGTCAGAAATGAAATAAGAGTATTAATAGTGCAGGATCTTACTAGATCTGTTGCGGGATCTTTTTAAAGTGACTCACAGCATGCCTATAACTTTCTGTGATAACAGTTGGAGCATGTGGAGTCGCTGTTTAAAGCACATTTTAAATAATGGCTTCTTTAATGAGTCAGGTCGTTAAGGAATTGACTTATTAAAGCAGCTGCATCTTTTTTTTCTTCCTTCAGGCTAACATGTTCCTGGGCTTTCCAAATCAGCTGAATACTTATTACTACTACTACTATTACTACTATTATTATTACACTATATTACCTACTACTTATCATACAGTAACATCTTTTTTTTTTTTTTAGAAAAGTTACACCGTTAGACCATAACAGGAGATCCTTTCAGTTTCTCCATCTTTACAGTTTTCTGATAGAAGAAGGAAAAAGAAGCAAAAAAAAAACAAAAAACAAAAAACAAAAAACCAGAGTTTGAAGTGTGATAGAAGAATGAATGTTATTTCCCTTACTGATTAAAAGAATAGGGGTTTCTAAGCCATAAGCAGAGGTGGTATTCAGGCGGTTCAGACCGGTTTGATTGAACTGGTAGTGGTAACTGGGGATGGGCCAGGGAGGTAACCAGTTTGGGTAATAAGGCGGTGACATGGGTTTGACTGTTTATATTAATTTTGGCCCTTTCCAGCCTTCTGGATGGGGAAAATTCTTCAATCAGAACATGGATATTTATTTTCTGTCTTCTTTTGGCCAGTTAGACAATGTGAATGTTCTCCCTGCTATCTCTATCCCTCCAGATTCTAGGGCAGGAGTGTCAAACTCAATTTCATTGAGGGCTGCATCATGGTTGTGTTTGACCTTGTGGGGGCCAGGGGGCATGGCCAGGACATCAGTCATGTCAGGGTGCCTGTGGTGACCTGAGCGCTTTGCCAGTGAAAAGAGCTTGGGAACCTGTTTTCATTGGTAGAGCTTCTTCACTGTTTCCAGAGTGATCCTGCAGGCCAGATCCACCCACCACCACTACCCTGAGCCTTGAGTTGGACACCCCTGTTCTAGGGTAAGACATTCTGATTTGGAATGAAACTATCTGAGCACATTGTTGCACCACCCACCACAATGACTTCTTACTGGGAAGAAGTTTCTTTCTTTGGGTGGAGAAATTATTTGTCAGATGGTTGCTTCTACCAGAAGGGAATGAGAAAGAAGAGACTCATTAAAACAACAACAACAACAACAACAACAACAACAACAACAACAATGCAATATTAAGTGTCTGTTGGATTACAGATCCAAGGGATGTACAACAGGATGAGTTGTTTACAAATCTGTAAATGTATTTCAGCTGCAAGCAGTTCGGCAGTTCGAATCTCACCAGGATCAAGGTTGGTTCCATTCAGTGGTGGGATTCAGCCAGTTTGGGCTGGGTTATTTTATTTTATTTTATTTTATTTTATTTTATTTTATTTTATTTTATTTATTTTATTATTTTATTATTTTATTATTTTATTTTATTTTATTTTATTTTATTTTATTTTATTTTATTTTATTTTATTTTATTATTCTATTCTATTCTATTCTATTCTATTCTATTCTATTCTATTCTATTCTATTCTATTCTATTCTATTCTATTCTATTCTATTTTTATACCGCCCTTCTCCTTTGGCTTGGGATGATCGGTAGTTAAATTGCTGGCTAGCCTCTCCCCTCCCCATCCAGCCCACTTCAGGAGTCCCCACATACCCCATTTTGGCTCCCAGGTAAGTGCAAGGAAGCCTCCTAGGCCCAAAATAGGGCACAGGGGTGTGTGGTGCCCCCCCCCTGCCAGCAACCTGTTTTCACTCCCAGGAGGCTGCAGGGAGACCTACTAGGTCCAAAATGGGGCATGGGGAGAACATCCCCCCTGTGGCCCGTTTTTGCTCCCAGGATGGAACAGGAGACAGAGTGTTGCCTGTCACACCCCCTGGCCAAGCCCACCATGGTCACGCTCACCCATTCCAGTCATTAGGGCAGAGAACCAGTTGTTAAATTATTTGAATCCCATCACTGCTCCCATTCTTCTGAAGTGGGTAAAATGAGGACCCAATTTGTTGGGGGCAATAGGCTGACTCTGTAAACCACTTAGAGAAGGCTGTAAAGCACTGTGAAGTGGTATATAAATCTAAGTGCTATTGCTATTTCCCACATATTTCTAGTAGCAAGAAATCATTTCAATCTGCAACAGAATGCAGTCAACTTCTCCTCATACTTCTCTTCTTCATACATACAGTAAACTTCTCTTCCTCCTCTTCCTCTTTCTCCAGTAAAAGATCTTAATCAACAAAGATTCATCGAAAACAGACTGACTGCCCAATACATCACTTTTCCAATTTATGTAAACTTCATTGGACACTCTGCTGATGCAGCTTCAATGAATCCCAATCATATGTATTAAAGTGTCTTTTATAAGAGAGGAATAGGGTTTTTTTGCAATGTGACTGAATTGGGGCAGCACCATTAAAACTAGAGATATACTTCTAAGTTATCCCAGCAAGGGATTATATTAAATAAAACGCCTTTGACTGACATGAGTTTCCTATTACTCAGTTCGTCCTTTGCTGGCAGAACAGGAGTACATATAAATTGCAATGTCAAGGCAACTCGTCCCCAAGGCTGCGGATATATTTCTTGCATTTACAACCTGATTGAACCATACTCAGAGCTGCAAATAAATGCAAGTAACAATTGACTGGACCAAAAATTCAAGAAGAGTTTGGTAGCATTTTTTTTTTCCTGAGTACCAAATTTTATTAAAGGCATAGGTTTCCCCAAGGAAGTACATGTTCAACCACCTTATATGGTTCTGAACAATTTATTTCTAGAAATTGTTTGGGAGTGGAGAGATTGCACATTATGAGAAGGAAACAAAATGATGAAATAGGCTCTGTAATTTTTAGTGTTCCAAACGGAGAGTTTTGCATCAACTAGAAGCTAGTTTAATAGGTAAAGGTAAAGGTTCCCCTTACATATATGTGTTAGTTGTTCACGACTCTAGGGGACGGTCCTCATTTCCGTTTCAAAGCCGAAGAGCCAGCGCTGTCCAAAGATGTCTCCGTGGTCATGTGGCCAGCATGACTAAACACCTAAGGCGCATGGAATGCTGTTACCTTCCCACCAAAGGTGGTCCCTATTTTTCTACTTGCATTTTTAATGTGCTTTTGAACTGCTAGGTTGGAAGAAGCTGGGACAAGTAACGGGAGCTCACCCCATTACGCGGCACTAGGGATTTGAACTGCTGAACTTCCAACCTTTCGATCAACAAGCTCAGCATCTTAGCCACTGAGCCACCACATCTCCTTTCAACAGAAGAAAATATTTGTAACTCAGGATTGAGTTGTGGGGTCTTAGGTGGTTCCTTCTTCCTCAAACAGTAAACAACAGCCTAATCAAATAATCATCAAGGACACTCCCACTAGAAATTCAGGGCAAGCCACTAGCATATAAGTAGAAACCAAAACTCATTCCATTCTAGCACTGAAGAATTACCTAGTTTGGTAATAAAACCTCTGCAAAAAAAAAACAACCAAGTTCAGAGAGTCAAATGTGTCATAAGTCACGAGTCACTGCATGCCCACAAGAGATCTAAGTCCAGCCCACCTTGAATGCCTCTCTTACTGTATCTCCTACACATTTCCCTTAATGGCCAGTTGGCCAGTTTCTTGTAGAGAGCTTAAGCTTGCAATAAATCTTTATACTCATTTGAATTACCTGAATCTCCTGATTTCCTGGACACTTGACATCTGCATCATTATTGTAATTCTATAATGGCACTGAAGTCTGCACTACTATTAATCTTCATACAGTCATAAGTGGAAGGAGATGAGTTCCCACCACCCATCTCCTTACACTTATGACTGTATGATTGTAATTTTGTTGGTTGGATCCTTATGATTTATATTGATATTGTTTCCTGATTGCTTATTTGTACTCTATGACTATCAATAAGTGTTGTACCTTATGATTCTTTTTTTTTTGAAAACAATTTTTTATTTTAAAACAAAAATAAAACATAAAGCCATCATCATTCCAAACCTTATGATTCTTGATGAACATATCTTTTCTTTTATGTACACCGAGAGCCTATGCATCAAAGACAAATTCCTTATGTGTCCAATCACACTTGGCCAATAAAAAATTCTATTCTATTCTATTCTATTCTATTCTATTCTATTCTATTCTATTCTATTCTATTCTATTCTATTCTATTCTATTCTATTCTATTCTATTCCATTCCATTCCATTCCATTCCATTCCATTCCATTCTTATTTATTCCATTCCATTCCATTCCACTCTCCACTCTCCACTCTGCATCCTATCCTATCCTATCCTATCCTATCCTATCCTATCCTATCCTATCCTATCCTATCCTATCCTATCCTATCCTATCCTATCCTATCCTATCCTATCCTATCATTTTATTCTTATTTATTCCATGGACAGCCATGAAGCACTCTTGGAAAATTAAAAAAAGAAATGGTGAAAGGTCAGAAAAAAAATTACACTGTTGAGCTATGATTATTTACTTATTTAGTGTATAGCATAACATACATGGACCAGCAGTATAAATTAACATTTCAACTAGATTAGTAGAACCCAATAAAATATAAATGTCAAAAAGTTGTATATTCAAATATTGATGTCTAGACCAGCTAAGCATTGAAGCACAGAAGTGTGTGTGTGTGTGTGTGTGTGTGTGCGCGCGCACACACATATATCTCTCAATCAGATACTGGACCAGTATATGCCCTCAGCTTACAGCCAGTTACAATATGATCTACAGTTTGATGTGGGACCCCACAGTCACACTGAGGGGAGGATACTTATGCCCCATTTATAGAGAGAGTCCTGGCTGATGCCATGTGAAGTCCGAATCCTATTCAGAATTGACCATTGCTGAAGTGGTAGTTCAAAGCTTGGCTTTGAATGTGGCTTTGTGGGGTTATTTATATGTTTTTCTATGACTGGGCACTCAGTGACTGATTTGGCTGTGATGTACCTCAAAAGGGGAAGAATGGATAGTGAGAAACAGCTTCACGATTTTGCAGTCTGTTAAATGAGGGTGTTGTGATAGACCTCAACATATGTTCTACGGTGGCCATTTTGCGTCAGTGTCCCTGACACAAGGCTCGCTGAGGCGAGCCTTGAACAATGAGATTAACAACGGCAAAGAAAATTCTGGAAATTGGATACAGTTTACGCTGGGGCCTGTATTCATGTAAAGATTCATTTAGGCATATTTGTAAAAAGAAACATGGTTAATGTAAGTTTTGGACTTCCCCTGTAGTTAAATATTTCTTTTTGATTTGAACGTCCCTTCTTTCCCTTACCTGTTAAATAAATTCTAGTTATGTTTTACATCTCAAGAAATTGTACAGATTTCTCTCTCTTTTTATCTCACATCTCCTTTAGAAGTTGGTCCCTCGTGGACTGATGGAGGGAGAGTACTGTTTTTGGAGCTTAGAAATCATTTCACAGCTATCCTATTATTACAAGAACTGAGATCCCATAATTCCACATATTGCAAACAGCTTCTGATAGAGAAAGTGAGTAAACAACTGGGTCTCAGCTACAGTGAGTGACATTTTCAATAAAATGTTTGAGGAAAAGCAACCAAGAGTGAAACTGAAAGAACTGACATTTTACTTCTACTATCTTCTAGGTAAACTCTTTCAGGGTGCATGATTTCCCATAGCTGTGACTGTGAATGTAGATTGCACGGGCAGAGAGAGCAGAAGAAAATAACTTAGTTCAAATAAACAATAATACCCCTCTCCGCTACAACTTTCTCTCGGCCCATTCCTTTCCCTTAATTTGATTCCTTTGGTTTTTCTGTTTACCTTTTCTCTCCTCTGAGCCGTACCAATCCTTTACTCACCTGGATATGTAATCTTTCTAAGTTCCTAAATCAAGGAGAGAAGCAACCTTGAATTAAGGAGAAATTTCCCGACAGTTAGAACAATTAATCAGTGGAATGGCTTGCCTTCAGAGGTTGTGGGTACTCCATCAATGGAGGCTTTTAAGAAGAGATTGGACAACCTTTTGTCTGAAATGGTGTAGGGCAGTGATGGCTAACCTTTTGGCCACCGAGTGCCAAAACCAGGGGGAGCGTGGGGGGTCATGCATGCATGTGCCCATACCCATAATTCTATGTGCCCCGCCCCGTGCACATGTGCGTGCCCTCCCGCGCTCCCCCTGCTTTTGGCATGTGATGGCACGTTGGACCACCAGACTTCCAGTGGGACTGGAAGTCAGGAAACGGGCCATTTCCGGCCCCTGGAGGGCCTTCAGAGGGGTGGGGAATGCCATTTTTGCCCTCCCTAGGATCCTAGAAAGACTCTGGAGCCTGGGGAGAGTGAAAAATGGGCCTTCCGGTCCCACCTGAAATCGGGAAATGGGCTGTTTCTGGCCTTCCTCAAACCCTGGGGGCCCAGGAAACCTGAAAATCAGCTGGCCGGGACACGCATGTGTGCCAGAGCTCAGCTTGTTTGCCCACCAATATGGCTCCACGTGCCACCTGTGGCACACGTGCCATAGGTTCACCATCACAGGTGTAGAGTTTCTTGTCTGAGCAGAGAGTTGGACTAGAAGATCTTCAAGGTCCCTTCCAACTCTGTTATTCTGTTATTCCTATCTGTACTTAAGCTTTGCTGCCTTAGTTTATTGGCTGCTCTTCTACCATGGAGAAGTTCAAACAGTGAGAGTCAGACTTACTAAGGGGTGAGCTTCAAAATTTTTAGCAAGGGGTTCACTGCCCAGTTGCTGGGTGGTTGTGGCCATGGTGGTCGTGGCCATGTCAGTCTCCTGCACACTGGTGGGGGGGATGTTTTTGCCCTCCCCTGGCTCCGGAGTCTTTCTCTGAGCCTCCAGGCAGGCAAAAACGGCCTCCCCAGGCTCCGGAGGCCCTCTGGAGTCTGGAAATGGTCCAAACTTCCAGTAGCCCTATTTTTCACCCTTCTCAAGAACCGGTTGCTAAAATTTTTAAATCCCACTCTGGCTGCAGCCCAGGGGGGTTGGGGAGACCCCTACTTTAAATTATTTATTTATTTATTTATTTATTTATTTATTTATTTATTTATTTATTCATTTTAGTAATTATATTTCTATACCGCTCTTCTCCCATAGGATTCAGGGCGGTGTACAGCCAGGGTAAAAGCACAACACACAAACATGATAAAATACAATTTAAAATTATTAAATAGTTTGGCCCAATTGCATAAAAACCCAGAATTAAAATAACAAATTAAAAATTGTTTAAATGGTCAGCCCTGCCTGTTGCAACATCAGGATCTTGAGGGCATGGAGGAAAGTACAGAGGTCGGAGATGTTACATATCTCCAGGAGCAATTCATTCCAAATGATTGGCGCCCTCACAGAGAAGACCCTCCCCCTAGGGGTTGCCAGTCAGCATAATTTGACTGACGGCACCCTGAGGAGTCCCTCTCTGTGAGAGCGAACTGGTCAGTGGGAGACTATTGGTGGCAGAAGACGGTCTCATAGATACCCAGGCCCTAAGCCATGGAGTGCTTTAAAGGTGGTGACCAACACCTTGAATTGCACCCAGAAGACCACTGGGAGCCAGTGCAGCTCGCGCAGGAGAGGTGTTACATGGGCGCAACGAGTAACCTGCATTCTGGACCAGTTGGAGCCTCCGGGTGCTCTTCAAGGGGAGCCCCATGTAGAGAGCATTACAGTAGTCCAGACGGGAGATGATGAGGACGGTGAATGACCATTTAAGAAGTCAGTTTCAGCAAAGATGCCAGAGATGAATGATCAATCAGTTCAAAAACAAACCAAGCATCTCCCCTGAAAATCTCTTTCCATTCAGAGCTCTGATGTGCCATCCTATACAAAGTAGTAAATTTTAGCATGGGTTAAGGCTATGACATATTGCATCTGAAACACTTCCTCACTTTTTTTTTTTTTAATATACAGTACATTTGCGGGTGTCATTTGTTTTCCTGAGCAATTTGAAAGGAAATGGGCCATGGTGAGCTTCGCAGCTTCTGAGGCAGATGACTGAATATATCTGTTCATTCTTGATAAAGAGACTGCACTGTCCTTTCTGGAATCGGGAGAGAAGCATTTTATATTGGCATTATTATGACTTATCATGGGCAAACCAGGCATGTCAAGGTAGCAAATATATGCACCTTTTGAGTTAACAACCCCCTCCCCTCCATCTTCCAGAAGAAGAAGAAGAAAAAATAAAAATGATTGGCCAGCTCTCTTTTCTTCTTACAGAATAATGTTGTATGTGCTTTTTGGGGGAAGGCTTCTGTCATATTTGTAAGGCTTTTGTGCATTATTTGTCAAAAGAAGGCAGAATAATCTCCTTAATATATCACAGGGAGTTTCCCAGTTTGATATCTGTTTATGCTCTTCTCATTCTGCTAGTTTCTATTTCTCAGCTTCAGCTATGACAGCCATAGTGTGGAGTTAGTAAAAAAGGAGACCTAATTTTATATCCTTCCTTAGATGACAGCTAAATATATATATTTGCTCTTTGAACTTGCCCATTCATTCCAGTGATGAAATCCAAATTTATTTACTACCGGTTCTGTGGGTGTGGCTTGGTGGGCGTGGTATGGCTTGGTGAGTGTGGCTTGGTCTTGGCAGCGGAAGGATACTGCAAAATGCCCATTCCCTCCCCACTCCTAGGGGAAGGATTATTGCAAAATCTCAATTTCCACCCTACTCTGGGGCCAGCCAGAGGTGGTATTTGCCAGTTCTCTGAACTGCTCAAAATTTCCGCTACCGGTTCTCCAGAACCTGTCAGAACCTGCTGGATTTCACCCGATTCATTCCCTAGCCCCATGTTGGCGAACCTATGGCATGCGTGACAGAAGTGGCACACAGAACCATTTCACCTGGCACACGAGGCGTCGCCCATTCCTTTTCTGGGTTTGTGGCACATGCATGCGCATCAGCCAGCTAGTCTTCTGGTTACTGTTACCCATGCGCGCGCGACGATCATCTGTGTGCAGCAGTGCCAGAAACCGAAAGACCAGGCAGCCAGCTGATTGTCGCGCATGCATGCGTGCCAGTAAACAGTAGACTAGCCCCGCCGGAGGTTTGGGGCCGCTCAGGCGGGGAGACAGGGAAACCCCGGCCTAGCCAGCAGCTCTGCTTCTTTTCCTCTTCTGGGTTCTGACCCACCCCTCATAGCCAGGAGAAGGAGAAGCAAGCTGTCCCCATAAGGACCAGAGGAGAGTGTGGTAAATGGTAAGAGGCCCGCCAGCTGGGAAGCGGTCATGTTCCCTTGGAAGAAGTGGCTGGAGAGGGTTGCACCAACTTTTGCCGGAATGAATGGCCATGCTGAATGCTGCCCGGAGCTTAAGGCTGGCAGAAGGAGGAGGAGCAGCATTGGCAGACTGTGCCAGCAGAAGTTAGGTGCAGGAGCATTTCCAGGACCAAAACGGGGTACGGGTGGGTGGTGGTGGCAGTATCTTGACTGGGCCACTTTGGCCTCCAAATGTGCAGACTCCACCACCCTGCCTGGGCTCCTCCCACTGGGAGCCACTGGCGAGCAGGTGTGGCTGGTGATGCTTTGGCAGACCAGCAGCCAGTGAGGGTGGAGGGATGGGCTGCCTGCACAGGTGACCACATGGCTGCAATCAAAGCAGGGCTGAGAAACCCTCTTGGCTCGCTCCACCAGTCGCACGTGTCCCCTGGACTGTGGGCATCGCCACCTTCCCCTTTGGCAGCCGGAGAGCCTGGCTCAGTGGCGGGGGTCAGGCAGGAGTGCTGTGCTGCTTGCACTGTCGCCAATCTCCACCATGCCCGCTGCTGCACTGCTGGCTGCCCTTCTGCTCCTTCCCTGGCGTTGACTCAGGGATACAACTGCAAAACCCGTCCAGAGTCAAGGGAACTTTGAGACAGAGATGCAATCATCACCCCATGTCCTCTTTGGCTTGCAACAGATGGCTTGGGGGGGTGCAAGAAGGTGAAGCTGGTAGAAGTGGCTGCTGAGCACAGGGTGTGTGTGTGTGTGTGTCCTTAGGACACAGAGAAGCCAGTTGGATTTAGTTCATGGGATTGTGGGATGGGGGGTGCTGAAAAGTTAACTCTCTCTCTCTCCCCCTCCCTCATCCCCCCCCCTTCTCTCTTTTCCTTCCAAAAAATTGATTCGGCAAATAAGCACCCCGGTCCTGATCTCTCCCGAGTGGCCTTCGGACATGAACACACATTAATTTACAGGCACCTCTACTTTCAGCAACCCTATCCAGGCACTGGGGGGTGGGTAGGGGGGGGGATCTGCAGAGAGTCAGGGGTTAAATTTTCAGCATTCCATGATCCAAACCTAACTGGCTTCTCCGCGTCCCAAGCGCTCGGGGCATGAAAGCAAGCCGTGTCACCAGCATCATGATGAGCAGGCCGCCAGACCAGCTCCCTGCTCCTCCGGCAGCTTGCTTCTTCCCTGGAGAAGGGATGGCGGCGTACAGAAGAAGTGCTCTCGGCCCCAACAGGGAAGCTCCGAACACGCGGCAGTGGTGGGGGTTGGGTGGGAGTGCTGCGCCGAGCCAGGGAACGGCGGCTCCCAGCAGAAAGGAGCCCAGGCAAGCCAAATGTTCAGAGCTTCCCTGGCAGCGCACTTGGCCCCACCATTTTGGCGGTGCCATGCGCTGGCTGGAGAACAGCTGTCTTGCCATGGAATGGGCCGGTACCTAGTTGTCCTCCGTTAAGAACTCTGGCCCTCTTGGAAAAAAGAGGGGCATGTTTGGGGATGCAAATGCATAGTGTGGGGTGCATGCACAGCGAAGCATGGGGTGTGTGTCCTGTGCGCATGTGCAAATGGGGGCGCACATTGTATTATGGGTGCCGGCACGTGGGAGCATGAGAGCGCTCTCGTGCTCAGACTTTTGGCATGCAATGCCAAAAAGGTTTGCCATCTCTACTCTAGCCTGTTCCTAGTGTACGTATGAGAAGAGCTGCCAGAAGGCAAGAACAGTAAAGTAAAGAGGATGACTCAGGAGTAGGGCCAAGAGATGATTGGCCCCTCCCATAAGGCTTAAAAAACCAGCAACGGCTCTAGGGCTCTTTGTCGGAAAACAACGTTGATAGTCTTGCTGCACTCATCTCTTGTCGGTGTCTTCTGCTTTTGAACTTTTGCCAAGAGAAGCCTTTGGCAGATTACCTAATTATACCAAGGTTAGTGATTAGACTTCATGAAGACTTTGTTTGATTTAGTTTGGACTATGCTGAGAATGAGTTAATTCTCATCTGTTCTAAAAAGTCTGTTTTGGAACCGTTTGTGTCGATTACTACCTACTTGGGCCTGGGTCACAACACTCAGCTGCAAGTTGCTTGAGATGGTCCTCTTCTTGAGAGTGGGTCCAATGCAACTGGAGAAGATGTTGCTGAACCTGTCCTTTCCCAACACCCTGAAAGAGCTGCACTGACCGTCAACAAGTTCATGAGGTCTTTTTAATTGCATATATATTCAGAAACAGACCCCAACCAGTTCATCAGAAGTATTTGCTGCTAAATCACTGTAGCATATTATTCTAAAGATGCCCTGCAAATTGAACAAAAATATTGGTTGGCGTGCCAACAATATTCACCTAGCAGGCAATTTTTCTCTGTAGTGGAAACTACCATATTACATAAATTTCTGCCGGAGAATAGGTGAGCCTCCAACTGTGAAGGTTTTTATCAAAAAATTAAAATGTATCTCTTCCCTTGATTTTCCTACCTGCTATTATCCATTAGCTGCCTTAATTCTTCTTACTTGTTAATTAACTGCTGCGTTTTATTGTGCTAATGATTTACCATCTTTATTATTTTTCTTTTTAAAAATTTTATTGTGCTTCTCAGCAGTTTCTATAAAACCAATGCTTGGTAATGAAAAGTGGTATATAAATACTGCAAATGAATAAATAAATGAAAGGACCTCTCACTGTGACTAATATTGTGGGTGATAAGATGCTTATGTTTGTGCAGCCAGATAGCCTTTAACACTTTCAATGTTTTACCAGCTTCCTATGTCTGCCAGCATTTTATAGAGAGAGAAAGAGAATGAGGAAGGAAGAGGGAGAGAGAGAAAAGGAGAGAGAGAGACAGGGAGGGAGAAAGAGAGGGAGAGAGAGAGGGAGAGAGAGAGGGAGAGAGAGGGGGGGAGAGAGAGAGGAAGAAAGATAGAAAGAAAGAGAGAAAGAGAGGGAGGGAGAAAGTGAGAGAGGGGAGAGGGGAGAGAGAGAGAGGGGGAGAGAGAGAGAGAGAGAGAGAGAGAGAGAGAGAGAGAGAGAGAGAGAGAGAGAGAGAGAGAAGAGAATGACATTAGAATTTGGATTTTTTTTTTAAAAAAAGATAAAGATGGCTAAGAAATTTTGGAGTTTGCTATAGTCAAATCATCTGGTTTAGCCCTTGCATTTCTAAATTAAAAAGGCTTGGTCCAGCTGCACTCCGCTAAGTTTTTATATCATTATTTTGTTCTGCTTGCTGATTTGCACATAAATAAATATGTTAAAGTGTCCAGTCTCATGTATTATGCAAAGAAAACTATTTTCCACTCTTCTGAAAAATAATAGTAAAACAAACTCCGCTTTATTCTATTCAGTGCTTTCCGCAAATCGTATTTTTGTCTTTCTTGTCACAGACAATTTCTATTTAGCACTGCACTTCGGAGCATCTCACGAGACATAGTGTACTGCAGTATATACATGTCTTTACTTAAATGTAAATTTAATGATAAGCAAAGTAAGTATGCATAAATACATCAATTTGACCGAGCTTCTGTCGCTTATGCAATTTTGTTCATTCCTTGAATAACATTAGAAGAGTGCCCCAATTAATGAAGCATTTGAACCACAAAAACAAACATAAAACAAGAACATCAGTTTTAATCCTGCATCTTCAGCTGCTGCCTTAAATGTTCCCAAAAAAGAAAAGTATGCTGGGTATTTAATGATTTATAACACACCTCAGGTCGCCACAGGAACTATATATTCAAGAGTTATGCCAGTCTCTTTTTCAGACACGGAAATTAAAATCATTCAAGACTCCAAGTTGCATGACACCAGCCCTGAAATAAAAAAGCATCAGTCCAATGCTTATCTTTGTGCCCCAATTCAAGAATAATTCAACAACAAAAAGAAAACAGAGCGTTATTCTCTGTTTGGATAACTGAGATTTGCAAACTGCCTTTTAGTGAATAACAGTTCCATCTTCTCTTCAATTTATTTCTCACTTTATAAAAGAGGAAACATTAGAAGCCTTGCAAACCTAGCATTTCAGGTAGCAGGTAAAACTCACCTGATTAAATTATCTCTTATATATCATCATCATCATTGCATAAAATGAAATAATTCTGTGCTAGATCATTAATAAATTTAAATTCCCTTACACAAAGAGAGAGAGAGGAAAGGAGGGAGGGAGGGAGGGAGAGGTTAATTCAAGGCAAATGAACATACCTAATACTCATTCCTCCTTTTATTTTCTTCACAACGACCCTGTAAGGTGGATTGGTCTGAGCGAAAAAGTGACTGCTCCAAAGACACCCAGATGGCTTTTGTGCCTAAGGCAGGACGAGAATTGACACTCTCCCAGTTTCTAGACTGGTGCCTTCACCACAACACCAAACTGGTTTTAGATGTCAGAAGTGGCCATAGATTTCTGTATTTAAGGAACATTTGCAACACGATCTTGCCTAAAGAGAAGTTTTGTTTACGGTGTTATAGACAAGTCCTAAATTTCCCCAATAAAATTTAAATTCATTGAATTAATACAGGCTAAGCACAGGTTTACTGTCTGAGTGATATTTGGAACTAAGCTTACATTCATGCCCAGTAAACCTAATCCCCCACACAATATTTTGTGGCAAGTATCTTCAAGAAAGAATGAACGATGAGGGCTATTGTGACATGTTTTCTTATTACACATCAAGATTCTCTTTGAGATGGGACACCCAAAAATTATTTACTTATTTAATTATTTACCCACACTGCATATCGGACATAAATACAATCGAGCAAGTCCAGAGATATTTTAAGAGAAGAGTCCTCCATTCCTCTAACAGTAATAAAATACCTTATGCCACCAGTCTCCAAATTTTGGGCTTGGACAACTTAGAACTACGCCGACTTAAGTCTGACCTAAGTGTAGCTCATAAAATTATCTTCTACAATGTCCTTCCTGTCAATGACTACTTCAGCTTCAACCACAACAAGACACGAGCAAATAATAGATACAAACTCAAGGTAAACCGCTCCAAACTCCATTGCAGAAAATATGACTTCAGCAACAGAGTGGTCAATGCCTGGAATGCACTACCTGACTCTGTGGTTTCTTCCCCAAACCCCCAAAACTTTAACCTTAGACTGTCTACTGTTGACCTCACCCCATTCCAAAGAGGTCTGTAAGGGGCGTGCATAAGCGCACCAGTGTGCCTGTCCTAATATTCCTTTTTTACTTACTCTTTTCATGTATTCAAATTATGTTTGTACTTTTACCTGTTATCTTATATATGCTTGACAACAAATCATAAATTTATGATTATGATTCATTATATTTCGACATTTGGGTGAATTACCCTGAACACATCACGGAACAAGTTCTAAGGAAGGAAGGAAGGAAGGAAGGAAGGAAGGAAGGAAGGAAGGAAGGAAGGAAGGAAGGAAGGAAGGAAGGAAGGAAGGAAGGAAGTCTTTTGAGGCATTATAGAAAAAATGTTTATTTATAGATGTAAATAATGTTGTAGCAAGCTTGTATCTTGTGGACATGGTCAGGAAAAGAATATAAGATAGTGTCTGTATACTGTGTTTTTAAAAAGTGAATGAAAATTGGAAGCATCCCATGTTCTCACGCTAGAGCAAAGGTGGGGTACTATCATTATCTCCTCCTCCTCCTCCTCCTCCTCCTCCTCTCATTGAGTGGTTAATGTTTATTTACACCTCTAATTACTCTGAAAAAGACACTTAGAAACCCATTAACCAAGACCCTAATTGCAATATAGACAGTCCCCCCCCCCAAGGCCCATTTAGACTCTGTCTCTTCCTTTTCCCCCTCCCATCCTCTCACCGGTAACTGTTTGATTTATCTCTGCCAAGCCTTTTGTTGTTCCTCCTGAGAATTCCAAAATGGACTCTTTCTTCTGAGCAAATTTCTTCTGGCAACTCCATCAATTCCACAATCTCTTTGCTTTCCCAGGGAGGAAGGGATTCTAAAGTGCCCTACAGTCACTCATATTAATTCCGCAGAGAGGTGTACAGCCTGAACCAGCATGATATGGACAAAGCTTGAGTGACATCATTCTTGCTTCAGTTAAATCAGCTTCCTGGGGGAATGATTGCTGAGGACTAGAAGACCACTGGGGCTAATCTCTAACTATTGTTGACCTAAGGCTTCCATCCCTCGCCATGTATATAATAAATCAAGGGCCCTTTTATGAAAAAAATAAAATAAAATAAAGCAATTACCCTGAAAATCCAACACTTAATTGTACTCCAAAACCTCTGGGACAAACAGTATGGGATAAATCCATGTCAACGTTTAAAATAACCAAAGAGGGAAATCAAGATATTAATGGCATCTAAACTACCTAATGACATGGAAAGGCTCTAAGACACAAGTGAGTCGGGGCTCGCAAAAGCCTTCGTAATAAAATCAGGGAAACTGAAAATAGTCTCACCAGATTTCTTCTATCTATTGCTGCCTCAGATGGATCACATGCTAGCATGCAGAGCAGTTGTGGGTTCCACTTGCCTTCGCTACCGGTTTGGAACTGTGAGCTCTGTGCATGCAAAGAGCATCCGTGATAACATCCGGGTGGGTGGGTGGAGCCTCCTGCTGCCACCGCTACCAATTCACCTGAACTAGGGCAAACCGATAGGAATCCACCACTGATGCAGAGTTCAGAAAACTAAGAGAGCGTGGGAATATAGCATCTGTTGTGGCCCATCATTGGCCTGTGCAGCTGGTAGCTGATTCCAACAGCGAGGAGGCTGGTGTGGTGCTCTGCCAGCAACCTGTGCAGCTGGCACTCGAGTCAGACAATGAGGAGGCTGGAGAAGATGTGGTGCCAGAGGCAGGGATTCAGCCAGGGCCTTCAGAACCTCCAGAAGCTCCCATAAGTGAAGAGGAAGAAGAGGAGGAGTCTCTTCTCAATGCACGGGCACGCAGAGCTGCCAAAAGTCAGGAATGGCTCCTCAGGAGGAGGAGGTCTCCTTGAGAGTAAGGCTTGGGGCTAATTGGCCACTCCTTTAGCCTATTTAAGACAGATCAATGACTGAGGCAATTTGCAGGGAACAACTTCATTTACTCTCCTTCGTGTCCTGATCTTAATTCTCTTATCAGTTTCCTGCAAATTGCTTCTGGGCTTTCTGCCAGCCATAATAAGATTACGATTATTTATTCTTTGGATTCTTGTAGGCTGTTAAGAAAGTTAATTAACAGCCTTTATTTGAAAAAGACTGATTCAATTTAGTAAACTAAGGTTTGTACAGACTTTGTGTGTGCTGCGTTCTTTGGGGTCCGTAGCTGAGGCAGAACAGCATCAGATGGAATGATAAAATGTGGCATGTAGTTCAAGTCATGGTATCACCCTTAGAAATGTCTGTTTTCAATTATGGTTGGCCACACAGTCACCAGATGTTCAGACTGGATTCAATATTTTTATCCACCTATGTTCCCAAGGACATGGAATAGGCAAATCTTAATATATATATATATATATATATATATATATATATATATATATATATATATATATATATATATATATATATATATATATATATATATATATATATATATATATATATATATATATATATGATTGGATATATGCCACCCTTTCTCCGCGAGGACTCAGGGCGGCTCACAACAATAAAACCAGTCCAGATTAAAATTCAAACACTAAAAAGTAAAATTCCCATTAAAACCTCAATCAGTCCAGGCCAGCCTGGTGAAACAACCATGTTTTAAGGTCACGGTGGAAGGAGCATAGGTCAGGAACTACCCGGAGCTCCAAAGGGAGCTGATTCCAGAGGGTAGGTGCACCCACAGAGAAGGCTCACTCCCTAGGGGCCGTCAGCCGATATTGCCTGGCCGACGGGCAATAATATCTTAATTCTTATTATTATTATGTAACAGGAGCAATCTGTAGATACACAGAATGAAAGAGAAATGATGCTCAGCCCTGCCAAGAGAAATTTACTTGTCCGAAAAAGCAATTTGCAATAATTGTAGCTTCAAATCTCTCGACAAAACTGAGCCTTGAGTAGCTGAGACTTGTAATTGCAATTCTCAGATAAAAATGAAGGTTCCAACTTCATCCTTCCGGCCAATTTTATATAACTGATTCCCAAGAGGCCTGCTCGACTATGCAACATATTTGTGTGTTCCACAGAATATGGGAAGTTCCAAAAGAGTTGTGCCAAGTCTTCTTCATGGACAAATGTCTATAGAGATTTTCAGTCATTCAGCACCGTTGTCCCAAAGGTGCTTTTTTCCAAAAGACAACTGGACTTTCTTTGTTTTTTTCCTCAAAGAGGTCTCGCTTCTCGTCCAAGAAGCTTCTTCAGTTCTTCTTCAGAATTGAAGAAGCTAATTGGATAAAAAGCAAAACATTTTCAAAGGAATATCTAATGGAGATTCTCGGTCATCCAGGTAATAGTTGTCCCCAAAGTGCTTTTTTCCAAAAGACAACTGGACTTTCTGGGTTGTTTTCCTCGAAGAGGTTTTGCTTCTCATCCAAGAAGCTTCTTCAGTCCTGAAGAAAACTCTTCAGAACTTTCAAAGGAAAAAAATAACCTAAAGGAAGTCCAGTTACCTTTTGGAAAAAGCGCTTTTGGGATTTGAGAAAGGGTGACTTCAATCCCGCAAAGAGCAAAGGAGAGAGCTTACTGAAACAAACCCAGGTAGTCCTCCACTTACAACAGTTCATTTAGTGACCATTCAAAGTTACAACAGTATTTATGGACAGTTCAAAGTTACAATGGGACAGGAAAAAAGCAACTTACAACCATTTTTTTTACACTTATGAGCATTACAGCATCCCTGTGGTCAAGGATGAACCAGGATCAGAAGGTCAGATATTGTCCTTCTGAATCAGAAGGACAATATGTTCAAGGAAAAACAAAGTCCAGTTGCTTTTTTGAAAAAGCACCTGTGAGGCTTCATGGAAGAACTTCATAGATTCAAGGGGCTTTTTAATTCACTCCCATTAGACCCAGCGATGAGTTTCACATGACGTTACTACTGGTTCGCCATGCGTGCACACACTCGCTTTGTGTGTGCATGCTCCCGATTTGCACGCTCACCTGTCTTCCTTGCATGCATCTGCCCTTCTGTGCATGTGTCTTGCTTGCACACACTCCTACTGGATGTGTGGCTGGCCCAGTGGTGGGTTTCATTTTTTTTTACTACCGGTTCTGTGGGTGTGGCTTGGTGGGCGTGGCTTGGTGGGCTTGGAAGGGCAAGGATACTGTAAAATCGCCATTCCCTCCCCACTCCAGGGGAAGGTTACTATAAAATCCCCATTTCCTCCCAATCAGCTGGGATTCAGGAGGCAGAGAATAGATGGGGGTGAGGCCAGTCAGCATTTTTATTACCAGTTCTCCAAACTACTCAAAATTTCCCCTACTGGTTCTCCAGAACTGGTCAGAACCTGCTGATACCCATCTCTGGTCTGGCCTCAAAAACGTGCCTAAACAAGATGGCATAGAGCCAGAGCAGGTGGGCGGGTGGGTGGGGGCAGGCCCACCCACAATTTCTTCTACCGGTTCAGGTGAAACGATCCAAACCGGCTGAATGCCACCTCTGATTAGACCATGTTGAGGCCTAATCATCTCCTGAGTTTTATTTCTAGTCCCATGCTGCCTTCCAATGCATCAATTAATTTCTTCCAGATAAAGCCATGGCACTGAATGAAATTAAAGATTTCTCAAATGGAAAAAGCATTTCGGTATAGCAGTGCAAACATTGTGACTCTTACCTTCAGATTGTAATTCTCAGAATTTAACAGTGAGTTTCATACAACTGATATCACTGCCTCCAAACCACCAACATTCTCCTAAGAAATGTTCTCATTATAAACCGAAGTTGGTGTGTGAGCTTTGTGCTGTCCATTGTTGAGTAGTGTTGATGGCAGACTAATTTAATTCTTGCCAATAAAAAGCCACTGCCTCAAAGGTACCTGTAAATATTCCAACACAACTTGTCTTTAAATATTCCGGTGCGTTTTCAACCCCAACTTGCTTTTCCTTGGGGAATTCTAAAATTGTAAAGATGACAGCTGATGTACTCTTGCCTGCCCCAATCTTCAGAATCCATTGTGGGAAGTTTTAGTTTACTCTAAGAAAGAACATAGGGCATTTAAGGGCAAATTCTGTTACAAACCTTTGGTATATTCCCAATAGTTGAGAGGTTTGTACTGTTGTCATGTAAGCATTCACAATAATGTTAAAATTCAGTTCGATATTGCTGAGAGCAAAATAACAAAGCTATTAAAATTTATTTTAATCTACCGTGTTACACATCTTATAAATAATTGGAGGGTTAGGGTTAGGGTTATATTTGTATTTCACCTATATTCATGTTTCTATATTTCTCACTTATTGGAAAGAACCATAGTCTTTCTAAAAGTGGATTTACTGAATTTTTTGGAGTATAAGACACACTGGAGTATAAGACACAACTTAGTTTCTGGGGAGGAATATAGGGAAAAAAAGATCTGCCTAACCAGGTATTCATCCTTAGTCTGGTCATCTTCAGCACATTAGTTTGCTGGTTTTGAGAGCACACACAGTTTTTATCCCCTGCTTGAGGATAAAAGACACAACTGATCTAAATCACAACTGATCTTTGGAGATAGAAGCAATGAGAAAAGCAGACAAAGCACAGAGATCACTTCACTTGGTAGCACCTCGTTCTGGCTGAAAAAAAAGCTTCTAAAGCATAGCTGAGAGTTGGAGGGAGCAGGCAAAGCCCGGAAGATCACTTCACTGAAACAAAGCTTCTAAAGTATAGCTGAAAGTTGGCAGGAGCAGGCAAAGCACAGAGAGCGCATCACTAGCTAGGGCCTCGTTAGGGCTGAAAAAAAAGCTTCTAAAGTACAGCTGAGAGTCGGAGGGAGCAGGCAAAGCCCAGAAGCACGGCTGAGAGTTGGAGGGAGCAGGCAAAGCCCGGAAGATTGCTTCACTGAAAAAAAGCTTCTAAAGTACGGCTGAGAGTTGGAGGGAGCAGGCAAAGCATGGAAATCGCTTCACTCACTAGCATCTTGTTAGGCTGAAAAAAAGGTTCTAAAGCGCAGCTGAGAGTCCGAGGGAGGAGGCAAAGCCCGGAAGATCGCTTCACTCACTAGCGCCTCGTTAGAGCTGAAAAAAGTTTTTTCAAGTATAAGAGTATTATTTGGAGTATAAGACACACCCAAATTTTCAACCTCTTTTTTTGGGGGGAGTGCATCTTATACTCCGAAAAATACGGTATATGAAAACAAAGATTCAGAACTGATTTCTTCTCTCCTATCCCATAAGTCTGTTCCTTTTAAAATTTTATTTTAAAAGGAACAGCTTTTAAAAGCTCTCTAGCTCAGGGGTCTACAATCTTAAACACTCAAAGAGTCATTTGGACCTGTTTCCCAAAGAAAAGAAAACACCGGGAAAAGTCCTTCCCGTGCCTGACTATTTCTTGAGTGGCCACAAAACTAGCATAGGTAGCTGAATTAAATGTTCTGTTTTCTTCTGAAACTTTTCTTTTTTTGTATTTATCCATGGTTGGTCTACTGGGGTTGAAAAGATCAATAAATTGTGTGCCACACATTGGCAGTTGTGGCGCATATTTTGAGTGACAGGGAGCTGCCGCAGAGGGGTGAAAGAGCCACAAGCGGCTCCAGAGCAGCTGGTTGCTGACCCGTGCTCTAGCTATTAACATGTAAAGAGTGTCTACATGATTTGATATGGGGCATCTTTAAATCATCAGAGACACTGAAAGAATAACTCAACCTTTGTCTACAGTGCACTCTGCACTCCTTGCCTTCAATTATGAGCATATTGCTGGTCTTAAGCTCAAGTGATGATAAAACATTGAGTTCAAGAGATGATAAGGCACTGAGTCTGACCCACAAAGTTAAATTGAATTTGCTGATAAAGGGTTATTCTACCTTTCCATCTCACTGCCAGACACCTGAAAATATGTGCTTTGTTAACCCTTGCTTAACCTCGATCAGTTGCCTTCTTGAGCTCTTTAAACAATGTACAATAAGCTGATTAGCAATTGTTTGCAACAGTTATCAGCAAAGTACATAAGGCAGAAACATCCCCAAGAATAGCAGGGGCAAAGAGCAAAGTCAGTGTTTTGAAATAAGCAAACACTTAGTAATAAAAGGTTGAGAACTAGCTAGACTCATGAACAGAAATTGCATTCCAAACAGACATTTAAGATTTCCGCCTCTTACAGAAAACAAGATGTCACCTCTTTTTCAAAAGTAAAACAGAAAACCTTCAAAGTTAAAAAAAAAAATAATAATTTTAGAATGACCCAATAAACATATGCAGCCAACTAGAATGACTGAATTATTCCATAAATTTATCTCGAGGCAATGGCTTATTTTGTAAAGAAAAATAATAATAGGAAGAAGATCAAATGCCTACAAAGCCAGAATTAAGAAGACAGCAACAGATAGTAAGTCAGGGGTGGGGGTTCACAGGGGTTTGGGAGAACCTCTAGCTTAGATTCTGTGCAGTTTGGAGAAGCCCCAAATCCCACTCCTGGCTGGCCCTGCCCACCCCACCCCTCCCAGGAGACCCCACATGGCCCATTTTGGATGCAGGGCACACACGGAGGCTTGGGGAGGACACCCATTTCCGGCCTCCAGAGGGCCTCTGGAGCCTGGGGAGGTCGTTTTTGCCTTCCTGGAGGCTCAAGAAAACCTCCAGAGCCTGGGGAGGGCAAAAATGTCCTCCCACCATGATGCAGGAGGCCAACTAGGCCACGCCCACCACAGTCATTCCCACCTAGCATCTGGGCAGAGAACCCCTTGCTAAAAATTTTGAAGCCCACCCCTGTAGTAAGTGCTACCTCTGCAAAGAAGTTGAAGAAACAGTAGACCACCATCAAGAAGACACAAACACAATTACAATGACATGATAAAGGAGCAACAATGGTGTCCCGGAAGATCTTCAAGAAATGCCATTTTGCCTACAATCAAGAACTGGTAGGACCATACAATAGAGAAAGTAATAGAAAATGAAGAAGGTACTCTTCATATAGGTAGTCTTTGACTTACGGCCACAAGCCTAAAATTTCCATGGCTAAACAAGACAGTGGTTTGTCCCATTTTACAATTTTTCCTGCCAAACTTGTTAAGTGAATCACAGTTTTTAAGTCAGTAAAATCAATCTGACTTCCCCATTGACTTTGGTTGTCAGAAGATTGCAAAAGACAGTGGGACACTGCAACCATCATAAATATGAGCCAGGTGCCAAATATCCAAATTTGGATCACGTGACAATGAAGATGCTGCAATGATCACTAGTGTGAAGAATGGCCATCAGACCCTTTCTTCAGTGCCATTTTAACTTCAGATAGTCACTAAGTGAATGTTTGTAAATCAAGGATTAGAGTAGAGTAGAGTAGAGAACAGTACAGTACAGTACAATACAGTACAGTACAGTAGAAAAGAATATTAAAATAAAAAAGGATATTAAAATAAAGAAATTTAAGAAAAAAGAATAGAAAAGAAAGGGAAGAGAAGAGAAGAGAAGAGAAGAGAAGAGAAGAGAAGAGAAGAGAAGAGAAGAGAAGAGAAGAGAAGAGAAGAGAAGAGAAGAGAAGAGAAGAGAAGAGAAGACAAGGAGGGAGAGAAGGAAGGGAGAAGAGAAGAGAAGGGAAGGGAAGGGAAGGGAAGGGAAGGGAAGGGAAGGGAAGGGAAGGGAAGGGAAGGGAAGGGAAGGGAAGAGAAGAGAAGAGAAGGAAGGGAGAAGGGAAGGGAAGGGAAGGGAAGGGAAGGGAAGGGAAGAGAAGAGAAGAGAAGAGAAGAGAAGAGAAGAGAAGAGAAGAGAAGAGAAGAGAAGAGAAGAGAAGAGAAGAGAAGGGACCTTGGAGGTCTTCTAGTCCAGCCCTCTACTACAGCAGGAGAAGCTATACAATCTCAGACAAGTGACTGTCCAGTCTCTTCTTAAAAACCTCCACTGGTGGAGTGTCCACAATTTCTGAAGGCAAATTTTTCCACTGTTAGGACATTTCTTGATCTCACTGTTAAGAAGTTTCTCCTTAATTCCAGGTTGCTTCTCTCTTTGATCAGTTTACTTGTAGGGCTTTTAATTTTACCATCATCATCATTCGGGTGTGATGAACTGGGGCAAACATTTCAAACTCTTGAAAAGGGAGCAAAACAGTTCACCATCTGGCATAGTAAGAGCAGGGGGGGAAAAAGGCATCATAAGAAGGTTAAAGCTTTTCTGTTACGGCCATACGGTATACCTACTCCTTTAACGTCCGACCTGAATAAGCCCACCCTTTCAATTTTCGTTTATTTCACCCTGGTTCTATCCTTTCCTGAAAGATCAATGCAGTTAGCTCAAATTTTAAACGAAGATATTAAATTGCTCCCCCCCAAAAAAAATCTCCGAAGAATTTTTTCAGCTCATACCAAATGGCTAATATCAACAAAGGATCATTAAGAACATTTGTCTTTTGAAAACAGAAGGAATGAGACGATACTTAGAAATCACATTTGTTTTCTTTTCCAGTTTGGGAGAGTAATATTTTGGCCCTTCTGTCCAAAGGGGGGAAAAAAAGGAAAGGAAAAGGCAGATCTAGATACAGCCGGACAGTTATTTCTTAAATATAATTAGTGGCCAAGTCTCAACCTTCTTGATTAGTATCTTTGATGCATTGACAAAGAGGTTTTTGTCACTTTTTCCTGCATTTTCTATTAAAAGTTAATAAATAATATTTAGAAAGCTCCTGTTTCACCCAAAGCATTTTTTTTTAAATGGATACAACATTCCAGTCAGGAAAATATTTAGAGGAGATGTTGAATTGGATTTTCCTTTAGAAGATGCTTATTTTTTCACTGAACATGGCAATAGAATGGAATGGAATGGAATGGAAGGGAAGGGAAGGGAAGGGAAGGGAAGGGAAGGGAAGAGAAGAGAAGAGAAGAGAAGAGAAGAGAAGAGAAGAGAAGAGAAGAGAAGAGAAGAGAAGAGAAGAGAAGAGAAGAGAAGAGAAGAGAAGAGAAGAGAAGAGTTCTGTCTATTAGGAAGTTTCTCCTTAATTGCAGGTTGCTTTTCTCCTTGATTAGTTTACATCAGTGGTGGTATTCAGCCAGTTCTATCCGGTTCGGGTGAATCTGTAGCAGCAGTGGTAGGAGGCTCCGCCCACTCTCCCGGACATCATCACGTCCCGTTTTAATGCTCTGCACACGCGCAGAAGATCTGCTCACATTTGCGAACCGGTAGCGAAGGTAAGTGAATTCCACTCCTGGTTTACATCCATTGTTTCTTGTTCTGCCCTCTGGTGCTTTGGGAAATAAATTGATCCCCTCCTCTTTGTGGTAGCCTTTCAAATACTGGAAGACTGCTATCATGTACCCCCGGGGGTGAAATCCAGAAGGTTCTGACAGGTTCTGGAGAACCGCTAGGGGAACTTTTGAGCAGTTCAGAGAACCGGTAGTGGAAATTTTGAGTAGTTCGGAGAACTGGCAAATACCACATCTGGTTGGCCCCAAGGTGGGGTGGGAATGGAGATTTTGCAATATCCTTCTCCTGCAATGCCCACCAAGCCACACAACGCCCACCAAGCCACACCCACAGAACCGGTAGTAACAAAAAATTGGATTTCACCACTGGTTCCACCCCCCTCCCCAAGTCCTTCTTTTCTCTAGACTAGCCAAACCCAAATCCTGCAACAGTGAAACAGTTCCATTCCACTTTCGAACATGCGCTATCCTTTGGAGGTGATTTTATAAAACATTTCCTGTACTGCAGTGGGGGTGGGGTGGGGGGAAATCTTCACTAGAGAGTGCAAAAAAAAAAAAAAGACACAACCTGAACCATCAAGATGAGGCTGCTTCACAGCTGGTTCATTCCTACTTTTCAGTATTTGTATTGGACGATTTATAGACTCCACATGCCACCACTTTCACTTCGCTTCCTAACATTTGACACCGTCTTTTTGCAAAGTGCAGACGAGTTCATTTTGCAAACCTCTAGGAGGTGTTTATCAGCTGGTTCTTTTTTTTTTTTTCCCAGCCTGACATGACTTTGAAAAGGTAGGAAAAAAATACCATGGAATCAATAATTAATCAGCATTTTCAGTGGGGAAAAATGTTCCTTGTTTAATGATGCTAATTTTTCCTCGTCTTCGCTAACAAGTGGAAAACATATCCAGGAAGTATACTTGACTTTGGATTGGCTCTTTGTAGTCAAATCAAGTCAGAAATGCTCATCTTTAAATGACATGCTATCAAATTTATTGTGTAACTAAGTTTAGCAATAGCACTTAGACTTATAAATCACTTTACAGTGCTTTACAGCCCTCTCTAAGTGGTTTACGGAGTCAGCCATTTGCCCCCAACAAGCTGGGTCCTCATTTTACCCACCTCAGAAGGATGGAAGCCTGAGTCAACACTAAGCCTGGTGAGATTCGAAAGGCTAAATTGCAGGCAGCCGGCAGGCAGCAGAAGTACCCTGCAATACTGCACTCTAACCACTGTACCACCGTGGCTCAGTTTATGAAAAATTAGGAGTTTGTTGCTCTGGTGGGAATGGAATGGGTGGAAAAATCCATATGTTGCTTTATTCTACTTTTTGAGCCTTCTATGTGGTGGGTTTCTACCGGTTCGCCCCAGTTCGAGCAAACTGGTAGTGGCGGTGGCAGGAGGATCCGCCCACCCGTCCAGATGTCATCACAGATGCTCTGCACCGCCGCGCATGCTCACAGTTCCGAACCGATAGTGAATGTAAGTGGAACAAACTATTGCTTCTATGGAATCCTGAACTTCTTTTACAGTTCCTAGATATTGTACCAGCAGCATAGAAAGTTGGACTGCAAGATGGGCAGCATATATTTTACTACCGGTTCTAGTGAACTGGCCTGAACTGGTAGCATTTCACCCCTGATCCAGACCCTATCTATTCTACACAGTGTATTCTGTATTTTTTGCATCCTAAATTTGATGTGAAAGCAAATTTCAAACTTCAGAACAACCCGAGTTCTAATAAAGATTGGCAAAGATGCTTTTGTGTCTACAGAACCACATTAGTCCTACAAACTCTATAAAGGACTTGAACATCTTCAAATGCTCTTTAGTACATTGTCAGAAGTGATAAGAGCTTGTATGAGTTCTTATTTTGAAATCTCTTGGGTTATTTCTCTGAAGGTTACTGTTCGTTTTTTTCCTTGCTTGGAAGCCAAACTTGATGATTTACAAGCCAGACTTAACTAGACATCACAGATACAAACTTATTGAATAAGAAGCATCAACTCATGGTATCCATATTGACAGGTATAATTTCTGATGGGTCAAAAGAGGCTAATATGCATATCAAAATTGCCACAGGGAGGTGAAACAAGATCCTTTTGAGCATCTCAATCAAATTTTCCTGCTGCCTAATTTCTGAGGTTTTTGCAGAAACCAATTTTCTTGAGATTTCTAAGATATTTCTAAGAAGGAAAAATTAAAACTCTGCAGAAAACTTTGCCCAGACATGTTGACAATAAAAATTATAGTATTGGGCTGGGGAGAAAGGCTGATTCAGAAATATTTTAACCACAAATCACATCTTCTATTCTAGTTCATTAGATATTAGAGTTGAAACTTATGTGAGAGAAAACTCACATTGTTTAATCCAATTTACACTCTATTAGCTGATTATCACATACAACACCAGCTGTTTCAACCAAGCTCAACAACATAGCCCTTAGTAGTCAGTCTGTTATAGTTTTATCACAAACAAGATCAAGGTAATATTAAATTATACATTTTGGGAATCATTCTACTCTTTTAACCTTGATCCAAAGGTTTGTTGAAAATGAAACATACTCTGTCTTAAACTACATACATTTTAAAAATATCATCATTCTTCTACTAGTTATCCATACTGTAAAAGTTTAATCTATTAAAAAACTAGAACAGTTATTTGAATTCAAATAAATTTTAATGGTTTCACTTAAATCTCTTTGAACATTGTCTTGTCAGCTAATGGAATAACAATGAAAGCTTTCATTTAAAAAAGAAAATCCCGTTGGCATAGTTAGGAATGTCTAGACCAGAGCTAAAGAATTAGTAACTGGAAGTTACTGCTTTTTACTTAAATTTATTTTAAAAGTAAATAATCACCAGCACCATCAAAACATTTGAAAAATGCTTATTGTGAATTTCTACTGTCCAAGATTACTCTCCTTTCTGTTTATCATTAATTTGTTTCTGCCAGACAAAGGGTATACCTTGGAAATATGTGAAGAATAATGCAACAAAGCACTATTATTCATTCATTCATTCATTCATTCATTCATTCATTCATTCATAACATTTATATAGATTCTTATGATAAACTGTGGGTGGCTTGGATCCTATTTTCCATTAGATTCAGGATGGTTGAGTGGAATGGAATGGAATGGAATAGAATGGAATAGAATAGAATAGAATAGAATAGAATAGAATAGAATAGAATAGAATAGAATAGAATAGAATAGAATAGAATAGAATAGAATAATAACTTTATTGCCACTTTGAATGTACACTAATTGGCATACATTAAAATGAAATTTCATTGCATACAGCTCTCAAAGAGTCACCACCTCCAATGTACACTACGTAACTATGACAGAATGAATGAGTGAGTGAGTGAGTGAGTGAGTGAGTGAGTGAGTGAGTGAATGAATGAATGAATGAATGAATGAATGAATGAATGAATGAATCTTGCAAAGTTACCAGATGGCCGGCCTAGACAACAAAGATGTTACAGAATCTGGTAGTCCTTCTAGAAATACTTTGAAACTCCACCCAGAGGGGAGCAACAGAAAAATACCCTAAAGTGAGTGTGTAGGGTCTCTAACAATGCTTTGAGCTCTAAGCACATAGAACTTGTAAACAGTATCCTGAATAATGGGAAGCAAGCTTCCTATAATGTTCTCTCCTATCCTTACCACTCTCCATGACAGAGGTGTGTGTGGACAAGTGGCTTCTTGTCCTAATGTCACAAGAATTATATTTTTAAAAATTATCAAGAATTATCACGAGCGATGAAATTAGGTTCACGAGAATTCCCCATTGATGGTGGTGAGAGGGAGAAAGATGGAACAGAGACAACATCAAGTAAGGAACCGCATAAAAAAACATCACTTTTGCCTTGAGTTTTGCCCATCATCGGCAACAATTTGCTCAGTTCCTAGGAAAGCTTACATTTTCTTAACAAACAATGCTATAACACGTCCTTTGCCCCCAGGGACTTGACCAACTGTGATGACAGTCAAATGAAGCTACAGAAGTACAAGTAACAGTAAACGTTGTCAAAACATTGAAAAAATGTTTTGTTTGATTAAGGAATGTCTGTGACAGGTTTTTTTCACTTTAGAAAAAAGCAATAGAAAGAAACAAACCAAAAATACAATGTTAAGGCAAGCAAGAAAGGAAAGGAAGGAAGGAGGGAAGAAGGGAGGCAGGAGGCTTCATTGAGATCATTATGCCCAGAGACCAGAGGTGGGTTTCAGCAGGTTCTGACCAGTTCTGGAGAACCAGTAGAGAAAATTTTGAGTAGTTCAGAGAACTGGTAGAAAAAATTCTGAATGGCCCCACCACCATCTATTTTCTGTTTCCCAAGTCCCAGCTGATCAGGAAGAAATGGGGATTTTGCAGTATCCTTCCCCTGGATTGGGGAGGGAATAGAGATTTTACAGTATCCTTCCCCTGCCACGCCCACCAAGCCATGTCACGCCCATCAAGCCACGCCCACAGAACCAGTAGTGAAAAAATTTGAAACCCACCACTGCCAGAGACTATAAAACAGTGATGGAGAACCTTTTCAACACTGAATGCCCAAACTGGAATGCATACGCATGTGTGCATCCGTGCATGGGTGCCGGAAACCCAAAGATCAGGTGTATGCGCACTGACCAGCTGATCTTTCAGTTTCTGGTGCTCTGGTGTGCATGAAGACTAGCCGGCCGGGGTGCTGGCCACATGACCATGGAAGTGTCTTCAGACAATAGTGGCTTCACTAATAGTGGAAACAGACTTTTTTACTTTTATCTTTATCTTACTAGCTGTATGTGTTAAAAATTGCCGCCTATCTGTAGAAACCCATCAAGTTCATTTTCCAGGGCAAGAGCACACTATAAACATCTACAGTTGGGACAAGCAGAAAGTGTCAGCCCATGGTGTAGAGGCACCATGGGCTGGTCCTTTGCAGTTTCCAGGGTGGCCCCGTGGGCCAGATCTAAGCATCCCGTGGGCCAGATCCAGCCCCTGAGCCTTGAGTTTGACACCCCTGGTCTATACCATCTAGTGAGCAGCCAAGCAATCCAGCCAGGTGCCATTAGGAAAGCAACTCTAAATGGAATGTGTCTTTAGTTTAAAACAGCAGAGCAGTCTCTTGTACTCTTAACATGAAAGCAAACACACGTTGAAAACGTAGACTGAGACTCCGTTCCTGGAAACAGCAGGAGAAACATCACAATAGATTTAAAAACCAGAAGAAAACAAATGCAGCTAACAGGTCCAACACTTATTGTCGAGAGCCCTGGCAAGTTAGGGCAAAATTCCTGGCTGGGCTGTGTTTGCAGAGTTGGTAATTTCAGTTGGAAATTAAATTTGACCTGAACCACATATCAAGCTGTCAACTTCATTCACCTAAATTAAGTGTAACTTGTGGCGCCTGAACAATGAAAATCAGCAAATTAGTTATTAGGCATTTTTACGCAGTAACTAAAGCACTTTTGGAAATCCCTGGAGGCAATTTTTACGTGGAAAGCCACAAAGGACATCACATAAAAAATGAATACAGGCAGTGACATTGATGACAGTTGTCAAGAAGACCCCAAAACTTCAACTACTTTTTTTTTTTTACTTTGGTAAAGAGAGCAATTAATCTCTTTCCCCAAGGGAGTCACTAAAAGAAGAAAAAAAGGAATACAGAATTCCCTCTTGGGGGGTGGGAGGAGAGAAGAGGGAGCAAAATAACTGCAGTGTGCATTAAATATGCAAAAGGCCATTAGGTGTGATTAAAGATTAATTCTTTGTCAAAAGACAGGCCCCGGGATCATTAAAGGTCATGACTTCAGCCTTAATCGTTTGGCTTATTGTTTTTATTTAATTAGCTCAGCTTAATGACTCTTCGGTTATTGATGTAGGGTCACTAGAATATTAACCAGGAGCCTCACTGCCTAAAGCTGGTTTCACTATCAACATTGAGAACACAACAGAGAAGAGAAAGAACATTTACAAGATGGAAACCTTTACTGAGGGAAAGATGTGTCAGGGTTCCAAGTAACACCCTCAACAAACGAAGACTCCGAGGCTTGAAGTTCCTCTAAGTTCTATTTTATTAGAGATGTCATATTGGCACATCTGGGAAAACCCGAATCTGAAAGCTTCCAGGTTTTCCCCACCCAAAGAAAAGCTCAAGTCCCTTCCCCTGCACCCACATGTCCATCACATGGTCCAATCCAAGCACCGTCCCAACTGGAGATGCCTCCCAGCCACACCCCTTCATGTGCAGGGCAAGATATCCTTGACTCTCTGAGAAAGGAATGTTAGGCTTAGGCTTAACATGGCTTAGGCCCGGGGTACCTACAGGACCATCTCCTGCCTTCCTCCCATCGTCTGGTGCGCTCCCACAGAGTGGGCCTCCTCCAGGTGTCAGCCAAACAATGTCGGCTGGTGGCCCCCAGGGGGAGGGCTTTCTCTGTCAGAGCCCCGACCCTCTGGAATAGTTTACCCACTGACCTCAGGATGGCTCCCGACCTCCTCTCCTTTTGCCGCAGACTAAAGACGTGGCTGTTCCAACAATAATCTGATCGAGGGGTTGTATAGTTTTACAATTTAGAATGGTTTTATTGTAGATTTTAATTTATTTTAATTTTGTTTACTGTGATTTGTATTGGTGATTGTTGTATGTAAGCCGTCCTGAGTCCTCAGGGAGAATGGCGGCATATAAATCACAATAATAAATAAATAAATAAATTATGACTGTATATCATCCTGTCTCCACACAATTTCTCCCTCCCAGTTTCCCACAGTAGTAAATGTAGCAGGTCTGAAGGCCCAATTCAAAAGATGGCTTCCAGACCTTACGGGATGGTTCTGACAGTAGACCTCTGCCTGTGTTCTTCAGCCTCCCTATTTTAGAGGCTCACTTCTTTAAGCATAACACATTTGTACGAAATCTTGTGGAGATTTTTGATCTGGTTAGTGGTCATGGTCTACCATGAACAAGTTTCCTGAATTCAGAATGTGTTTGATCGAAATGCCTAAGCAAATATGGGGATGAAACCAGCTTTCATTAAAAAAAGAAAAAAGTTTATAGGAAGTTGTCCAGAAGTAGGACTGGAAGCACATTCAAAAGATGACTCCGTTTTTCTCTTTTGTATCATTTTCATAAAATGCATGATTTTTCTATCAAAATCAGCTCTGGACAGGGAACAGGAGTATGCTTGTAGAAGGGTATCTTTGGGAATGTGGTGTAGGAGGAGACCCTAATCTCTATTTCATGACTTCTATTTATTTAAAGAAATTGGATGACTGGTCATTGTTTTATAACAATGTTGGAAGAGACCCTGGACATCTTTCAGTTCAAACCCCTGCTCGGGCAGCAAGTCCTTATACCATTTCAGACAAATGGTCATCCAACATCTTCTTAAAAACTTCCAGTGTTGGAGCATTCACAAATTCTGGAGGCAAGTTGTTCCACTGATTAATTGTTCTAACTTTCAGGAAATTTCGCCTTAGTTCTAGGTTGCTTTTCTCCTTGATTAGTTTCTATCTGTTCTTCTCATCCTGCCTTCAGATGCTTTGGAGAATAGCTTGACTGTCTCCCTCCCTTATGTATGTGTCTCTCTTACGTGGGTTCTCAGAAAGTATTTATCTGGGACAAGCCCTTCCTATTTGTGCCAGCAGAGAGGGGCTATTTCATATCATGTCAGTCAAAGAACTTTGACTATGAGGATCCAGAAGAACTGCTGCAGTGCCCACCCTTTTGAAATCTAATCCTCTTAAGCAAAAAACTGACCCACCCTTCTATCCTTCCACAAGTGCCTGAAGACCTGGTTCCCATTGGCCTGGCAACCCAATGGGAGAGTTCTACTCTGGAGGTGGCTGCTAGATTGATGGCAGACTCCACCTCCCTTCCACTTCCTCCTTGTTCTCCATCCATCCCTCATTTTGGTTCTCATAAGGATAAATTTATTCTCATTGGGCTCCTTTGACATGGTTTAGTTTATTGTGCTATTATTTTATTTCTGTTCGTTTGCAAGCCTTTCATTTTTTTTCTTTCATTCTATTACTGTAAGCCACCTTGAGTAGCCCCATGGTGAGATAGGTAGCAAACAAATTTAAGAAGGAATAGAATAGAATAGAATAGAATAGAATAGAATAGAATAGAATGGAATGGAATGGAATGGAATGGAATGGAATGGAATGGAATGGAATGGAATGGAGGAGAGAAAGAATAGAATAGAATAGAATAGAATAGAATAGAATAGAATAGAATAGAATAGAATAGAATAGAATAGAATAGAATAGAATAGAATAGAATAGAAGGCAGGGCAGGGCAGGGCAGAACATAATAGAATAGAATAGCTTATTGGCCAAGTGCAATTGGACACACAAGGAATCTATCTTTGGGGCATAAGCTCTTGGTGTACATAAAAGATATAAGTGATCAATCATGATCATAGTCATCATAAATCCATTCATCATGATTCATAAGATACAACACTTAGTGATAGTCTAAATAGATAACATAAATCATAAAGAAGGGAGGAAGGAAGGAAGGAAGGAAGGTGGGAGGGAGGGAGGGAAGGAAGGAAGGAAGGAGGGAAGGAAGGAAGGAAGGAAGGAAGGAAGGAAAAGAAAGAAAGAAAGAAAGAAAGAAAGAAAGAAAGAAAGAAAGAAAGAAAGAAAGAAAGAAAGAAAGAAAGAAAACAAAACATGATCAGGCATAGCTCCTGAAGATGAGAAATTGAGAGAGGGGGTGAGGGTGGATATTTGGACTCTCTCAAATGGAGAGGCAGATTTCCAGGTATTTCAAACTGCCACTGTTCCAGAGTCAGATCTGGTTTGGAAAAGCAGAGTCCAGATTCTCAGAAAAAAAGAGCTTTCCATCCATGCAGAACCAAATTTTGAACAGTCTACTGAGGACGCCTTTCCTAATCTGCTTCTTAACCCATGAGGAAACAAGTAGACAAGGAAAGAAATCAGACAGGACAACGTTCTACTAAGGATACGCTGGCAGTAACACACATGGCACAACACTTCTTTTGCAAACAGTTGACAATGATAAGAATATATGCTTTTTTTTTTTTCATGGTCCCTGTGAAAAAGAAGAATATCTCACTGGAAGTAGTTTGCACCTGAATCCTGAGTAAAGCTGCAGCTTTCGTTCTAAGAGCCTCCTGTCCCCTGCGATCTCATTTTTATTTCATTTCCGGAAAGCTTTGTCTCCCTTTAAAAACATTGATGGTGACAAGCAAGGATCTCATGTCACTTCTTTTATTAAAATATAGATATATCCTGCTTGATGTATAATATATAAGCAATACATTATACAGCAGTTTTCCTCATATTGAAATTTCAGGATCAAAATATTGGTACCTGAGCTTTGTCAGGATTTCATGGCATTTTTAACATGGCTTTGAAATCTTGCTTATTATTGACGAAGTGGGGCAGCTCCAAAAAGCTATCAAACTGCATGCTTAAGTCATTACGGGGGTTCTGGGACATCAGAATTTTAAGCACGATTAAACATTCATGAATTGAGAAACTTTTTAAGGAAACATACATCTCTGACAGCACAGGTTGTAAAGGCTTACAGAAGTTTAGGGTCTCTTAACACCAGATCTAAGATGTATAAAGGCATGTCAAATGAATATTGGAAGTGTAAAAATAAAGAAGGAACTTTTTAATCATCTATGGTGGACATGTGATAAAGCATAAAAAAAAAATTGGAGTATGATTCACTTTTTAATTCAGAAAAATTCTGAAAACGGAGATAAAAATGAAAGCAGAACTTTTCCTTTCTGGGTCTCATGGAAAAAGAACTGGGGAAAAATGGAACTTTGTTATTAAAGATTCTGATAGCAGCAAGACAATTATATGCATAAATATGGAAGGACACTTTGATATCTAGCATGGAAGAATGGTTGCAGAAGTTGTTGGAATTGGATGAAGTGGCAAAATTGACTACTTTGATTAAAGAAAAGAGCACAAGTACTTTTGTTTCCACATGGAAACCGCTTCTGAACTTCATGCCTAATGTGGAAAAGAACGAAATTTTGACTTTGGGTTTTATTGATTAGATTGATAGAACTTTATAGAAATGACTTGTTCATATTATTAGGGAAAAGCAAAAAGCTTTGATTTGATGTTAATGCCTTATATACAAATAATATACAAATATACAAAAATATGCAAATAATTCCCTCAACACTGTCAAACTATTCACGAAGTCTGCATTACTATTACTATTAGTCTTCTCATCATTCCTATCACCCATCTCCTCCCACTTATGACTGCATTGACTGTAACTTGTTTGTATCCTTACGATTTATATTGTTTCTTTGTATGATTCAATTGCTTATTTGTACTATCATTAAGTATTATAGCGTATGATTTTTGATGAATATATCTTGTCTTTTTATGTACACTGAGAGCATATGCACCAAAGACAAATTCCTTGTATGTCCAGTAACACTTGGCCAATAAAGAATTCTATTTCCTTTCCTTTCCTTTCCTTTCCTTTCCTTTCCTTTCCTTTCCTTTCCTTTCCATTCCATTATTCTACTGCAAGAAGGAGAGTTGGAAGTTAATGCTACTTTTTCTTTTCCCTTTTCCCTACCTTTCCTCACTTTTCTTTCCCCTTTCCCCTCCCCCCATTGCTCTTTTATTTACTTTTGTATTTTGTATTTTATAATATTTTATACCTCAATGTTGGGGGAAAACATTATTTATGGTTTCAAAGCGGTGGGTTTAATTCTTATATTAAATATAAGGAATGTTTATCAGGGAATTCCCTTCTCCTGTCCTGTCGCTGGTACAGAACTAAAATCCTTAATAATACAGTAGATTAGATGTTTCAATTGACATTTTGACTCCATTATGTCCCAGAAACTTACATTTTTTTAAAAAAAGTTGCATTTACCTTTGTATGTATTAGCCATTTAAATCACATGTTGTTCCACTGCATTGAATTAGTTGCTTATACTGTGGTTTCATAAATCAATAGCTTACAATACCAGAAATCCAAAAAAACACTCAATCCTTAGTCTTAGAGGTGATTCAGGGCAAACACCTGTCTTCTTCTTATTATTATTAGTGGTGACACAGTTGGCCAGATGTTTAGACTGGCTTTGGCATTTCTATCCACCTATTGAGTTTCTCCTAAGGACCTGAAATAGGCAGATGTGGATGTTTAATAGTATTAAACACATCGTAGCAGAGGTGGGATTCACATGATTTATCTACCAGTTTGACCAGCACCGAAAATGTGAGTGCCTCCACCCGGCCTTCCATACACGCACTTTGCTCACATGTGTACCTTTCGCGCATTCGTCTGGCCTCAAAAAACATGCCTAAATAGGACAGCATAGAGCCAGAGCAGGTGGCTGGGCCCACTCCCGATTTCCACTACCGGTTCGCCCGAACCAGCTGAATACCACCTCTGCATCGTAGAATTATGTGAATCCTGTTCCAAGTAAAGCTATCTTTTGCAATTTATGAATGGTGATTTTTTTCCCCCGCATGATGGTATTCAAGTGGAGCTCCTGATGTCCTGATGTTTTCAAAAGGCAACTGGACTTTCTGTGTTTTTCAGTTGCCTTTTGAAAAGAGCGCCTGTTGTGGTCTGTCAGCAGCCTGAGGAGCTGTCAGCAGAGTTGAACAGTGAGGAGGCTTGTGAGGAACATGGACCAGTACTGGAGTCTGGGAAAAACCCAGAGGTAGAGATGGGGCCATGGCCATCTGGGATGCGTGGACTCCAGAGCCCCCAAAGTTGGACAGCAGAGTGGCAGGGGATCAGGGGGATCCTGTTCCTAGTGCATGCATGCGCAGAGCTGCCAGAAGACATGAACAGTTAAAGCAAACAGGACAACTCAGGAGTAAGGCGAGGAGATGATTGGTCCCTCCCATAAGGCTTAAAAGAGAAACAAAGGCACTTGGGCCTTTTGCAAGAAAGCAACATTGCTGTTTCCAGTCGGCATTTCTTCTTTGTTTCTGAACTATGTGGGGCTTTGCCAAGTAAAATCTTTGGCAGGGTGTCAAAGAAGTTAAAGGTTGGTGATTTTACTGAAGGACTTCTTCTGAAAGACTTGCTTTGCAACTAATTTGGACTCAGCTGGGAATGAACGTAATTCTCAGCTGTTACAATAAAATAGGTTTGTTTGGGACTAATTGTGTCTTATAATGACTCAGTAAGCCTAGGTCACAACAGCACCTTTGGGACAACCATGACCTGGATGACTGAGAATCTCCATAGACATGGTGCTCCAGATGTTTTGGGATTGCACCCAAAGTGCTTATCACTACAGCTTTCTTTTGCCACGGTCATTCTACTTCTTTCTGCAGGTTCTGTGTGTGTGTGTGATTTTCTCCAGTTTTTTCACTTCTGTTCTGCTGTCTCCAGCTACTGCCACGTCCACTATGCAGACATTTTTGTCTTTCTTACCTGAAATTGTTAAGTTTAGGATGTCACGTGGCAGGTGCTAGTCTGTTTGAATTCTGGAGTCCCATTATTATTATTGAGTTTGTTTAGAGAAAATAAATGCCTGATTTGGTATGCAGCTTTGCGTAAATCTCTTTTTAGCTTTTCATGCGAATGTGCCTCTCTCTGCGTGTGGTTTGACTCCTTAAACATCTCAGTTATGGGGAAAAAAAGCATCATTATACCTGTGAATCTTAAGTTGCCTTTTTACAAAACTCATCCACTATTAACATTCATTAATACCCCAATAATCCAACCCAATTAGCTTTTCACATCCTCTTGAGCACATACTGAAAATGGAATGCTTTGTCCTTGACTACTATACCTTGCAAGCTATGTGGCGGGGGGAGTGAGTTAAATTCTAAAATTATCTTAAAACACCTGGTGCCAGGGTTTATCTTAGATTTACTGAATGTTAAGCTCATTATTTTTCTATAATTATCAGCGCTGAATCCAAATCATATCAGGTTATATATAAAAAGGGAGCCACAATGGGTCACAATGGATTGCAAAATTTGAGCCTCTACCATCTGTTGAAGAAGTGCTTTCAATGTTTAACTTTCAGGTTTAAAGTAACGTTTACCGTTTCCTAAAAATGTGGGCCAAATGAAACATAGCAAATGTAACTTCAACCAGAAGTGGGATTCACATAATTTATCTACCAGTTCGCCCAGCATCAAAAATGTGAGCATGGGCTAATCTGCATGTGCTTTGTTCTCTCTCTTGTCTTCCGTGCATGCACCCAGCCTCAAAAATGTGCCTAAATAGGACAGGATAAAGCTAAGGTGGGTGGGCGGGTGGGCGGGTGGGCGCACTTGTGATTTCCGCTACCGGTTCACCCAAATCAGTCCGAACCGGTGAAATACCACCTCTGACTTCAGCATGTCTCTGTAAATTGATAGTGTACAACTTTGTCTCACCCAAGAAGATAAGCAATTTTAGACCTAATTCATGCTAAAGTGGGGCACCCTAACAATATCACACTAGGAATAGCTCTCTGGATACACTGAATTGAGAATGAAAACAACTCCTCAAAGCTGGCAATGGCAAATAATTTCTATATTGTTCCTAAAACACTGCACAGAATTGTCACTGTGATCACCAAAGAGTCTTCTTTTTCTTTCTTTTTTTTAGAACAAAATACAGTTAGACTTAAAGTTACTTTGACTGCATATTACATAAAACCAATATACTTAACCAAGTTTCATTGAACATTATTATGGCTATTGGGGGCGAGTCATTGACCACCACAGAAGGTCCAGAATGTGGCCGCGCGGGTGATTACGGGTGTGACCTGGAGCTCCCATATAACACCTCTCCTGCGCGAGCTGCACTGGCTCCCGGGGGTCTTCTGGGTGTGCTTCAAGGCATTGGTTCTCACCTTTAAAGCGCTCCATGGCTTAGGGCCAGGGTATTTACGAGACTGCCTTCTGCTACCGATAACCTCCCACCACCCAATTCGTTCTCACAGAGAGGGCCTCCTCAGGGTGCTGTCAGTCAAGCAATGTCGGCTGGCGACCCCCAGGGGGAGAGCACTTCTCTGTGGGAGCACCCGCCCTCTGAAACGAACTCCCTCCCGGAATAAGATTGATCCTGGATCTCCGCACTTTCCACAAGGCCCTGAAGATGTTTTTATTTCACCAAGCCGGCCTGGCCTGAATAGGTTTTATGGGTTAGTTTTAATTGTATAGCTTGGGGTTTTAAATTTTGGGAGGCCAATTAATTTAATCTATTTTTAGTAATCTTAATTTTTATATATTGTGTTATTTTAATTTTTGGCTGTTCACCGCCCTGAGTCCCTTCAGGGAGAAGGGTGGTATATAAATTCAATAAAATAAATAAATAAATAAATAAACATGCAACATTAGCTTAGACCACAAAGCAAAGTAAGCTTCCACAGATAAAATTTAAAATTAAATAAGCCACAATGGTAGGAGCTCCTTAAAATAAAGGGGCATCATTGCCAAAGAGGATTGATGGAATAACAGACAGAAGATTTTATAATAACCAATAAAATTCACTAACATTTCTGGGTTCCAGAAAACTATCCCACTAACAGGGCTTATCACATCTGAGATGCAATTTTTAAAAAACTTTTAATAACCCCATAATAACCCTTTGCATCGGGGTGGAGTTGGGGCAACTGAATGGAGCTGAGTTTTTACTGGCCGGATGCCCTTCCTGTCGCCAATGCAGAGTTTGCAGCTGATATTTACTAATTGTGCCCAGAGAAAGAAATATCTGCCACTACCTAGGATTGAACTCATAGCCTCCTGATTGTGGGGTGAGAGCTACACCTCTAGGCACTGCAGCGCTCATATCTGAGATGCAAATATCCAGACAAAATAGGCTGCTTCCATCTCTCTACTGACACCCAATGGCTATTCAGATTTTTACAGCCTGAATACCGTAGCCTTAAAAGGCAAAAGTAAAGGTTCCCCTCGTACATATGTGCTAGTCGTTCTCGACCCTAGGGGGCAGTGTTCATCTCCGTTTCTAAGCCGAAGAGCCAGCGCTGTCTGAAGACGTCTCCGTGGTCATGTGGCCGGCATGACTAAATGCCAAAGGCACACGGAACACTGTTACCTTCCCACCAAAGGGGGTCCCTATTTTTCTACTTGCCTTTTTTACATGCTTTCAAACTGCTAGGTTGGCAGAAGCTGGGACAAGTAACGGGAGAGACTATGTCCCTTACCTTTACCATGGCCTTAATCAAACCTAAATCCCAGATTCACATTCTTCCATAGCCTGTATTGAGTTTGTTCAATTCTGCCTTTTATTGATTCTCCCCCCTCTAAAATTTGCATAAAAATTCACTTGCATCTGTCTATCTGTTTGTGTATCTTTCTCTATATTTAGACAGGATGACATATATACATATTTTTGAAACTAATGTTACATAATACAATTCAATTACAGTTAGGTGAATCTCAATAAGATGACTTTTTTTTTCCTGCCACTGTAACTTTAGTTCTCTGACAGTTTTGTGTTTGTCCATATGATAAAACCCAACAGATTGGCCCTGCTCCAAATGCCCCCAATAAGCCATATTGTTTGCCACCCAGAATCCTCTTTATATAAGAACCATATAAACCTGATAAGTAAAAATACATGTATTGGGAACCTGTGTTCTCTATAACTTTACCTAATATCTGGCATGGTATTCCCCTAAGTCAGGGGTCAGCAATTAGTAGGTCTTTCAGTTAGGACAGGTAAAGGAAAAAGGACGCCATATTAGGAGGAAACTCTATGGTGGACCTGAACTGGACTTCCGGTCAGCTCCAAAATTGAACAGGGGGCTTCTGGTTAGGACCTTTGTGGCTCTTTGAATGTTTAAGGTTGCCGACCCCTGGTCAATATGGGTCAATATGGGTTCCACCCTGATGACATGCAGGATTTTGCCTTTCCATCTCTACAAACTAGATTGTGTTCCCAGGTCTGCGATATGTTAGCTGTGCTGAATCCTGTCAGGTTGTTTTGTTGTTGTTTTCTTTGTTTTTTGTCTCTCTCTTCTGGATGACTATGAATCCTTTCTTTGTTTTAATCTGGAATGTTGCACAGAGTAGCAAGCTGGACACTCAGTAGCTTCAATGAACCTTTCCACTTCTACATCCCGTGGTTTTGTTAAAATATTCTCCCTCCCCCGCTCTCCCTCTGGAGGTAAGAAAAGTATATTTACATTTCAGAAAGTGAGAGTTAAATTCTACAGATGGCACAATGCTCACCCAGCCCTCCTCCTTTTCCATTTGTTGTGAAGTGGAAATAATCCATACATATATATCTTCTCATTCACACCATTCCCTTTCAGATGGCAACAATACGCAAAGTGCAGAAAAGAGTAAGAAAAAGAAAGCTAAATAAATTAAAAGTGTAAGGTGAGAAAAGAAAAGGGAACATAGTTAAATCTAATTCTGTGTCAACCTTGTTCATTATTACCTTGCTATATCTATCCTTGTAAATCATCTGTGCTGCCTCCATATCCACATTCTCTTACATTCATAGCTTTTTCTTCTTTGTGTTCCTTTCTTCCTAAAGTTCTTGTCACTTCAACCTGCACTCAGCCCCTCCAATTTTCCCTTCCTATCAACCCATCTATTCTCCTTTCATGTAGATCATAATTCAAACTAAGTTAAGACACGTGTATTTCAATTCAGATGCATGTCCAGACAAGAACAACCTACCTATACTTGGTTGGAGGAAATGATACAGCAATGTATCAAATTTAAACCAGAGCTATTCCTATTGGGTATCCTATCTGCAAAAAAAAAAAAAAAAACTAGCAAGGAAAATGTTTACTTGATAATACATGTAATATCAGCTGCAAGGATTGTCTATGCACAAAATTGAAAAGTAGAGGCAATACCTCTGGAGGAAGAAGTAATTAAAAAAAATAGATTGTGAAGAAATGACTAGATTAACTTTGATGATTAAGGATAGAGAAGATTCAGAATATTTTAAAATATGGAATTATTTTTATTATTGGTTGGAGAAGAGATACAAATGATTAATTATATAAGTATGTATAAATATGTAATGAGTAGAATACTTTGTTAGTGATGAATTGATACTATGGATTGAATAAGGATCAAGAGAGAAGAAATAATAACTATATAGAAGAAGAAAGAACTATGGAAGATAACACCTAGATGTTGTAGGAAAGAGATTACTGATGTATTAAATATTTGTTTGTCTTAAAAAAAAACCCTTTTTCAAAGAACAACCTACTTATGGTGTCTTTGTAGGAAGTTAGCACCCACCCCTTTCCTAGAAGAATGAAATATTTTGGTAAATATTAAAAAGGCAGAATATTATGTTTCCCTGGATGAGAAATGGAGAAGCATGTTTTAAAGACAAAGCAGTTCCCAACATACTGCCTCCATCCTTTGTCAATGGGCTAGAGGCAGAAACTTAATCTTTGTCAATGGACCATCATCTGCAACACAATAGGACCCATCTATGAACAGAAACTAACACAATAGGACCCATCTAGCAACAGGTAGTCACCACATGGCACCTGGGAAGATTACATCAGCCAGCAAGGCTAGCTAAGACCCCCACCTCCTGGGAGTCTGACAACCAATCAGGACACTCTTTCAGGGCCCCAGGAAGTTCAAAGCCAGAGAGGGCATAAAACCCGGGGACTCACTGCATCTTGGCTCCTTCTTCTGCTCAGGAACTAAAGCCATGTGATCCTGTCCACCATTAAACCATCTTTCCAAGCAGTCTCCATGTTTCCAGTGTATTTTTCCCCACTTGGAGCTGAACTCAGAAGGATATTTCTTCCAACATCTTTATTTTATTTTATTTTTTTACTTTGCTTAAAAGTGAAAGGAATATAGTAAGAAAGAGTATGGGGTCCCCCCCCCCTACATTTTGGGAGAAAAAAAATGGGAAAAGATTGCAGACTGCGTGGTGAATGCACTGGGGATGATCAATGAAATATAATATTTGTAGTTTGGGGATGGACTGGGGGTCCTTGTTGCTCTCTAAGCTTGGTTGTTTTCTTTCAGCTGTTTAATTAACCAGCTAGGTAATGCACTGATGATGTTACTTAGCTGGGTAATGAAACGTTGGCAGGAACACAACCAAGCTCAAAGACCAACAAGGACGCCCACTAGAATAAGGGTTACAAAGAATAATATAATTTATTTTAAAAATAATTTTAGTTATGATAAAAGTTACATACTACACTGATAGCCTGATCTTTCTTCAAAGTAAATATGGGGATAACAACTGTAGGAACTTAGCACTCAGCCCCTCCTAGGAAAATGAAGGAATTTAGGATATATTAAAAGGGCAGAATAGTTCTCCTAAAAGGGAGGGAAAAACTCAGCTCTCCCCATTTTGTCAATGGGCCATTAAAGCCTATGTCAGTCTATTTTACATAACAAAGACCTACCTTCTTCAGGCAGAGCCATAGTTGGAATTGCCCAAAGCCCTTTCATCACCCAGCAAAAGTCAACCAAGCCTGGGACCCAAAAGACAATCTACAAAGTTATCCCTGCATGGCCCCCTGGGAGTCTGACAACCAATCAGAATACAAGCTCAAATTCAAGCTGGGTTTTATGCCTTCAAACAGAAGGCATAAAACCCAGGCACTCTCACCATCTCTGCCCTTAAGCCATGTTCATCAATAAACATTCTTTCCAAGAACTTCCATGAATCCAGTATCTTTTTTTCCCCCACTTGGAACTGAACCTAGATGGACATTTCTTCCAACATAACCTTGTGTTTGGGCTAGGACTATATTAGGCTAGGACATTTTGGCAAGAGACTAAGCAAGCCAGCAGCCGGTATTTCAATGCAGATGTGCTATCTGAATGCATTCTACTACCATGTTTCCCCGAAAATAAGACCCTGTCTTATATTTTTTTGAACCCTGAAATAAGCGCTTGGCCTTATTTTCGGGGAGGTCTTATTATTTTGGGGCTCGTGGAGCAAGATGGGGCTCCTCTTGCTGTCTTACCTGATTTCCAGCTCTGTGTTTAAATATTTTGGGGGAGGGCTTATTTTTTGGGGGGAGGCTTATTTTAGCACATGCGCTCAAAAGCCCGATTGGGCTTATTTTCAGGGATGTCTTATTTTCGGGAAAACAGGGAAAACTTTTTCGATTCCATGCAAGAGTATGCAATAGCCATCCAATACTAGAAAAGTCAAGATTGATACCTGCCTGATTAAATATATCTCTCTGCTTATGTCTTTCTGAGAGAATGAGAATGTTGGCAAAGCTATCAGGATTTAATTTGCCTGTTACATGGAACAATTTCTTTAAATCTTCCCTAATAATAAACTGGATTCTTTGACAGCAAAGACAGTTAAAAAAAACCCTCCATTATTAGACAGCATGTCTGACAATCAAACCCAAACCTATTTGATTGCTTTATCATTAACTTTGCCCATGAGAGTCTTTATATATCACCCCATAATGAGAAGCAGACCTCGTACAGAAGTAACTGCCAAGTTTTTTTTCCAAATTTTCAAAATACAACCTAACCTTCCTTATACCTGCACAGAACTGAGCCAAGTCGCTTTTCTTTTCGTTGATGTAAAGTTAACAGTTCTTACAATAATGTACAATAACGGACATTTAGGCTGAAGAGAGAGAGAGAAGGAGGGAGAAGGGAAAATAGAAAATAGCACAAATAGATCCCTTTAAAGTATCCACATGTGAATTCATTATGCATGAGGTTCAACAGACTGCTGTTTTAATGCAATTACTGAACCCCTCAGGTGGTGCTGTACTGCAGACAAACCACTGCTGCAGTCAGAACATGCGGTTTTGTAAAGTTTGCTTAAAACCTTCCCCAGTTCAGAACAGCGTTCGTTTGGGTAGGGGCAGTTCACACAAGTCTGCACCTTCTTCTCTGAGGTCATCAGAAGGCGTAATATTTACTCCTGTCCCCCCTTCTCCCGCTGCCCAAAAAAAAAGCAGGCATAGTATCTCACACTGGATATTCTACAAAAGGAGAAAAAGGAATATTATGGTCCTTCTCAAGAATGGATCAGCTAATGAAATTTCAACCTGGTACAAGGTCGAATATCATGAAGCTCCATCATATTAAGGAGATAAAGAGTATATTTATTGTAGCATGGGGTTGGTAACAGAAGTATTTTGAAGACAGATGATAGATGAGAGACCACTAGAAGACTAATAGGTGGATAAAGATATATATATAGATAGATAGATAGAGAGAGAGAGAGAGAGAGAGAGAGAGAGAGAGAGAGAGAAGATAGACAGAAGAAAGAAAGAAAGAAAGAAAGAAAGAAAGAAAGAAAGAAAGAAAGAAAGAAAGAAAGAAAGAGAAAGGGGGAAAAAGTGGGAAAAAAAGAAGAACCAGATATTGTAGGGAGAAATAAATTATTATTATTATTATTATTATTATTATTATTATTATTATTATTATTATTATTATTATTATTATTATTTAATCTGTAGTGAGATTCACAGACTTTGAGGCTGGTTAATAGCTCAGCAGCTCGAGTCCTAACCAAGGACCTAGGAACTGTTAAGATATCGTCGGAGGATGTAAGCTGTTCCGAGTAAGGTGGTTTTTTGTAGAGTCAAAATGTTCAAGTCCACTATTTTTATTTTATTATTAGTATTAGTATTAGTATTAGTATTAGTATTAGTATTAGTATTAGTATTAGTATTAGTATTAGTATTAGTATTGCTAAGACCACCATCATGATTGCCACACCATCTGTCCCTCTGCCTGTTTGTCTCTGCTTCACTTAGCCAAGTTTAACAGATTACTGGAAGCTACTTCAGGCTGAGCATGGTGAGCATGTGAGGTCACTAGGAAATATGTACCACCAGGGTGATAGGAAAGGTTGGGAAGCTAAAAAGAATCACTTAGAATGTAGCAAACCACATCTGTGGCATCTGGAAGCCAAAATTGACTTGCCAGCTCAAATATTATACTGGTATCCAGGAAAATCCTCTGGAGATACAGCCAAAAGGACAGGGGCAGGGCAAGTGGCTCCGGAGGGACTCTCTCTTGTTTCTTGGACTGTAAAGAAATGTACTTTCGGACTTGGTAAATTCTGTTAATGTAACCTTACAATAAAGTAGAGTTAGTACATCTGGTTGTTTTTCCTGTCTATCTTGGAAGGCTGGCTGATACTGACAATTTCTTATTGTTTCCATTTCTAGTCAGATTAGTTCCCAGTGTTCTTATACAATACTCAAAATTAAAAAGACACAATCATGTTTCGTTCAGAAAGGTTGCGTTCTTTTCTTACTGAACTAACTTCAGTCAGGGGTGCATTGACATTCCTTAATTCCAACTTGAATTCTTCCAGAGATATTTTCCAGATTTGCCAAGTCATCCTGTATTGCATCCAACCAATATGGTTTTATCTAATGAAACCTAGCTTCACCATTTATGTCATTGCTGGAGCAGTAATTCTATCATATATGTTAAAATAATATAAGTTAAAATAATAAATAAATCTCCTAGATTTATTTGTCCCCGATGACTATCATTAAGTGTTGTACCTTATGACTCTTGACGAATGTATCTTGTCTTTTTATGTAGACCGAGAGCATATGCACCAAAGACAAATTCCTTGTGTGTCCAATCACACTTGACCAATAAAGAATTCTATTCTATTCTATTCTATTCTAGATGGAGAAGCCCATATTGAGCAGAAACTGCCTTGTTGTAAGAGTCCACGTGAACGGATAGTAAAAACTTAGTAGTTAGTAAAAAAAAAAAAGTTTCTTAGAGAAAATGGCTTTGCTGTGTGGATCTAAATGCTTAGGAAGATTGTATCACACAACCACAGATGGAAATGCAGCTGAGATTCATATCATATAAAGGTATGAGGGCATCTTCTTTCAGCACTTCTGAGATACTTTTACAATCTCATCTGGTTGGGAAGAATTAGCTTTTTCAAACTTCATTCTTTGATTGTTTGCTTCCGGGAGGAATTTGGAAGTGACAGATCAGAACATAAATCCATAAAAATGACTTACTCCATAACCACAGACCTGGGATCATAGTGACTGCAGCAGTTTTCCAAAATGTTTGGAACACCCCTATTTTTAGAAATGGACCATTCTCATTGTGGATAGCGTTTGTTTTCCCGCCAATAAGAGTGTATGCAGCATTGCACTTACTTAAGTTATTTTGGGGTTTTCTTTGAATTTGAATTGCGGTCATTTTGATTGCAGATCTTTGTTAACGTATATATTTTTTTTATGATGTCGGGGCCACATTTTACACTAAAAAAAGTGTGATTTGGTGACTCAAACGTCAAAGGAACTGTTCTAACATGGTATGAAGAAGCAGAGAGTGATCTGAGTGAAGTGGAATCAGATTGCAATGAAAAATTTTTAATGGACGATGAGGAACCCATAGCCTCCGCTGATTCTGACGTCAGTGATGATGAAGCCCCTGATGAAATTGACGACCAGGTACAATCTATGTTGTACAATAATTTATATGGCAAGAACAAATTCAAATGGTCTTCTGCACCTTTTGGAAGCAATAGATCCAGAACTGCTAGTCACCATATTGTAGTGCAATTACCAGGACTACGGCCAGCAGCTAGAGCGGTCATTATGACCTCATGTCTGTAATAATGTAGCCGAAATAGTACGTCTGTGGTTAAGGGTTAAAAACCCACCAAAGGCATCTCTCTCTCCCCCTAAAACCATTTATTCATCCCTTCATCTATAATGTCTGCATTTTAGGTGAGGTTCTTGTGCAACTGCATAGTTCATAGATTTTTTTTTTGGAGGGTGGGGTGGGGGAGGGTTGGACAAAACATGACTCCTAATGCTGTTCAGAGTTTCAGTTCCAAAAATTTGGAAGATTATTTGGCTCCTGTATGTATGCTGAGGCACCAGTGACATGCAAATCAACTTTACAATATCATGGTACTAAGTAGGTTATTTATTACAAAGCATGGCAGAGAGTAATCATTTTGAATTGAAAATAGCTATTGTACCATATGCCTGAGGACTTGGAGGAGGGAACAGCTGGAAGACAATAATCACCATGTAAATAACCATATCTGTCATATTTCTGAAAGTTAAGGACAAGGACATTGGTGACAAGAACTGCTGGAATAAGAACAATTCGCTGCAAAACCGAACTAAATGGAACAGGGAGAATAAACACAACTTTTTGCAACATTAAATAAGAAATGGTGAAGGGTACCAGTGATGGGCAAGTTTATTTAAGGAAAATAACTGGTTTATTTGAGGAAAAACTGATTACGGGAACTTTCTCTCATATTCTATCTATTTTGTTTTTCTATCAAAAGAACATTTTATTGAGGGCGGTTTTTTTCGTTCTTTTGCTCCAATGGTTTCAGAAAACCCATTGTTTGAAATATTTAATAAAATATAAACTAGGATGGGGAAAATAAACTAACATCCGAAAGGAAGAACAGAATTTCTGATTCCCGCTCACCTACAACACTTTAGTGAGCGTTCAAAGGCTGTGATGGTAATAGTTGTTGTGAATCAAGGACTACCTGTCATAACAAATAATCACATATTTTCTGTTTACCTGGGGCACAGTAGTTAGAATGCAGGCTAATTCTTATAAAAAGAAGAAGGGATCCTTCCCCCTGCCCCCATGAAAAAACCTACTAATGTATCACTTTAGTAATATTATCAAAAAACTGCTTGGATTTTCATCCAATTATCAAGAGTTCTGTTTAACTCAATAACCGTGGTGGTGCAGTGATTAAAATGCAGTACTGCAGCTAATTCTTCTGACTGCCAGCTGCTTGCAATTTGGCAGTTCAAATCTGCATTCCAGAAAAAACCCCAATTCCAAATAAAAACTTTGAAGCAAGCATTTTTCAAAGTTCTATTTACTAGGATAGGTAAACTGGCACATCTGGGAAAACCAAAATCTGAGAGGTCCGGGTTTTTCCTCAGGAAGACAAAACTCCCCAAACCATCCCTCACTCCTCAGTCGATCACATGCTCCAATCACCATCCATCCCATCTTGAGACAGCACTTCGACCACTCCTTCTCCAGATGCAGGATCGGCCTGACCTTGACCGACAGGAAGAATGCTGTTATGTGTAAGGACAACCCCTCTACTAAATCTTCCCTCCTACTTTCCCATACAGGAGAAGGTGGCAGCATGGAAACTTCCAACCTAATACGGCTTCCAAAGCTGACAACCAGGCTTAAGGTTGACTCAGCCTTCCATCCTTCCGAGGTCGGTAAAACGAGGATCCAAATTGTTGGATCCTCTGTAAACATTGTTGCTAACTCTGTAAACATCTTAGAGAGGGCTGTGAAGCAATGTAAAGTGGTATATAAGCCTAAATGCTACTGCTATTGCTATTAATGTGAAGGACATTTCTTGCATTACACATTTATGTGCTTGTCTATGACACTAGATACTAATAAGGGGTTAGAATCACACCCCAGGGTAAAGAAACTATCTGAATAAATAAATAAATAAATCCCAATCAATAGATTTCTTAAAAGAACCCAACTGAAGAATGGAAATGGAAACAAAAGGAAACAAAAGACAATCTTTGCTAAGAAAATGTTATCCACTGAACTACTTATCGGGAGCTTTAATATTCAGTGAAGCGTCCAGTAAATTGCCATTTTTAATCTGTAAATTAATGTGATCTCTAACATTTCCATTTTTTTTCACTAGCTTTATTTGCTGCTCTCATTTATCATCCATTCAAGGTATGGAAAAGCCAGGTAGAAATAAACTGGTCAACAAGATTAAAGGTCAGATCGAGCAATTAAATAGAGACTGTTAGATTTCTGGAGGAGGTTTAAGCGATATACAAATAGGTTAGGTCCACAGATCACCATTTTAGCCATGGTTGCTCTTTTTGAACTCATTATATTATCAGACTTTACAGATTAATAGAGTTGGAAGAGACCTTGTAGGTCATCTAATCCAACCCCCTGCCCAAGCAGGAGACCCTATACCATTTCTGACAAATGGCAGTCCAATCCCTTCTTGAAAGCCTCCAGTGATGAAGCTCCCACAACTTCTGAAGCAATCATTGGTTGATTGTTCTCACTGTCAGAAATTTTCTCTTTATTTCTAGGTTGAATTTCTCCTTGATCAGTTTCCATCTGTTATTCCTTGTCTGGACTTCAGGTCCTTTGGAAAATAACTTGACTCTCTCTAGGAGTCCATCAAATATTGGAAGGCTACTCTCATCTCACTCCTAGTCTTCCAAAGGCAACTTCTGTTCCATGGGTTGATTGTTCTCACTGTCAGAAAGTTCCTTCTCATTTCTAGGTTGAATCTCTCCTTGTTCAGCTTCCATCCATTGTTCCTTGCCTGGCCTTCTGGTATTTTGGAAAATAGCCTGACACCCCCCTCCCTCCTCTCTATGGCAGCCCCTCAAATATTGGAAGACTGCTATCCTGTCTCTCCTGGTCCTTCTCTTCACTAGACTAACCATGCCCAGTTCCTGCAACCGTTCTTCATATGTTTTTGTCTCCAGGCCCCTAATCATCCTAGTTGCTCTTCTCTGCACTCTTTCTAGAGTCTCAACATATTTTTATAGTGTGATGACCAAAAGTCTACATGTAGCAATTATTCAGTCACACACCTCAGTCAAAGAGAACTTCTCTGTACACAAGGACTAAGACACCTAGATTACTTCTTGGATGTGGCTGAAAAATTGACAACTTCCTAAGGAATTTCATGATGCCTTTACCCCTGGCATGGCAATAAATAAATCTTTAGCAAAACAAACACTAACAAATTTAGCAGTGCAAGATTCAAGGATGAGGTTTAGGTAAATCCAAGGTTGAAGGTCTCGATCTCCTTTCCTTACATGGTCACAGAATTTTGGCCATTGGATATTCAGATCACCTTTCCAACATTTTGAAAACTGGCTTGTCTGCCTCTTCCTCTACATCCAATCTTGCTAGTTTAAGGGTTGGGCTGCTGGGGGTTCGCAGGGGTTCCGGACAACCTCTAGCTAAGATTCTGTGCAGTTTGGAGAACCCCCAAATCCCACTCCTGGCTGGCTCCGCCCTGCCCTGCCCACCCCTTCCCTCCCAGGAGTCCCCACACAGCCCATTTTGGATGCAGATAAGTGCAGGGTGTGTGTGGAGGTTGGGGAGGGCAAAAAACAGGCCTACTAGAAGTTCAGGAAGACCAGAAACAGGCCTCCAGAGGGCCTCCGGAGCCTGGGGAAGGCAAAAAAAAAAAAAAAAGAGCCTTGGTGGTGCAGTGGACTAAAGTGCTGTTAAGTAGCACTTAGCTGCCAACTGCCTGCAATTATTGCGAGTTCAAATCTCATCAGGCTCAAGGTTGACTCAGCCTTCCATCCTTTCGAGGTAGGTAAAATGAGGACCCGGATTGTGGGGGCAATAAGCTGACTTTGTATAAAAAAGAACACCGTTTATGGGAGGCCAAAAGCCCTATTAAGCAGGTATATACAAAAGTATGAAGGCTATTGCTTAACATATTGTAAGCCGCCCTGAGTCTCCGGAGAAGGGCGGCATATAAATTGAACCAATAAATAAATAAATACATAAAAACACCCCACCATCACCACCATGGTGCAGGAGGCCAACTAGGCCACACCCACCATGGCCACGCCCTCCCAGCAACCGGGCAGAGAATCCCTTGCTAAAATTTTTGAAGCCCACTCCTAGTTATCTTGAGTTCCCATAATAACAGTCATGTTGAACCATTGGTTGGCTGCAGATATTTAAATTCCCCCCAGGGATTTCAGAAAGACACATCCCTGCCTGAATATATATAATAGCAAAAGTTCTTTATAAACATAGAGCTACTCTGAATATTCATCCAATAACATTAATAATCTGGGATAACAGACATCAAGTATCTGAAATGAAATGTGAAATTAGCCAGAGCAACTGTTCCAGTGCTACTTTTGGTAGCCACAAAAATAGACATCTGCTTATTTGCTAAAAAGAGAAATCAAGGAGTCATAACTCTTACCTATTGTCAGAGAATGGAATTCCATCTGGCTGTGCCATAAATTCCTATTTTTGCAATTTAAACATTGCATTGTTAGCAAGGGAGTATAGTATGCATAAAATCTTATCAATTTATTTTTGCAATGATATTCACCGTCCATAAGACCGTGTCACATGTCTGAAACACTTTCAACGTGATGCATAAATCATCCTTGTGCATCCCATGCACAATTAGCTTAATTATGCATCCGTCCCCATTTTGCTTAAATGCTTATTGTTACCCACCAATGATCAGCAGACTTCTGGCTTAACTGATGGTTATTACTCAAGCAAAAGGACAGGTTTCTAATTTGATTACACTCTGGCTTAATTGTGCATCTTCCTAGTTCAGAAATACAGGCCTAATAAATATTATATCACACTGAAGGTTTGTGACACAACTGCTTTATTCACAGAAGTTAAAACAAAAAATATCCTGGAAAACTATGGTAAACATCATCATCATCTTCATCATCATCATCATCATCATCATCGTAAAAGCATTCACAAAGGATGATGGTTACAAATGCCTAGGCATATTGGAAGCAGATAACATCTTGAATGGAAAAGTCAAAGAGTCAACACAAAAGGAATACATCAGGAGGGTCCGCAAAATATCAAAATCAAAACTGAATGCTGAAAACATAATTAGAGGCATTAATACATGGGCAGTTCCAGTGATACGCTACTCAGCTGGAATCATCAACTGGACTTTGGCTGCACTAGAAAACTTGGACTGGAAAACGCACAAACTTTTCAATATGTACCATGCTTTACATCCACAAAGGGACATCGACAGGTTGTACCTGCCAAGAAAAATAGGGGGCAGAGGACTATTGCAAATTCATCAAACTGTAGAAGAAGAAAAACGAACTCTGAATGATTATGTGAACCGAAGTACAGAAAAATTGCTGCAGGCTGTGAAAACGGAGAACATTATAAAAACAACAGAAACAAAGGCAGAATATAAGGAAAAACAGCTGGATGACAGATTAAACAGATGGAAAACCAAAGCTCTGCATGGACAGCACTTGAAGAACATTGAAGGAAAACATGATGATAACTTTACATGGGCATGGCTTCAGATGGGAACCATCGAGAAAGAAATGGAAGGTTTAATACTCGCTGCTCAAGAACAAACACTACAAACTAATGCCATGAAAGCAAAGATACAAAAATCCACCGACAATCCAAACTGCCGACTTTGCAACAACAAAGTTGAAACTGTTTCACATTTAATATGTGAATGCAGCAAAATCGCACAAACTGATTACAAAGCTAGACATCACCGAGTTGCTAAATTAATCTACTGGTCATTATGTAAAAAATACCTGTATCCAAAAAGTCATGGGAACATAAAGTGGAAAAAGTTATAGAAAATGAGAAGGGGAAGATCTTGTGGGACTTTCGAATACAGACGGATCGTCACTTGGAACACACACACCAGTTATCACAGTTGTCGAAAACCGAAACGTACAATTTATTGACATCGCAGTACCAGGAGATGCCAGAGTCGAAGAAAAAGAACTGGAAAAAATCATGAAATATTGTGACCTGGCCATAGAAACTACACGGCTATGGATGAAACATGGCACAGTGATATTTGGTGAATTTCACAAAACACTTCAAGAAATTGCAGCTTCCTGCAATAACACCAACGGAACTGCAAAAAACTGTGCTACTCGAACATCATATATTTTAAGAATGTACTTGGTTGATACCTAGGATGCTGGCAGCAACCCGTATCAACCATTAGCACATTTTAAAATGTCCAGTTGACTGAGTTTCATTTTTAATGATTAAAAGAGAATAACTACAACAACAACAACAACTTTATTGTCATTGTACGTGTATACACAGTATACCCATAGAATGAAATTCACTTAACATCCAAAGACCAGGTCCAACACACATAACAATCCCCAAACACACTCCCACCCACCACAATTCCCCACCCCTAAACCACCCAAACATCCACACAACAGACCAAGTAATGCTGTCCAACAGCTCACTGATGGTGGCCCTTTAGTTCATTGTTGAGTGCAATTATAGCTCTGGGATAAAAACTATTCAGAAGATGTGTGGTCCGAGTTTTAATAGTTCTGTATCTTCTGCCAGAAGGCAAAAGTCCAAAAAGATTGTAAGCAGGATGGGAAGAGTCTCTGAGAATGTTATGCAACTTTCTCAAACAGCGAGATTCAAAGATGTCGTCCAGGGCTGCTATCTGGAGTTTGATGATATTCTGGGCAGTTTTAATGACTCTCTGTAGAGCATTTTTGTCCGCTACAGAGCTGTTCCCATACCATGCAAGAATGCTGTATGTCAGGATACTCTCAAAGGTGCTGTGATAGTAAGACAGAAGTAGATGCTGATATAGATTTATCTTCCTCAGCATTCTCAGGAAGTACAACCTCTTCTGGGCCTTCTTCACAAGCATGTTAGCATTCATAGTCCATGAGAGGTCCTCCGAGATATAAATGCCCAGAAATTTAAAACTACCAACTCTCTCCACCTCCTCACCATTTACGTACAATGGTAAATGTACACCTCTCTTCCTCCTGAAGTCAATTATAAGTTCTTTAGTTTTTTTGGTGTTAAGTGTAAGATTATTTTCTTTACACCATAATGTCAGCCCTTGTACTTCCTTTCTGTAAGCAGATTCATTGTTCTTATTAAAAAAGCAGCATTATGAGAAACACTAATTAATCTTTAACATGAATATCCCAGATCTCAACTAAACTTGGCACAACATAATAACTTCATGTTTAACACTTAGCTCAAATCCACAGAATTTGAATGAAGGTTCAATAACACATATTTTGCTTATAAACCTTGCCTGCACATAGTATTTTTTATTACAACTAATCTGATCCAGTAGTCTTTCATAATTTCTAACACCCTACTGTTTTTCAACTATTCATACACATTTATAAAACCAATCCATTTATTTTGTTTGCAGTAGGCAGCGAAGGGGAAAGAAAAAGTGAAGAGAATTCTGAAAAAAAAAAAGAGATTGTGTTTCATTCTGTTCTCATAAATACACACTAAAACTCATCAAAATCAACTCCATAAAGTACCAGAAACTCATAAAACAAACATCTCAATCACACAAATGAGAACAAACACATATGTGTGACCTTGAGAAATTAGCACGCCGGTGCTAAATGACAATCGGTAATATTTCTTCGATTTGCCCATATTTCTTATATCTTACAAATTAACTTTATTCGCAATCCATCAAAACTTGAAGTTTGCTTGAGAATCACATAATCAATCTCTCATTGAGTTTCCCTGAACTCCATCTTTGTTACGCTTTCTGATTTTGCCTCCTAGAAACACAATTAACCCATTTTAAGAAATAGAAATCGGGTTGGGATTTGTAAAAAAAGGGGAAAAAACACCATTATGAATACAATGGAAATCATCAACGTATCATAGATAACACCTTGATATGTCAAATGTTCATTAGATCACCAGGCCTACTCAAAGGAAGCTATCAAATGTTTGCTAAAGTTGAATCGGTTTTAAAATACTTCCAAGAGAACTAGCTGGGTCAATCATCTAAAATTCAGATGCCACCTATTTCTGTATTAATCAAGAAATTAGAGGATGGAAATCAAATCAATTCAATTCAATTCTTTGTCTGTGGATTGAATATGTACCTCAGAAGAACTATGTATGTATTTTTGAACTCATATGCTTTGGCGGGTTGTGCAGAAATAACCATTTTATCCAAAATGATCCCTGACTAGGACACAAAAAAATGATGTAGATAGATAGATAGATAGATAGATAGAGAGAGAGAGAGAGAGAGAGAGAGAGAGAGAGAGAGAGAGAGAGAGAGAGAGAGAAAGAGATATGAGAGAGAAAGGGAGGGAAGGAGGGAGAGAGAGAGAGATGAGAGAGAAAGTGTGTGTGTGTGTGTGTGTGTGTGTGTGAGAGAGAGAGAGAGAGAGAGAGAGAGAGAGAGAGAGAGAGAGAGAGAGAGAGAGAGAGAGAGAGAGATGCTTTTTTGGGAATATGGTTTCAACATCAAGTGAATCATAAAAGATTCAAGCCTGCCCTAAGCCAGTTGGCTATTTAAGAAAAATCCAACAATGAAACTATCTCTGCAAATTAAGCCCACAAACTATCTATGTCACAGGTGTCAACCTCGCTGTATCATGTTGCTGTCAGGTGACATATTGTGACAGTTTTTCCCTTTGCAGAGCTGGGGTGCCATGGTCATCTGGCCTGCATGCCGCCAATTTGACACCCTGATCTAGGTTCTTTGAGTAAACAGAGACTATATATATATATATATATATATATATATATATATATATATATATATATATATATATATGTGTGTGTGTGTGTGTGTGTGTGTGTGTGTGTGTGTGTGTGTGTGTATGTATGTATGTATGTATGTATGTATGTATGTATAAATATATATGTTTTCTGAGGTTTTCGCGGGTGTTTGTATGTAGGTCTTTGGTTATTCGGGTCCTCTCCCGCGTAGAACTGGAAGTATCCCGGCGACGCTTCGACGAAGTCCCATTCGCCATCTTCAGGCTGGTGCTCTCGGCTTCGTTCATCGTTCATTGCTCCTGGAAGAACGAAGCCGAGAGCACCAGCCTGAAGATGGCGAATGGGACTTCGTCGAAGCGTCGCCGGGATACTTCCAGTTCTACGCGGGAGAGGACCCGAATAACCAAAGACCTACATACATACATACATACATACATACATACATACATACATACATATATATTGCTATATGTTTGAAGAACATAGCTAATTCTTGCAGTTTCTTCTAGGTTCTGTCTTTTTGGAAAATATGGGCTGAAAAAAGCCTCAAAAACAGGCCAGAAAGCCTCAAAAATGGGACAAAAAAGCTCAAAAATGAGCTGGAAAAAGCCCTCAAAATGGGCAAAAAAAAGGGGGGGCTGGAAAAGGGCCAAAAAGAGGTCCCCCAAAAAAGGAGGCCCCAAACTTTTCGTTGTTGTTTTCCTCTTCTAAATTTAGGTGTGTCTTATAGTCTGAAAAATATAGGTACATGGTTGTTTCCATATTTTCCTCAAAGTCTGGTCTGGTTACCTCACAGCCTCTGAATAAAAGCATAGCCTCACAAAGAAAAATCCCTCACAGGCTTTATTTTTCAATAATTGTAGGATTATGTAGAAGATAATATGTAGGGATTACTTTTGGTTTTCTTCCCCAACGAAACATGTATCTGGAGTTCCTTTAAAAAATGTGGTGGATATCAGAGACGCTTTGGTCAATCTTGCCTTCTTATCTCCATCTTCTCACTGGCTAACAGAATTTTAAGGCTTTTAACATGTTAAGCGCAACAAAGCTCATGAGATGAGCAGTAAGCAAAGTCAAAAGGACATCTCCAATTCAAAAGCAGATAGCCTCGGACACAAGGGAAAGTACACACTGTTTTTGTTCTCACATTGAACTGTACTTTAGGGCCTTAATAACCTTCTTAGTAGGGCTGTACTAACTGGTAATCAATATCAATTATTTTCTTCTCAATAGAAAAAAAGAGATTTGTTAATCCTTTGAGAGCAATATCCTTCTGGAACAGAAAAAGAGAGAGAGATAGAGAGAGAGAGAGAGAGAGAGAAAGAGAAGGATAGTTATTTAACAAAAGCAGGGCACACAGCACAACATAAGGAAATCTCTCCAGATCCAAATCTTGTTGAGATAGGAAGTCTGGTTGGCCATTATTTTTCTAAGGATGTCCTCTACTCGCCCCCAGTTTCAGTACTTCTGTTAACAGGAAGAATCAGATCCCATGTGAGGATAGAGTGAAACCTAGAGTTGTATAGAAATCCAACTCTAGACATTTTTTTTTACAGATTCTAGCTACACTCTGAAGGACTCATCCTGAAGAACACCAAGCCATCAGTCACTTGCGAGGATTTAAGAAAGACTAAGCAACGAGGCAGATTTTTTATTACAGTTCTGAAGTTGCGATTTATCATACTTTTTTTTTAATCTTCTTACTTGAAAACCAGAACTATGATAAATATCCTCCTCTTTAAATATGGAGGTTTTTGTTTAAAAAAAAAAGCCCAAAGCATTTCAGTGGAACAATATGCCCCTCTAAAAAAAGGATAAGCAGAACAATGTTGAACCGTTAAGACTTCTACATCCCACCATTGTTTCTTCTGATTATTTAATATTCAGTCATCTCAATCTCAGAAGAAAATACAGAAAAGGAGGCTATTGGAGACTATGGGCCTTTATTCAGAGGTGGGTTTCAGCAGGTTCTGACTAGTTCTGGAGAACTGGTAACAGAAAATTTGAGTAGTTCGGAGAACCGGTAAATACCACCTCTGGTTGGCCCTGCCCCCATCTATTCTCTGCCTCCCGAGTCCCAGCTGATCAGGAGGAAATGGGGATTTTGCAGTAACCTTCCCCTGGAGTGGGGAGGGAATGAAGATTTTACAGTATCATTCCCCTGCCACGCCCACCAAGACATGCCACCTCACCACGAAATGCCCATAGAACCGGTAGTAAAACATTTTGAATTCCACCACTGCTCTTATTCCTGGATCTTCCAGGCCAGAAAAGGGACTTAATTAAATTCATTAAATCAAAAAATGTGCTTTCATTGTCCCAAAAGTACTTCTCCCCACCCCCACAAGAGGAAACTGGACTTTCTTGTTTTTCTTTGAAGACGTTTCACTTCTCATCCAAGAAACTTCTTCAACTAATCCCTGAGCTATAGTGTTCTGCTAAGGATCTCTTTCTGAATTCTTCTTCTTTATGTTGGCTACTTCCCAAGACAGAACACAGGTCTTTAAAGCTATCAGCTCAGAAAATGCAAGACTATGTTTCTGGAAAAGGGACGCAGTGGCTCAGTGGCTAAGATGCTGAGCGTGTCCATCGAAAGGTCAGCAGTTCAGCAGTTCGAATCCCTAGTGCCGTGTAACAGGGTGAGCTCCTGTTACTTGTCCCAACTTCTGCCAACCTAGCAGTTCGAAAGCACATAAAAAATGCAAGTAGAAAAATAGGGACCAACTTTGGTGGGAAAGTAACAGCGTTCCGTGTGCCTTTGGCATTTAGTCATGCCAGCCACATGACCACAGAGATGTCTTCGGATAGCACTGGCTCTTCGGCTTTGAAACGGAGATGAACACTGCCCCCTGGAGTCAGGAACGACTAGCACATATGTGCGAGGGGGACCTTTACCTTCACCTATGTTTCTGGACAATGCCCCTGAAGCTCTGGAATCTTGGCTAAGCACAACAACATGAAATTCAAAAGAATGTATAAATGTTGGCAAGAACAGCAGAGAAATAAAATAATAATAATAAAGATCAACGCTTCCTCAAATTCCCCAAATTTGGCTTCCCCAAATTCTCATGGAAAATCTCAAGTTATTTCAGTAATAATCAGATTAAGTCTCACTTAATAAAACGGCCATCGTTTTCTCCCTTCCAAATTGTCCAACTAATGGACTAGTATTAATTATTCCAGTCGTGATATCAAGTCAACGAATAAAGGATCTGATCCAGAACGATGCTGTTTTGGCTGTCATTATCAAGATATTGCTTTTGTACAGCCCATTAATCTGTCAGTTTAAATATTTAGGTTTTGGGAGTGTAAATATCAAATCAATGAACAGTCAACATGGGAACTGGGGTTTTTTCTTTTTCTTTTTTTGCAATACTTCCAAATCAACCAAAATTCCAGCTTTGTTTTGAGATCCACTACACTTTGTTAGTGAGAACACTGTGAGTGATGGAACAGCAATCCTAATGACACTTCTTCTGAATTCCCTTGTCTTACTTTATGCTCTCAGACACATTAGAAATTAAATATATTTCAAATTTCACAATGATCTTTGAGAGACTTGTTTCTCGTTTATCACAATATGTCACCATATGGGAATAAATTGAAGAACAAAATGTATTAATTTGATGAGGAAAAGAAAACTAAGACATAATGAGCCTCTACTGGAACAGGAATCCTCTGAGTAATATATTTCAAAGTGATGCCAATTACGATTGTTATGGAATAAGAACAATAGCATAGCTAAATCCGGAATATGATTATGCAACGCTATTTGTGATCAAATAAATTATAAGAATTTTTTTTTAATGTTCTACATAAGACACATTAGATTGGAATTTGTCTTCCCATAAAGCAGATGTTACTTTCAAATCTAACTCAGTTCTTAATACTTTCATCCAGTGGTCAGATCCAGCTGGTTCAGGCCGATTCAGGAGAACCAGTTGTTTAATTGCTGGCTGGCCCCACCCTGCTGCAACCCTTCCAGAAATCTCCACGTGTCTTATTTTTGCTCCCAGGAGGCTTCAGGGAGGCCTATTAGGCACAAAATGGGGCACAGAGGGTGTGTCGTGCCCCCCCCATGGCCCATTTTTGTTCCCAAGAGGCTGTAGGGAGGCCTACTAGGCTCAAAATGGGGCACGGGGGGGCAGGGTGCCTCCCCACGGCCTATTTTTGCTCCCAAGAGGCTGAGGGGAGGCCTACTAGGCCCAAAATGGGGCACAGGGAGTGGGGTAGCCCCACTTTGGCTCATTTTTGCTCCCAGGAGGCTGAAGGGAGGCCTACTAGGCCCAAAATGGGGGAGGCGGCATGTCTCCTGTGACCCGTTTTTGCTCCTGGGGGGGTGCAGGAGGCCGAGTGCTGCCTGTCACATCCCCTGGTCACGCCCACAATGGCCACACCTACCCAGCTAATTATTAGAGCAGAGAACCTAAATTATTGTTTATTTATTAACAATATGTTAACAATATTAACAACAAATAATTTAACAATAACAATGTTAAATTATTTGAATCCCACCATTGCATTCACCCATATACAGGTAGTCCTCGATTTATGACCACAATTGAGCCCAAAATTTCAGCTGCTAAGCAAGATATTTATCAAGTGAGTTTTGCCCCATTTTACAACCATTCTCGCTAAGTGAATCACTCCACTTGTTAAGTCAGTAACACGGTTCTTAAGTGAATCTGGCTGCCCTATTGACTTTGCTTGTCAGAAGATCGCAAAAGGTGGTTACATGACACCACAACTGTGGTTACATGACACCACAACTGTCATAAATATGAGTCAGTTACCAGGCATCTGAATTTTGATCACACAACCATAAGGGTGCTGCCAATGGTCATAAGTGTGAAAAACAGTCATAAGTCACTTTTTTCCAGTGCTGTTGTAACATCACATGGTCATTAAATGAACCATGGACACTGTAAGTCTAGGAAGTTTGATGGGCACCATACCAAAATGATATCATTGATTTTTTTCTGAAATTTCTTTCGATTTTGCATTCTATCTTTTGGTTCCTTGCCGTTTTCCTGTCCAAATATTAAACAGGCCTGACTCTTTGGTAGATTTAGTCGAAGCAGCTGGAAGTTACCACCTTCTTCTTAAGAGATAAGATAAAATATTTAGAATATTTAGAATAACAGAGTTGGAAGGGACCTTGGAGGCCTTCTAGTCCAACCCCCTGCTTAGGCAGGAAACCCTGCACCACTTCAGACAAATGGTTATTCAATCTCTTCTTAAAAACTTCCAGTGTAGGAACATTCACAATTCCTGGAGGCAAGTCATTCCACTGATTAATTTTTCTAACTGTCAGGAAATTTCCACTTAGTTCTAAGTTGCTTCTCTCCTTGATTAGTTTCCACCCATGCTTCTTGTTCTGCGTTCAGGTATTTTGGAGAATAGCTTGATGCCCTCTTCTTTGTGGCAGCCCCTGAGATATTGGGACACTGCTCTCATGTCTCTCCTAGTCCTTCTTTTCATTAAACTAGACATACCCAGTTCCAGCAACCGTTCTTTATATGTTTTAGCCTCCAGTTCCCTAATCATCTTGGTTGTTCTTCTCTGCACTCTTTCTAGAGTCTCCACATCTTTTTTTACATTGTGGTGACCAAATATAAATAGAGACTACAGTATATTCAAAAGAATAGATTTTGTTGTTAATAATAATGATAGATTTTTCTCTACCTATGGAAAGTGATAAGAGATGAGCAGAAGGAATGTGACAATTAGCAAAATATGATTGAAAGACAGAAAATGCTAAGGAAAAAAAAATGTTCATCTAATTCTACCTTCACTCTCTTTGGCATGAGAGAGAAAACATGATGCTAAACTTGTAGGATGCTAAACCATGGTGGGGCAGTGGTTAGAATGCAGTATTGCAGGCTAATTCCACCGACTGCCAGCAGTTTGATTCTGACCAGCTCAAGGTTGATTCAGCCTTCCATCCTTCCAAGGTCAGTAAATATGAGGACCCAGATTGTCGGGGGAAAATATGCTGACTCTGTAAACTGCTTAGAGAGGGCTGTAAAGCTCTGTGAAGTAGTATATGATTTTAAGTGCTATTGCTATTGTTGTATCCATAAAGTTCCTGTCTGTCTTGTGACCTTATTTTCCTGACCTGGTCTACCTCAAAAGGTTAACACCGCCAATTAAAAAGAGTGACAAGAATTAGAAAAGAGGGGAATGAATTTCACATTCAGCATTAGGACAACATATTCTCAAATATCTTAGACACGATGTTCTTTCATGAGCAACTTGCTCATTGCTGAGAGACATTGCTGTCCTAAGCTTACTCTCCAAAGAGTAGGTCTTAAGGGATACACTCAGGGGGTAGCTGATGGCAGTTTGCAGGAGTTTGGGAGAACCTCTAGCTAAGAGAACCCCCAAATCCAACTCCTGGCTGGCCTCACTCCATCCCTCCCACCCCGCCCCTCCCAGGTCCTCATATTTACTGACCTTGGAAGGATGGAAGGCTGAGTCAACCATGTAGCCCATTTTGGATGCAGGTAAGTGCAGGGCGTACGCGGAGGCTCAGGGAGGGCAAAAATGCCCCCCCCCCATGGTGCAGGAGGCCAACTAGGCCACGCCCACCATGGCCACACCCACCCAGAAACCAGGCAGAGGACCCCTTGCTAAAATTTTTGAAGCCCATCCCTTCACTGGAGATACACTGGATTCTCCTGCATATATCTAAGTTAGATTTGATAAAGAAGAATTCAGACAGAGATTCTTGGCAGAAAACTGTAAGGAAAAGCAAATGGAAGATCTCCAGAAGTTTTGGAGCACACTTTTTTACTCCTTGAAGATTCAGTGACAGAGAACTTCTACTCACTGAAGAGTAGAAAGTATCTAATCTGTAAACTGAGGCTTCTGGATGAATTCTAGCCACTAAAAAGGCATTAAAAGCACATTGGCTATTTAGAATTTATAATTACTTCGTAAACAAAACTTGGGAAGTAGCCAACACACCATCTTTTAAGACATGAGTTCAGCCATCCTTGCATAGATTTTCTTTTTTTTTTAAATAAACTTTATTAAAACACATATACAACACATATAACACACATTAAAAAAACCATATAAATACATATATACAATAAACAATTTATAAGTAATTCAATCATTTGAAGCATTTGTTTTGTATTGGCCTTTCAGGTAAAACAATTATACTTTTTCCCCTAAACATTAACTTAATACTTTCTTTTTTCCCTTTCTCCCTCTCCTCTCTTCTCTTCTCTAAGACTTCTGCTTTAGTAGCCTATATATTTTATATTTGGATTATATCTTTATATAGTTTATATAATTTGGATTATATCTTTACGTTTGGTTTCTCTCTGTATGGTTTTATCTACCTATAAGAAATTATCTAAGAGCCTCAGATAGCTAACCAGGCTAGATAACTTGTTATTAACATTCAGCTGTCTGCAATTATTGCAAGTTCGAGGCTCAAGGTTGACTCAGCCTTCCATCCTTTCTAAGGTAGGTAAATTGAGGACCCAGTTTGTGGGGGCAATAAACTGACTTTGTATAAAAATATACAAAAGTATGAAGGCTATTGCTTAACGCATTGTAAGCCGCCCTGAGTCTCCGGAGAAGGGCGGCATATAAATCCAATTTTTTTAAAAAATGTATGTACATTTATATTTCTGTTCTATCATACTTCCAATTATATATCTTCAGTAGTAGTGTTCCGCCATTGATAGCATTTGGTACAGACATTGTAGAATTCTGTGTCTTCTTTTTCCTTTAGTTCTTTTGTTAGCCTATCCATTTCAGAGCATTGTGTAATTTTATCCATTATTTCTTCTTCCGTTGGGATTTTTTCCAGTTTCCAATTCTTACTTGCATAGATTTTCTTAATTCTTAGCAGATGTAATGTTAAAAAACAAAGGAAGAATTAAGAGTTGAAACAATAATGTAACAGCATACAGACCAATAACTAGGCAATTGTGATTCCATAATATTGCACCAACAATGGGCTGGAGTGTTATCTAACTAACCCAATTTTAATAGGCACTGCAGCTAATTGTGTTTTTCTTTTGCTTTTGACTATTTCCTTCTTCTTCTTCTCCTTGGTTTTTATCTTAATGGTCATGCTTTGCACCCAATTTACTGTATTTGTGATAGAAATCGATTTCAATGTTCCACAGGAATGAAGAAAGTTCACCAACCCACTGTCGATAAGCAACAACCCTGTTGTATGATTCTCTCATTTACCTGATCAATTATAAAGAAATTGTTTGCAATTGGAAAGATTGTAATTTTACTGTAATAATTACGGAAGATCCATATTTATTTATAGCCAAGATAAGAGCCAAACAGTTAGTGAATTGATTGCTTGGCACTGTTATTCCTCCTGCTTTAATTTTGCACTAATTATTAGAGATAAAGCTTTCAGTATGATTAAAGAGTAGGAGGCACTTAAGAGGAAAGTAGGAAAAACAAGCATTGTACTTCAACAAATTTGAATGCAGACACATCTTTTTAAAGGCATTATGAAGTTTTAGATGAGGAAAAAAAATAAGCATTTGCACACACAAGCACATACAGAGAGAGGGAGACACCAGTGATGAAATTCAAATATTTTTACCACCAGTTCTGTGGGTGTGGCTTGGTGGGCGTGGTGTGGCTTGGTGGGCATGACAGGGGAAGAATACTGCAAAATCTCCATTCCCACCCAACTCCAGGGGAAAGAAACTGCAAAATCTCCATTCCCACCCCACTCTGGGGCCAGCCAGAAGTGGTATTTGCCAGTTCTCCGAACTACTCAAAATTTCCACTACCTGTTCTCCAGAACCTGTCAGAACCTGCTGGATTTCACCCCTGACACACACACACACACACTTCCTCTTATTTCTCTGCTGCTGCCTTATCATTTTTCTACTTTTCTGCCTGTTATAACAAATAATAATAACAATAATAATAATAAAAGAACAAGACCTTGGATGTTTTCTAATCCAACCCCCTGCTCAAACAGGAGCCCCTGTGGTGGGTTGCTACTGTCATCCTAGATCAGGCAAACTGGTAGAGATGGCAGAGAGGCTCTTCCCACCCACCCGGACATCTCTGCGCATGCCCAGAAGCATTGTGTACAATTATGTGCGCATGCACCCATGAGCAAACTGGTAGCAACGGGATTTGAATCCCACTACTGAGGAGCCCTTATACTATTTGTGACAAGTGACTATCCAGTCCCTTCTTAAAAACCTCCAGGGATAGGATAGAACAGAACAGAACAGAACAGAACAGAACAGAACAGAAGCCGCACACATGTGCAGATGGTGCGAAGACCACGTGCATGCACAAATGGCACAGTTGCACCCACAGCACATGGGGAGGAGTTGTGCATTAGCACGGATAGCATGAACATGCACAAAGTATATACCTGTTCAGCACTCAATGCAGAGGTGGGTTTCAGCAGGTTCTGACCAATTCTGGAGAACCGGTAGCGGAAATTTTGAGTAGTTCAGAGAACCGGTAGTAAAAATTCTGACTGGCCCCATCCCCATCTATTCTCTGCCTCCCGAGTCCCAGCTGATCGAGAGGAAGTGGGGGTTTTGCAGTAACCTTCCCCTGGAGTGGGGTGGGAATGGAGATTTTACAGTATCCTTCCCCTGCCACGTCCACCAACCCACACCCACAGAACCAGTAGTAAAAAAAAACTGAAACCCACCACTGACTCAATGAGTCAAAGGGTTGCCACCACTGTTCTAGTCCATCCTTAGGCATGGAAGTCAGCTTGAGGATGGGATCAGTTTCTCATTTTCTCTCAGCCCAAAAGCCAGAGTGATACGGTGAAAAGTGTGTGTGTGTGTGTGTGTGTGTGTATGTGTGTGTGTGTTAGCCCTCTAAAGTGATAAGACTAGTGTTATCACTACATATTAATCACCATGTATATGTAAATGAAATATATGTACTATAAATCAGTCTGCCAGTTATCTTTTAATTACCATGCGTAAATAACTAAAAAAAATATTCTAATGAATAGATTAGCAAAGAAGGAGGACAGGGGAGGAGAAGGGGAAAATAGATGGAAGATAACCCAGCAGTTGGATTCTCTATAAGTATCTCTTCGTATAAAAATGTGTGGATTTCCCCAAAGGTAATATATGTGTTTTCGATAGTAGCAACCATAAGCGTTATTTGGTCTCAAATTTATCCATTATATTTATCCCTATAAATTTGTAACCTCTTTGTCATTGATTAAGAGGTAACTTACTCTTACTTCTTTCATAGCTAATGAAGAATGTGCCTCCAAGCTACCTGATTTATATGTTAATATAGAATTCCTCCATTAATATACTGAATATGAGAAAGTATGTAGAAATGGTGGTGAGAAGAGAAAAAAAAAATCATAATTTTTAGAATAATCTTAGGCACATGGATTCAAAAACAATTTGTATTTTAGAACTTTCTCTCGTTACAGGAACAGCATTTCAGTCTGTACAGTTGGCTTAACTGAAAATAATTCCTATTGAATAGAGTAAAATTGTTTTTCATTAGGACTATGCAATATCGCTTTGGTTAAAAAATAAAAATAAAAATGACACTTCATTATATATATATATATATGTATGTATGTATGTATGTATGTATGTATGTATGTATGTATGTTTTTTGTATTAAGTCATCCTGGATTACCACGAATGGAGGAGATATCACAAATCTCCAATTTTTTTTGCCTTTCAGCCCAATCTCATGGGCCATCCAGACAGTATCATATAGCCGACAAACTATTTTTCTATGTTTTTTAATATTGTTGCTGATAATTCTATAAATATATATATAAATATATATATATATAAATATATATATATATATATATAAATAACCATGGATATATGGCAGAACATATCGATAAGCAACAAACTCTAAATACATTAGGCCCAACTTCTAAAACTATATATTTCTATATATTTCTCCGTCTACCACATCTTGCAAACTCTTCAATAAGAGGGAATGTTCTTGCATTCTGTAGGAAATCAAGTTATTGCCAAGGGAACCACAGAAATAATTCCGTATTTAGAGAATGCCACTTAGGAAGCCTGAATAGCTGCTGAAAAGGACAACATCCAGAAGTCTCTTATTCAATGTAACATTAATAGAAGGAATTAATGGGGAGGAAAGCTATGGCAAATCTAGATAGCATACTAAAAAGCAGAGACATCATCCTGCCAACAAAAGTGTGTATAGTCAAGGCTATGGTTTTCCCAGTTGCAATGTATGACTATGAAAGTTGGACCATAAGGAAAGCTGAGCTCCAAAGAATCGAGGCCTTTGAACTATGGTACTAGAGAAGACTCCTGCAAGTCCCTTGGACTGCAAGGCAATCAAACCGGTCAGTCCTAGAGGAGATCAACCCTGACTGCTCTTTAGAAGGCCAGATCCTGAAAATGAAACTCAAATACTTTGGCCACGTAATGAGAAGGAAGGACTCACTGAAGAAGAGCCTAATGCTGGGAGCGATTGAGGGCAAAAGAATAACAGGATAGCAGAGAATGAGGTGGCTGGATGGAGTCACTGAAGCAGTAGGCGTGAGCTTAAATGGACTCCAGAGGATGGTAGAGGACAGGAAGGCCTGGAGGAGTGTTGTCCATGGGGTCGCGATGGGTCAAATACGACTTCACAACTAACAACAACAAACTAATAGAAGACAGGGTGATGGAAGTAGAACAACAATATACAATCCTTACCTGATGCTCAACAATTTTATATTGGACTTTTACAATTAGTCCTTGATTTATGGCCATAATTGAGCCCAAATATTTCCGCTCCCAAGTGAGACAGTTGAGAAGTGAACTTGGCTCCATTTTACCACTTTTCTGACCAAAGTGGTTAACTGAATCAGTGCAATTGTTAAATTTAGTAACACGCTTGTTAAGTGAATCTGACTTTATTTTTTCCCTCATATTTTCTTTATTTTATTTATATAAAATTCAATTTCCATCAAACAATGGGTGGTCTGGGTACAGTTATTTTTAAACATTCATAATTGTTCTGCCCCAGCTACAGATCCCAAAGAACACAGCATGCACAAAGTTTGTACAAAACTTAATTTACTAAAATAACTCAATCTTTTTCAAAACAAAGGCTGTTAATAAACTTTCTTAACAGCCTACAAAAAACCAAAGATAAAGTAATCACAATCTTACTAAGGTTGGCAGAAAGCCCAGAAGCAATTTGCAGAGAATCCAGACGCAAAGGAGAGTGAACTAAAGTTGTTCCCTACAACTTGCTTCAGTTGGCGTTCTTCCTTAAATAGACTAAGGGAGTGGCCAATTAGCCCCAAGGGAGATCTCCTCTACTCTCGAGGAGATCTCCTCCTGAGGAGCCACTCCTTACTTTTGGCAGCTCTTCGTGCCCGTGCATTGAGAAGAGGCTCCTCCTCTTCTTCCTCTTCACTTAAAGGAGCTTCTGGAGATTCTGAAGGCCCTGGCTGAATCCCCACCTCTGGCATCACTTCTTCTCCTCATTGTCTGACTCGAGTGCCCGGTGCACAGGCTGCTGGCGCAGCACCACACCAGCCTCCTCACTGTCAGAATCAGCTACAATCTGCACAGGCCGCTGATGGGCCACAACAATAATCCACATATTTGTTGTAATATTCATCACCATAATGTTAATAATATAATAATATAATAATGATAATACTTAACATCATCTTTTTTAACAACTTTCCGTTCACATTTCCTCTTTTTATATGTCCTCCTTTCTAACTTCTGTTTCTATTGTCTAGCCATCGATAGAATATATTCCATATCAAAAAACATTCAATTTATTCTTTATCCTTAATATTAAGCGTTAATCTATCCATTTCTGCACATTCTAATATTTTCTTAATTCCCAACTGAATAGAATAGAATAGAATAGAATAGAATAGAATAGAATAGAATAGAATAGAATAGAATAGAATAGAATAGAATAAAGGAAAGGGGAGGAGAGGGGAGAGGAGAGGAGAGGAGAGGAGAGGAGAGGAGAGGAGAGGAGAGGAGAGAAGAGAAGAGAAGAGAAGAGAAGAGAAGAGAAGAGAAGAGAAGAGAAGAGAAGAGAAGAGAAGATGGGAAAGAATAGAATAGAATAGAATAGAATAGAATAGAATAGAATAGAATAGAATAGAATAGAATAGAATAGAATAGAATAGAATAGAATAGAAAAGAAAAACAGAGTTGGAAGGGACCTTGGAGGTCTTCTAGTCCAACGCCCTGCTTAGGCAGGAAACCGTACACCACTTCAAACAAATGGTTATCCAACATCTTCTTAAAAACTTCCAATGTTGGAGCATTCACAACTTCTGGAAGCAAGTCACTTTGCTTATCAGTAGCTCGCAAAAGGGAATCACGTAACACTGGGACACTGCAATAGTCATAAATATGAGTCAGTCGCCAAGCATCTGAATTTTGATCAAGTGACCACGAGGGCGCTGCAATGGTCATAAGTGTGAAGAACAAGTGAAAAGTCACTTTTTTCAGTGCTGTTGTAACATCACATGGTCACTAAATAAACCATTGTAAGTCTAGGACATTGTAAGCCTAGGAAGTTTGATATGCAAATATACCCCAAATCAGTGGTGAAATCAGTTCTACCAGTTCTGTGGGTGTAGCTTGGGGCACATGGTGTGGCTTGGTGGGCATGGCAGGGGAAGGATACTGCAAAATCTCCATTCCCACCCCACTCTGGGGCCAGCCAGATGTGATATTTGCCAGTTCTCTGAACTACTCAAAATTTCTGCTACCAGTTCTCCAGAACCTGTCAGAACCTGCTGGATTTCACCCCTGCCCAAAATGATATCATTGCCTTTTTCTGAGATTTTGCGACCCCGGGACACTGCAACCGTCATAAATATGAATCAGGTGCCAAGTGTCTGAATTTTAATCACATGACCATGGGGATGCTGAAACGGTCGAAAGTGTGACATATGGATATAAGTCATTATTTTCAGTGCCGTTGTAACTTCAAACGATCACTAAATGAACAGTTGTAAGTTGAGGACTTTTATTGATTTTAGAAATAAATAAATAAAATGAAGATACCTTCATTTTATATATAGCATAAATATATAAGGAGATGACATACAATACTGCATTATGTTACATTTATATTACTTTACATTATATTATACATCATGCTTATAGTATTCATAAAAGAATATAGCCTTTCATTGGTCCAAATCAGGGGCTCTGATTACTTTCTCTACCGGTTCTCAAATGTGAGCATGTGCCCCTTCCATGCATACACATGGCCTTCAGCACACGTGCTTTGCTTGTGAGCATGCCTTCCACGCATGCACCTGGCTTCAAAAACATGTCTAAAGGACCAGTTCAGGCAAATCGATCCAAACCGGCTGAATATCACCTCTGGTCCAAATTTTTTTAAAAAAGACTCTGAAATTGAAAGTTTTCAAGAGGTCTAAAGACTTCTGAAACCAAATAGCATTCTGCTACAGAATTAATACTAATGATTTGGTTTGTCATGTCACAAGCAGTGGTGGGTTGCTTCCGGTTCAGTCCGGTTCTTGCAAACCAGTAGTAAAAGTGGTGGGAGGCCCCGCCCACCAGCCCGGATGTTATCATGGACGATCTGCATATGCACAGAAGCTTCTGCGTGCGCGTTCCCGTTGAGATCTGGTAGTAAAGGTAAGTCTCAGACCGCTCAGCAGACCTGGGCACTTCAACAAACGACACTGTAGTCAGGTGTGGTGACGTAGCAGGATCCTAGTTTATTTCGGTCTCCAAGCTGCCACAGACAATGCTGAGTTCAATAAGGATAACATAAAGTCGGCGTCACCCCACCCCATTTTAAAGTAGCGTGCTGCTGCGCCTACCAATCGGCTTTGCTTCCGGGGTTGCCCCTGGCCTATAGCGTAGCTGTGACGTCACTCTCCAGGATACGGAATCTGCCCTACCCCGCCGTGACCATCCACCTAGAATCCTCATAACACCCCCACCACCGTGATTAAACCCCCGTTCACAACAGTATCTTCTTTTCTTGCGGGTATGTGTTCCCCCTTTGCTCATAGCGTGTCCTCTCTCCCAGTCTGGTATCAGGCCGTCCTCCCCCCTTGAGTGTCGAGCCAGGTGGGTCTCGACAGTGAGTAGTACCCACCTCTGGCTACAAGGATAATAGTCAGGGTGGCACAGTGTTTAGAATGCAGCATTGCAGGCTAACTCTGCCCACGGTCAGGAGTTCGATCCTGAATGGCACAAGGTTAACTTAGCCTGCCATCCTTCTAAGGTTGATTAAAAATTGTTTAGACCATTCTAAGTCTAATGCCAGTCAGTTTCAGTAGCTATGGTGGATCTTACTCTCAATTCAACATTTCAAATTGTATTGGCTTGCTCAGAGCTTGCAAATGGCAGGAAAAGGGAACAAGTCCCCTGGTGCCACAACTTCCAAAGTGTTCATTCACTATTGGTGTGAAATGGTGCAATATTTTGTCAAACAAACACTCTGTCCCAGACCCAGGTACCCTCAGGGGGAAAAAATGGTTATCAGAGACAGCTCCAGATCACATGGGACCTTCACTCTGGAAATTTTTGGAGAAAATTCTCATGTGGCCTTGTAGACTCTCAGAAAGAGCTTTTTTCCACTCTTTTTGTGGAAAAGCACACCCCATTTTTGAGTGCTTTGGGGAGGCTCCTGAGGGAAGTTTTAGATAGGTAAGAATCAGTGTTAACTAACACTTCATTCTTTAGGTATCGTTAAGTGATAAGATGCTAAAGAGAAGCACAAAATGGCTTGAGAAAATCCTTGCAAATTCTAGGTCGCGATCAATCCATCACTCAACCATACATGATGAAATAGGATCTTTATTAATGAACCAATGACTTAGTTGTCAGCAAGGATCAATTTTAATGCAATATTTTCTGTCAGGCAAATGCTTCAAAAATAATTTCTCTTGCTGAAAATAGAGCATTGGCGTGACTATTTCAAGTGGATATTTTTTTTTGTTTGAAGACATAGGCAATTAACTTGGAGAAATTAAATTACCCCCTTAAAATGACATCTGAATACGGTAAACAGTTAGAGAAGTTACAGAAATTAGATCTGATAATCCTTTATTGCAATAAACATTCAACTACCATGTTGTATCAATGAGCAGCACAACAAGTTTTAATATTCACATTAATATTTTTATCAAAGTTTTGGTCCAACTTACGAAAATGGAAAAAGAGAGCAAACAAATTAAAAAAATGTATGATAAAATGGGCAAAATAATATAGATATAATATACAGTTGGACCAATGAGACAGGACATGGAAGAAATTGTTGAAAGTTGCATTGAATTATAAAGATATTTTTTATAAAATAATGTACCATTGGTACATAAGACTAGATAAATTGTCAACAAGAGCAACAAAGATGATTAGGGGACTGAAGGCTAAAACATATACTGAACAGTTGCAGGAACTGGGCATGGCTAGTCTAGTGAAGAGAAGGACTAGGGGAGACATGACAGCAGTTTTCCAATATTTGAAGGACTGCCACAGAGGAAGGGGTCAAGCTATTTTTCAAGGACCTGAAGGCCAGATAAGGAACAATGGATGGAAACTGATTAAGGAGAGATTCAACCTGGAAATAATGAGAAATTTTCTGACAGTGAGAACAATCAACCAATGGAACAGCTTTGCCTTCAGAAGTTGTGGGAGCTTCATCATTGGAAGGTTTCAAGGTGAGACTGGACTGCACTTTCAAGACTCCTGGACCCCACTCCAGGAGAAGGATACTGCAAAATCACCATTCCCAGCCCACTCTGGGGCCAGCAAGAGGTGGTATTGTTCTATTGAAGTTCTATTGAACTATTGAAGAATAGTTCTTCAAACTATTCAAAATTTCTGCTACCAGTTCTTCAGAACCTATCAGAACCTACTGAATAGCACCCCTGTGTCTAACTACATGTCTTAAATTAAGGGAAGCTATTTGGAAAAAAAAATATACAACTATTCTGAGGATGCACCACACCTTCAGGGAACAAAGCTGGAAAGGGATGCAAACCAGGTTTGAGAGATGCAGTTGTTAAAATTGCTTGAACTGAATTTGGCAGGACTGAGAATTCCTAGCTCTTGTTTTCTGGTGTTTGTGCTTTTTTGCCAGAGGGTTTTCTTTTATGGTTCTAGCAGCAGCAGTTGGTTTCAAATTGACAAAGACAGCATTGCATTCCTTTCTCAATTCTTCTTCTTTTGTTTCAGGGGTGGTGGGGAGGGGTGGTCAAAATCCACATTCACCTATTTTTGACCACAAAGTTCCTCATAACTTAACTTTCTCAGAGGAAAAGCTAGTAGGACGGGTGGGAAGGAGGCAAATTTTAACCAGAGAAATCAAAGATAGAAAGGAAAGGTTGTGTGGGATTACATTACATTTATCTTTGCTGAACTTCCATTTAACCTCTTTCCCATAATTTATAAGCAGTTTCGAGAAGGCTAGCAAATAATAGGAAGATCTAATATAAGAACTGTAGTAAGCTGCTCAGAATCATCCCTGGGCAGCTATATAAATTTGTTTAAGAATAAGAAATAAGAATGGAGGAGGAGGAGAAAAAGAGGAAAAAGAAGGAAGAAGGGAGGGGAAGTGGAAGGGGAGTGGGAGGAGGAGAAGGAGAAGGAGAAGGAGAAGGAGAAGGAGAGGGAGAGGGAGAGGGAGAAGGAGAGGGAGAAGGAGAAGAGGAGGAGGAGGAGGACGACGACGACGACGGGGAGGAGAAAGAGGAAGAAGGAGGAGGAGGAAGAGAAGGAGAAAGAGAAAGAGAAGGAGGAGAAGGAGAAGGAGAAGGAGAAGGAGAAGTAGTAGTTCCTACTACAGTGAACCCACAATTCCATCAGTGTTCAACATCTTTCTAGAACAGTCAGATCTTCAAGACTTTCCAGAACATTAACAGAGGCTATCTGGAACTCAGCTACTTAAAACAGCTGCTGGTCAATACCTTTGACAAGAATAGAGCAATATGTACTTGTATCGCCCCCAAATTCAATTGCCATAAACAATTAATTATTAATAAATGCTTTTATCCATGTTGGGTTAGATTTTTCTTTGTCCCACACAGCCATCTTTGGTATTTCCAAAAACCAGCAGGTGCAGAAGCTTTTAGTGGCCTCTGCAAGTGCTGGGGGAAGCAGACGAAAGACAGGTTCCCTTGGAGAAGAGAATAATGTTGCTTTCCTGCTATAAAGTAGCTTTCTGCTTGAAACCTCCTTGCCAGGTCAACCACTCAATGTGATGCTTATCTAATCCAAAGAAGGGTTGCAAAGTGATGCAGGTTTGATGTACAAATGTGGTTCAGAAGTACTTAGAAAAAAATAGTTGGGCTTTGACTCATGGCTATGATATGCAACTCAAACGAATGATGAGAAAGCAGACAAAGAGAGAAGAGAGAAGAGCAACAAAGATAATTAGGGGACAGGAAGCTAAAGCATATGAAGAACGATTGCAGGAATTGGGTATGTCTAGTTTGATGAAAAAAAGGGGAGACATGATAGCAGTCTTCCAATATCTCAGGGGCTGCCACAAAGAAGAGGGAGTCAAGCTATTCTCCAAAGCATCTGAGGGCAGGACAAGAAGCAATGAGTGAAGCAAGGAGAGAAGCAACCTAGAACTAAGGAGAAACTTCATGACAGTTAGAACAATTAATTACTAGAACAACTTTCCTCTAGTGAATGAAGTTGTGAATGCTCCAACACAGGAAGTTTTTAAGAAGAAGTTGGATAACCCTTTGTCTGAAGTGGTGTAGGGTTTCCTACCTAAACAGGGGGTTGGACTAGAAGACCTCCAAGGTCCCTTCCAACTCTGTTATTCTAATCTGTGCAAGTCTGTTGATTGGATTACAATCCTCATCCCAATTTACCTATCTGCAAATTGTAAAGGAGTTGATCGTTTTAAGCCATCGGAGCTTAACTTCAGCTTTGGCAGTTCACGCATCAATTTTAGCAGAACAAACAGGATTTCCTTCCCCCTCTCCTTTTTAATGCACTAAAGCAAAATTTCCTTGATCAGCACAAAGCTTTCGTTCCTGTACTGACGTTTGCAATTCATTAAGAGTTGTGTGATTTCAAGGTGACTTAAATTTTAATGGATTCCTCTCTTTTTTTTTCTTTTAAGGTTTGAAATTTCTGAAGTGATAGAGACGAAAGAGAACTGCAGGTCTCTGTTTATTAATTTGGAGTTTCACACTGTGTAGTTATAAAATCTACATGCCACAGGATGTAATAGTTAAAATATAGAACACTCACATAGTTCTCCATAGCAACTGAAGGAGAAGCTACTTTTTTTCCCAGAGAGACAGTGCTTTATTACATCAGACATTTCTCTCTGAGTTTCAGTACACAAATTGCAATTTTCATCCGGCTTGAGAAAAGAAAAGAACATTTGCCACTGTTTTAATATCACTGTTTTCTTGGTGCTGATACCATCCCTTAAAATCACCCACTCTTCAAAGGACATTAGGAAGCACTGACTAGGGAAGAATCAGAATTCTTTAGAATATGGAATTATTTTTATTGTTGGTTGGAAAAGAGATATAAATGATTAGTTTTCTAACTATGTGTAAAAATTTGATGGCAAGAGTATGGTTATAGGAATGAACTTTTATAGTGGCTTGGATGATGATTAAGATAGAAGAAACTGTTGGAAGAAGAAGAATAAAAAGAACAGAAGAAGTCAACACTGAGATGTCACAGGGGAGGGATGATTAATGTATTAAATGTTTGTTTGTCTTAAAAAAATTAAAAAAAAAAACCTTCAAGAAGAAAAAAGAAAGATTAAAAAAAAGAAGCACTCAGTTAAATTAAAAGCCACTGGCTTAAGAAATTCTGGTAATCCAGTGGTGGGATTCAGCCAGTTTGGGCCAGTTCAGACAAACCAGTTGTTAAATTTCTGGCTGGCCCCACCCCTCCCCTCCCCTTCCAGGAGTCTCACACACCCTGTTTTGGCTCCCAGGTAAGTGCAGGGAGGCCTACTAGGCCCAAAATGGGGGTGTGAGGGGGGGGCTGTACCCCCCACAGCCTGTTTTCACTCCCAGGAGGCTGCAGGGAGGTCTACTAGGCCCAAAACAGGGCCCAGGGGATGTTGTCCCCCACCCCATGGCCCGTTTTTGCTCCCAGGGGGGTGCAAGAGGCTGAGTGTTGCCTGTCACACATCCCTGGCTATGCCCACCATGGCCATGCCCACCCAGCCAGTCACTAGGGCAGAGAACCGGTTGTTAAATTATTTGAATCCCACCACTGTGGTAATCCAAACTGCCCTTCTTATCACTATAATCGGAATCATAGATTTAAGATACCTTGAGCCAAATTTCATTTCCTGAATTAGCCAGGGTTTATTGAAATGCTACAGTAAATGAATGTATGATAAATTCATCCATATCTACTGCCAGATAACCACTGTTGTCTAGACAGTGTAAGGTGGTTTGAGTGTTGGCTGTGCTGCAGCTGTGGTGGTATCCTGGTTTATTTTTTACATGGATAGTTGTTATGATGATGTTGAGAACTGACGCAAAGGCACTCTAAACCCTCTAGAATATTTTGTTCCCATCCAGCTGTCAAGCATGCAAGCGGTCTTAAATCAAAAGCCCACGATGCTGTGTAACCTCTGTTGGTTTTTGCAAGTGCACTAACTAACTCTGAGAGTGAGGAGATTCAGCTGGAGCTCCAGAAGAAAGAAAAGCAAGGTAGCTGTGGAGAATTTCCTTTGGAGAGATAAAATAAGTGACTACCCTAAAGAAGGAATTTTTTACTCATCCGCCCTTAGCAATGAAGGCATAACTGGTAATATTCCTGATGCAATGAGGAAGAGGGTTGAGCGTGTAGGCGATACAGCTGGAGGCTCAATTTTTGTGCTCCATAATTGGCCAGCTGAGCACAAGGAAAAGAGCCCTTCCTTTGAATCTTTATAAACAAAAGGTGAGGATATTCATAGGATACAGGCTGGATTTGGAGGGCAGAATAGTGACTGACAGAGAAGAGAAGGGAAGGGAAGGGAAGGGAAGGGAAGGGAAGGGAAGGGAAGGGAAGGGAGGAGAAGAGAAGAGAAGAGAAGAGAAGAGAAGAGAAGAGAAGAGAAGAGAAGAGAAGAGAAGAGAAGAGAAGAGAAGAGACTGGAATAGAATAGAATAGAATAGAATAGAATAGAATAGAATAGAATAGAATAGAATAGAATAGAATAGAATAGAATAGAATAGAATAGAATAGAATAGAATAGAATAACAGAGTTGGAAGGGACCTTGGAGGTCTTCTAGTCCAACCCATTGCTTAGGAAGAAAACCCTATACCAGTTCAGACAAATGTCTTAAAAACTTCCAGTGTTGGAGCATTCACAATTCCTGGAGGCAAATCATTCCACTGACTAATTGTTCTAAGTGTCAGGAAATTTCTCCTTAGTTCTAAGTTGCTTCTCTCCTTGATTTGTTTCCACCCATTGCTTCTTGTCCTGCCCACAGGTGCTTTGGAGAATAGCTTGACTCTCTCTTCTTTGTGGCAGCAGAGATACTGGAACACTGCTATCATGTCTCCCCCAGTCCTTCTTTTCATTAAACTAGACATACCTAGTTCCTGCAACCATTGTTCATATGGTTTAGCCTCCAGTCCCCTAATCATATTTGTTGATTAGGGGACTGGAGTGGATAATGCTATGTGAAAACTACTCAACTAACCATTGTGTCTAGGCCACAGCGAGTTGGGTGTGATGTGTTGGCCGTGGGAAGTTGACCACAGTAAGTTGGTCGCAATGAGTTGTCCCATTCTGCTAAACATCAGTGTTCAGTTTAGCTCGTCCTCTCTTTTTCTTTCCTTAAGATTACAAGAAATGACAAATTTTGCCCAAGCTTTTTTTAACTGTACACAAGAATGACTCTTCCAAAAATCTGACTCCACGTTGCTAACCTTTTAGAATTGTGGGTTAAATTTTGCCATGGTTACAAAGCCTCCCTATCTCTTCTGAACTTGCTTGGTAGTGCCAAACATTTTTTTTTAAAAAAAAGAAAAATGGGAGAAAAATGGATGGAAAGAATCTAACCAGGCATAAAGTAATTAATCACAATTTTAAAAAACTGGCATGTGTAGTAAATACTGTAAATGAAAGGCTGTTCTAAAGCAATTAGTTCTAAATCAATATAAGACATTTTGCTTGAGGGAAAACACAGATTAAACTCTTGATAATGTGTCATTATTACTAGGACAGCATTTATATTGCTTACTTTATTATCAATAATTGTAACCCAGTCACACTTTTTTCCGCCACCAATGCTGATGTTGAACACTTTCACTTCTTTCAATGTCAGCATAGAAGGGCCTCTTGGTGATATAGGGTTGACCTTTTTTTCAGATTCATGGGATCATGCGCCGTGAGTTAAGTATAAAACCTGGAACAAAAACACCAGCCTGGGACACAATGTTAGCTTTCAGATAAGCATCCTGAGCAGTGGTGAAATCCATTTTTTTTTTACTACTGGTTCTGTGGGCATGGCTTGGTGGCATGGTGTGGCTTAATGGGTGTGGCAAGGGAAGGATACTGCAAAATTTCCATTCCCTCCCCACTCCAGGGGAAGGATAGTGCAAAATCCCCATTCCCTCCCCACTCCTGGGGGAAGGATATTGCAAAATCTCCATTCTCACCCCACTCTGGGGCCAGACAGAGGTGGTATTTGCCAGTTTGCCAGACGACTCAAAATTTCTGCTACCGTTTCTCCAGAACCTGTCAGAACCTGCTGTATTTCACCCCTGAGTCCTGAGTGATTGTTCTTCTTAATAACAAGGGGAAAGTTAGAGTTTTATTTTGTTCAGAGGCTAAGCCTCCTGAACTCTTTGGGTTCCTTTGGGAAAAAAGAAAAAGAAAAAAAAAAGTAGACTTAATATACTGGATGTTAAATGTTTAACCAAAGCTGCAAATGAGACCTCGTTCTTCAACCTTGCCAGCCTATGAAATCTCATTTTTTATCTTCACTCTTCATGCAGAACAATGGTTTAAGTGCAAATCACGAGCTGTCGGGTGAAGGTCCTTGGAGGACTTGACAAAAACAAAACAAAACAATAATCACATATTTTCTTAAAAGCCGTCCTTCCCACTTCCCATCTCCAATTTCCTCTGCGCTCTTTGATTTCCTTCCATGTGAAATGACTATATATATATATATATATATATATATATATATATATATATATATATATATATATATATATATATATATATATAGAGAGAGAGAGAGAGAGAGAGAGAGAGAGAGAGAGAGAGAGAGAGAGAGAGAGAGAGAGAGCGAGCTGGGGTAAAGGGAGATTTTCAATAATCGGATAAATGTGGCATTATATGGCAGAGGAGGGAGAGAAACGGGGCACAAGGGTGCAGTTTCAGGATAATGCAGGGACTATTTGATTCTCTTCTGCTTTCTGTTCCTTAGACTCAACTGCGCCTACAATGAGCTCTCTGATTTTCTAAATTAAATGACTGACATATTGACATCATAAACAGTAATGTACTAGAAGTGCACACCAAAGGCACTTTTTCCCCCCTGGCAGGCACTCTTATTCCTTGAATATGGAAATTTTCTTCTTGTTCTGCCTATGACACATGGGCAGCTTTCCTTCTCTGCTTTCTTGCTTTGTTAAATTGCATTGAGTTATTGTTAGGAAATAGAGATGTTTCGAGAATCCTCAGGACGCTACGATGAAACTGGCAGCTGAAGACGCAATAGCTGGGTTTTTTTTGTTTTTCAAAATTGAAACAATCAGCAAATAGAGCATCCTTCCATCTCTCTTCCCCGGTGCAAAAAAACTTTCTTTTTTCTTTTCTTTTCTTTCTTTTTTTTTCATGGCATAGTTGAAAGAAAACCAGGAAATAAGATCAAGAGGACTTAACTGCATCTAAAATGGAAGTTGTCTTTTCTGAAAGGGCTGGTATGATGGCTCAACCGTTAACATATGGGGCTTATCAGCTGGAAAGCCGGCAGCCCAGGTTCGAGACCTGAGCACCATGTGATGGATGAGCTTCCATTACTTGCCTTAGCTCCTGCCCACCTAACAGTTCGAAAGCTGTTTTGACCTAGGCTTCCCCAGCAGCACGAAGCCAAGTCCTCATCCCAGTAAACCCCTTTTATTTAATTTACAGTGAATTCCTCTCCAGCAAAGTCTTTCCTCTCCCACAGTCTTTCAAGATAGTTTAGAATTACCAACCTTTATCAGGCTTGGAGTGTGGCCAGGCTGATATCTTTCAGATGCCGCAATACTTGGCAAGAATGCAGGAATGAACTAATTGTCTCCTGCAAACTCCACTCTCCTTTCTTTCCTCTTTTATTCCCTCTGGGAGGGGCCATTCATCATCTACCTCTGGCTGTACTCCCAAGTTGACCCTTGTTGTTTATCTGTTCCCTTCGCCTGGCAACTCTGTGCATGCGCACACTGGGAACAGGCTCCAGCTGTTTGTCTGCCTCACTGATGTCTGCCTCCAAAGGCAGCTAATAACTGGCATATGGCTCTGGTCCTCTCTCTGTCTTCATAGTAGAGCCCTCATCAGAGCCTTCCCCAGACTCCAGGACTGGCCCATGTTCCTCCCCAACTTCCTCACTGTCCGAATCTGCTGCCAGATCTGCTGGCTGCTGGCGAGCCACAACAAAAGCATGCAAATGCGAGTAGATAAATAGGTACCACTTCAGTGGGAAGATATCAATATTCCATGACACCATGCTGGCCATTTGACTGTGGAAATGTCTTCAGACAGTGCTGGTTTAATGACCTTGAAACGGAAATGACCACCGCCCAGTATAGTCAGCAATGACTAGTGGAGTACCAAAGGTGCTTTTTCAAGAGTCAACGGGACTTTCTGGTTTTTCTTTTAAGACATCCAAGAAGCTTTTTCAGACTGAGAATCTCCATAGATGACTAGTGGAGTAAAATCCATGGGGACTACTTTCCGGAAAGATATGATTAGTTGTTGTACTACAACTGGTTGGTTACTGACTGTTTAAAGTCACAACAGACCCAACTTATGATTCAGATTCAAAGTTCTGACAGTAGCTCTCCCTTGCAGTGACATGATCACATTTTGAGGGCTTGGTAATTGACCCGCATATACAGTGGTTTGCAGTATCTCACAATCATGTGATTTACTAAGCTTTTTGACAGAAATCAACCTTTATTTCCAGTTTTTGGCAAAAAAAAATGCTCATCACTAACAATGGGTTCTCTTAACAACTGCTGCAAAAAAGCAGTTGTTAACAACTGCTGCAAAAAAGGTTGTAAAATCAGGTGCTAAACAACTAGCATGATTTATGACAGGAATCCCTGGCTCAATTATGGCCATAAGTCAACCACCCAGGTGATCCTGATGACATAGAGAAACCTTCAGGATTTGGATGCAAATGCTAACGGCCAGCTGTCTGCAAGGAATATAAATCCTTCAATTCCCCATCATCCAGTCAGAGTTTGAGAAGCTTCTTGGATGAAACGTCTTCAAAGAAAACCAGAAAGTCCACTTGCCTCTTGAAAAGCACCTTTGGGACAACCATAACCTGGATGACTGAGAATATCTCCATAGACATTTGGCATAAGTCAAGCACTACTTGTAGACTATACCCTACTTCTTTGGTTTCCACCCTTCTTCACCCTCTTAGCTACATCTACATCTACATCTACATCTACATCTACATCTACATCTACATCTACATCTACATCTACATCTACATCTACATCTACATCTACATCTCCTTCAATGACTTTATTTTTACATGGTGCCCTGAAATGAGCACAACTTGAGACCAAGTATTGTGTTGGGAAAAGAACCTCTGTGCAACTATAGCATTTTCCTTCTTGGCAGCCCCTTCACACTATTAATGTGCAGCCTGTTCCACTTGTAATTAACTATAATGTCATGAAACTTGTCACCTGTATAACAAATTCATTTCTCCCTGAATGAAAAGCCATTAAAAATACTATCCACTGATCATAGGTGCCTATCCTAGACACTTGGGACAGTGCTAAATGCTGTGTGTATGTGTGTGTGTCTGTACATGTATGTATGTATGTATGTATGTATGTATGTATGTATGTATAAATAATCAATTAAGGTCTACTCAATTTACAAATAATTAGATTGAACTTGTACACTGCCATTTTCATAGCAGAAAATTCTTAAACTGGATTTGGATTATGAGTCAATACAGCTGTGATGCACCAAAAACAACACTGTAAGCCAGATAAATATTAGCAACACAGAGAGGTATTTATTTGATACCCATTTTCTATGCAACTCTTGTCAGCAAAGAAGTAGTGTTTCCAGCTGTGAGTAATATATCTCAGGGCTGTTTGGAACAGGAGCCAAAAAGATGTTATGGCATAATAAGCAAGAGACTAGACTAGTTCCATTTCAAATATCCCCCTCCCTTCCTTTGCCAGATGCTAATGCCTGGAAACAGTAATCTTAAATTGGTGTCTAAATTAGCTCCTCCCTAGAAGGCAATGTATTCCACTGATTCTGAAATTTAACTTGTAGATCTTAGCAGAACTCCAACCACTATCCATAACACGTATGACACAGATCCGAGAACAGGTTACTAGCGCATTGATGTACACAACAAACATGTCCATATGGAATTGGGGACTGGAAACTAAACCATATGAAGAATGGTTGTAGGAATTGGCTATGTCTAGTTTAATGAAAAGAAGGACTGGAGGTGAAATGAGGTGAAATGAGGTAGCAATGTCCCAATGATCCAATATTTGAGGGGCTGCCACAAAGAAAAGCCTATTCTTCAAAGCACCTAAAGGCAGGACAAGAAGCAATAGATGGAAACTAATCAAGGAGAAAATCAACCTAGAAATGTGGAGAAACTTCCTGACAGTGAGAACAATTAATCAGTAGAATGATGTACCACCAGAAGTTGTGAGTGCTCCATTACTGGAGGTTTGTAAGAAAAGATTGCACAACCATTTGTCTGAATGGTATACAGTAGTGGCCAAAATTGTGGAAACCTTTTGGGAAAAGTGTATTTTCTAAAACTAGCTAATAACACCATATATATATTTTGGAGTAGTACTATAAAATTATATATCAATGGAAAGATAATTTAACCAAGAATGTAACGCAATAATTTTTAGGAAGGATTTGCTATAAGAATAGCAGTTACAGTATAGAGAAGAAAAGTGAAACACATAGAAAAAATGAGATATACAAAAATTATCACCATGTCAGTTTAGAGTTGGGTAATCTTTAGCATGAATTACGGCCTTACAACATCTTCCCATGGAGTGAACCAAGTCTTTTAGTTCTGCTGCTGTTATAATGTGAAACCAAGATTGAAGGATTGCTTCCATTAACTGGGTTTTATTGCAGGGTCGCTTCTGACTAACAAGTTTCTTTAGTCGGCTCCCTAGATTTTCAATCGGGTTAAGGTCTGAGTTATTCCCAGGCCATTCCCGCAGTGGACTAGGATTATCTTGAAACTCCCCCCAAAAAGTGGTGTTATTAGACATCAAACCTCAAAAATACACTTTTCCCAAAAGATTTCCACAATTTTGGCCATTACTGTAGACCTCCAAGGTCCTTTCCAACTCTGTTATTCTATTATACGTCATTCTGTTCTGGAATTGGCTGACTAATTTTCACTGGGCTTCGAAGTAAATTGCCTATAGCTCTCCTATGTCGAACTGGCCACTCTGGGCTCCTTCAATGCTGGAAGAAGGAGATAAGATTTTGCCCACCCAGGAATATGTTTGCCCTGCTTGAAATAAGTAATAAGCTAAGAGATGGGATGGGGACTGCTTTCATGCCTGACATAATTTCCCTGAGGCACGATGCCACATTCACACTCGTGTCCATAATTCATCTGCTGCTCAAAGCAATCTCTAGCGTGCCAGTCTCCTTAATGGGCAAGGTACCCCCTGACAGTGCTTAACATTTAAGAGTGCTGGAGCACTACATTTGCCCAAAGAACTTTTTTTCCCCATTTACCGTACCTCAAAGGCCTTCTAATTTTTCTTCAGAGACAGAAATCCTTTAAGCCTATTGTATCCTTAGGCTACAAATTTACTGAGATTTAGGTTTCCAATAAGAGCGTTGAGATGAATGCCACCTTCTCATTTATGAATCAATTTTTGCCCATCGGCTTTTTCAGCATTATTACTTTTTATTTTATTTTGCACTCCAAGGGCCCAAACGCAGAAATATATATGCTAGGGTAGAGGGAGAAGCCAAGAGGACACATTTGAAGTAAATGTGTATGTGTTCCATTTTCGCTATTAAAATTCACAGCATACAAGCCCCCCCCCCACCTCCCCTCACCTCAACGATGCATCCTATCAAAAAATATGTACAACACACTATTATATGATGCTTACAATTATTTAAACATTCTACTTCCTTACCTGTAATTCAGGCATCATAATCTGCTTTACAGCTCCACCTCTCTAATTTAGTTTTAAGGGCCATCAATTGTGACCTGGGACAAGACAACTGGCTCTATAGATTCAAAACCACAACAAACTTAACAATTTTTGGATTGCAAAATAAAACTAGAATCCAAACTATAGAGCTCTTTGTTCTAGAAGCCAGAACACAGAGCTTTGAACTATGGTGCTGGAGAAGACTCCTGTGGATCAAGGCAATCAAACCAGTCAATCCTAGGGAAGATCAACCCTGACTGCTCTTTAGAAGGCCAGATCCTGAAGATGAAACTCAAATACTTTGGCCACCTAATGAGAAGGAAGGACTCGCTGGAGAAGAGCTGGGAACGATTGAGGACAAAAGAAGAAGGGGACAACAGAGAACAAGATGGATGGATGGAATCACTGAAGCAGGAAGGCCTGGAGGAATGTTGTCCATGGGGTCGTGATGGGTCAGACAAGATTTTGCAACTAACAACAACAACCTGCTCTATAAGTAAAGCAGTTACATGTTTGTCCTGAGTCATGAATGGGTAAATGCAAGACTTTTCCCAAGGCAATTTTAAAAGAGGTGAACAATTTTTGATTATTATTATTTTTATTATTTTAGCTACATAAAGAACCATGAAATCCAGAGTTGAAATTTCCCTCCTGTTTTCTTTTGCTAGCGTTGTTTTCTTGTTGTTAGCTGCCACGTTCTTCTAAGTTCCTATATCTGCTTAGTCACTTCCTCTACCCTGACAAACAGTGGCATCTGCAGGACGTTGCTGCTTTTGTCAAAAAGATGAAATCCCTGGTGTGACATCGCAAGGCAGAAACCCTCTTTCATGATGCAAGGGGGAAAGGGGTGGGCTTTGCCTTGCGATACCACAATGCTGCTTTCCTCTTTCTCCCCCTCCTCCCCTTTCCCTCCTCTGCTGACGATATGAGCATCAATGTGGTCTCATACAAGAATGGTTTGTTAAAAAAAAATGATTAACCCATCGAAGAGAGTAATTAAGGCAAATCTTCACACACACACGTGTTTTTTTCTTCTTCTTTTTCATAACCTCTGCTCTTTTATAGGCGCCGTGTGTGAAATGCTGAGTAATTTTTAGCATTTGCAAAGAGGAAAGGTACTATCCTAAATATCTGTCAAAATAAGCCGAGATAAGGCTTCAATCTATTTGTTGTTGTTTAAACAGCAACTGACACCTTACAGAGCTTAAGAAATGAGTTCCTCTCTTCTCAACGTTGAAACTCTGAAATGGAAGGTTGGTGGATTTGTGTATTCTTTGGCCAAACCTTTTTATCAGTCCAGGGACGGGAAAAAAACAACAACTCCAGAAGCAAAAAAATAAAAATGGAAAAGTGGAATTCCTGCGGGCTGCATCTCAGCACACATGTTGCATCGTAATCAGGAGGAAAAGCCATTGAAAGCATGTCAAATAGTTGGCGATTCAGCAAAAGCAAAAGAAATAGGTAGATCTAGAAGATATCGGTAAAAACAAATAAAATATAATAAAATAAACTCCAGGGACAACAGATCCATGTGCTTTTTTTAAACATCCTCAGCAACAACAACAAAACAACAACAAAAACAGAAAAGCAAGTTTGATTGAAAAGGTAACAGGAAAAACACCTCCTGTATGGCTTATGGAAAACAACTGAGTGGCAACACATTTCAAGAGTTCAGCCACAGCGTCTTAAAGATCCTCCTTAGAAGATGCACACACACGCACACACACACACACAACTATAGGTTGTGTGTGTGTGTGTGTGTGTGTGTGTGATGCATCCTGAATTCCTCTCTTTCTTGAAAGGTTTTCCCATGCAGCATTTAGGGGAGAGAGAAATGTGATGCCCCCATAAACATTCAAAGACCCACAGTTCCACTGTAAACAGTTGTGGCCTTAAAAAGGCGTATTTCAGTGTGACGGAATGAAAATTTAACCCTGATCTCTCTCTCTCTCTCTCTCTCTCTCTCCCCCCCCCACTCTTCCTCCCTCCCTCCCCCCTCCCTCTACGTATAGGTATGGGTGGGATGCAGTGGCTCAGTGGCTAAGATGCTGAGCTTGTTGATCAAAAGGTCAGCAGTTCAATGGTTTGAATCCCTAGTGTCATGTAACAGGGTGAGCTCCTGTTATTTCTCCCAGCTTCTGCCAACCTAGCAGCTTGAAAGCACGTAAAAAATGCAAGTGGAAAAATAGGGACCACCTTTGGTGGGAAGGTAACAGTGTTCCGTGCACCTTTGGTGTTTAGTCATGCTGGCCACATAACCATGGAGACGTCTTCGGACAACGCTGGCTCTTTGGCTTTGAAATGGAGATGAGTACCGCCCCCTAGAGTCAGGAATGACTAGCATGTATGTGCAAGGGGAACCTTTACCTTTATCTTTATGGATACAGATAAAGCGATAAAGAGAGATAGAGGTAGGTAGGTAGGTAGGTAGGTAGGTAGGTAGGTAGGTAGGTAGATAGATAGATAGATAGATAGATAGATAGATAGATAGATAGATAGATAGATAGATAGATAGATAGATGGAGCGAGGGAGGGAGGGAGGAAGAGAAAGAGAAAGAGATAGGGAGGGGGAGGGAGGGGGAGGGAGGGAGGGAGATAGATCAGGATTAAGTTTTCATTCCATCATATATTTCAAGTGTATTTTGTAGGTCAGTAGTATGCCATTTAATATTCAGCATGAATGTGTGTGCCTGTGTGGATGTGTACGTGTATACGTGTGCGTGCGCATGGGTTCAGATAAATTGCTTTAGAATGGTAATTTATTATCCTCACATACATGCTAAATCTACAACTTTCCCCACCTTTCCGTCAACAAAGAGGGATATTTAATTTAATCCATCATGCTTTCCTTGTCTGAAATAAGCAGATAGTAAGTCTTCCTCTCCTACATTTATGCACTTAAAATAATGTTGCTGTCAAGTACCTCCCCAGAAAGGCAGAAAATTACACGCTGCCACACATTTCATGTAGCTTTTGACATGCTAATATTTTCATTTCCTTTTATGACCACAAAGTAGGCTTTTTTTTCCCCCTATAAAAATGTTGTTTGACAAGAAGTAGGAAAAAAAAATTCTAAAATGTATATTTTCTAAATCAGGTTTGCTAATAAATAATCCAATGATATGAAGGGAGGGGAAAACAGAGTCCATTCTTGAGTCTTGTTGTGTCAAAATTCGCAAAATGTTTGCAATCTGAATCAAAGTTATTTGGGAAATATTCAGCAGTTAAAACATAGCTTTTTCTGTCTGTCTGTTTATGTCCCACCCTCCCTCCCTCTGTCTCTATCATTTTTGTCTTTCATCTGTCTATCTATCAAAAAGCACCATACATCTCAAAAACAAAATATAATTAAAAGAGAAAAAAATATGTGTGGGGACACAATGTACCAAAACCACAGCAACAAAGAAAAATGGCAGGCACTCAGTCTCATAATCTTAAAACTGGAAACAAGAATAGAAATTTTGGATCATCTGAAGCAGCTACAGGTACCTGAATACACTTGTAAGTGATAAGCTTCCTAACAGATAGGAAGCAGCAGGTGAAGCTAAGCAGAATCACATCAGATACCTGTACAATTAGCACAGGGGCCCCCCAAGGCTGTGTGCTCTCCTCACTTCTCTCTGCATACCAATGACTGCATCTCTAATGATCCATCTGTTAAACTACTGAAGTTTGCAGATGACACAACAGTAATCAGTTTCATTCGAGACAACGATGAATCCGCATACAGACGGGAGATTGAACAACTAGCCTCGTGGTACGACCGGAACAATCTGGAACTGAACACACTCAACACCGTAGAAATGGTGGTAGACTTTAGGAGAAACCCTTCCATACTTCCACCTCTCACAAGACTAGACAACACAGTATCAACAGTAGAGACCTTCAAATTTTTAGGTTCTACTATATCGCAAGATCTAAAATGGACAGCTAACATCAAAAACATTATCAAAAAAGCACAACAAATAATGTTCTTTCTGCGCCAACTCAGAAAGCTCAAACTGCCCAAGGAGCTGTTCATTCAGTTCTACAGAGGAATTATTGAGTCTGTCATCTGCACCTCTATAACTGTCTGGTTTGGTTCTGCAACCCAACAAGGCAGACACAGACTTCAGAGGATAATTAGAACTGCAGAAAAAACAATTACTACCAACCTGCCTTCCATTGAGGACCTGTATACTGCAAGAGTCAAAAAGAGGACTGTGAAAATATTTACAGACCCCTCGCATCCTGGACATAAACTGTTTCAACTCCTACCCTCAAAACAATGCTATAGAGCACTGCACACCAGAACAACTAGACACAAGGACAGTTTTTTTCCCGAATGCCATCACTCTGCTAAACAAATAATTCCTTCAACACTGTCAAACTATTTACTAAATCTGCACTACTATTAATCTCCTCATCAGTCCCATCACCCATCTCCTTCCACTTATGACTGTATGACTGTAACTTTGTTTCTTGCATCCTTACGATTTATATTGATATTGTTTCCTGATTGCTTATTTGTACCCAATTTCATGGGTTGTAGTGGTCACTCCCCTCTGGCTGCTGTAGGTAACCCTGGGATACAGCCTTGAGAGAGATAAGCATGGAATGTGCATCTGTTTTTGGCTGTCATGCCATTTCACCATCCCTCTGGCCTATTGCAACTTGAGAGCAGGCCAGGGATGCTTTGCGAGTTGACAGATAGATCTGAGAGATTTCAACCTGCCATCTCTGAACCTGGGGTCTGAAGCAACATAGGAATCATGACCACAAGGGCAGCCATGAACTTCCTTCAACTTGTTCATGGACTGACATACACTGTGATATGTGTGTGTGTGTGAGTTCTATTGCGTGTGTTTGCTTTGGGGGATGATGTGCCGTTAAAGTCAGTCCCCTGCCATGACGACTTCTGTTGGCCCTAGAGTTCAGAGCAATTCACCCTCACCACAGGAAAGTATTATAACAAGTGCCTGATGGACCCTGTGCAGTTTCAAAGGGAGCTTGAAGCTCTCAAACACAGTTTGGTAGATACCCTCTTTGCTGTGTGGATTGAGGAGATAGCACTGGCTTGGCCAAATTACAAAGAGCTGCTCTACTTGCTAGCTCTTCATTCCATGATCTTTCTGCCGTGCTATCTTTGAGTCACTAATTCTTCTCCAGAAGCAACAAAGATAATTTCTGTGCCAGCAAAGGAATGTTCAGGTTCATATCATTTCTGGATAAAGAAAACAGTAACATATTTTAATCTCTCTCCTCCCCACTCATCTCTTTCTTTTTTGGTAATCCTCTAATTACATTTCATTACCAAATTAGATAGCTTCTAGCACTGATGGTTTGATAAGGAAACATCTGCAAGTAAACCACCAAGCTCAGAGAGCACAAAAGATCCCACAATTCTCAGTATATCCAAAACTGAATTTGTTGAGGAAGGCAGGGATGACTAAATATCTCTCTCCCTCCCTCTCTCCCTCTCTCTCCCCCTTTCTCTATTTCTCTTTCTTTCTTTCTCTCTCTCTCTTTCTCTCTCCCTCCTTCTCTCCATCTCTCTCTTTCTTTCTCTCTCTTTCTCTTTCTCTCTCTCTTTCTCTCTTCCTCCCTCCCTCTCTCTTTCTCTCTCTCCATCTCTCTCTCTCTTTCTCTCTCCCTCCCTCTCTTTCTCTCTCTCCCTCCCTCCCTCTCTCCCTCTCTCTCTTTCTCTCTCTCTCTTTCTTTCTCTCTCTTTCTCTCTCTCTCTCTTTCTGTCTCTCCCTTTCCCTCTCTCTCTCTCTTTCTTTCTTTCTTTCTTTCTTTCTTTCTTTCTTTCTTTCTTTCTTTCTTTCTTTCTTTCTTTCTTTCTTTCTTTCTTTCTCTCTCTCTCTCTTTCTTTCTCTCTCCCTCTCTCTCTCTCTCTCTCTCTCTCTCTCTCTCTCCTCCCTCCCTCCCTCCCTCCCTCCCTCTCGCCATCTCTCTCTCTCTCTCTTTCTCTCTCTCTCTCGTAGGGTAGATTTATCAATGAGCGGACCAATCCCAAAGTCAAAATTTTATGCATCACACTGCAATATGTTAAACCACGCAGACTCTTTTATGTAGGTTGCAAGCTGATAGAATCCTAATAGGAGGGAGCAGTCCTTAGCCACGTAATAATGTTGGCCTTTGGGAGGAACTGCTTTTACAATCAAGGTTCTGCTACAGCTTCCTTTGACATAGAGATGGTAAAGCTTTCTAAGGACAACTGCACAATCCCACAAGTTCATTCCATTGGAAGAAAGATTCATGGACCTATCTGAGCCATAAATAAAGCGACTTTCTGACATTCAAGCTGCACTACCATTTTTCAAGGGAGGAGCACGAGTTGTCCAGACAGCTGTCAGGTCTCTCCAAGATGTAGTTTCTCTGGTTAACCTCTTCTTTCCACCTTTCTCAAATTTGAATCCCTCTATCGTAGGTTTTACAACACAGAAAAGAAAGATGCTGACCTTGGTTTTGACACAACACAAGAAGTATTATCTGTTGATGAAATATTTGAACAATCAGGAAGTCGTATCTTTAAGGTTACAGAGAGAAATAAGCAAGCCGCTATCAAATGTCCAAAAATGGATGAGGAAAAGAGAAAAGGAGAATACTGTAGGACACACTTATATATATATTATCTAATATGTACTTGACAAATAAATAAATAAATAAATAAATAAATAAATAAATAAATAAATAAATAAATAAATAAATAAATAAATAACAGGTGTCATACTTGATTGTGTCACATGACATATCGCAACTTGTTGTGATGTTTCTTGCCTTTCCAGAGCCGGGATGGTTGTAGCCTGCACTTGACTCATTTTGACACCCCTGCTGTAGGAGATGACCAGGCTAAGCCTGAAGGACAGGTCAAATGCATCATCAGTCATGAGTCCCTGTGTGCCCACAAGAGATCTAAATCCAGCTCACCTTGATTTCTTTCTACTCTTATCTCCCACTAATTTCCCTTGGCCATTAGTAGTTCAGATTCTTGTAGAAAGCTGAAGCTTGCCATATATCTTTATACTCATTTGAACTGCCTGAATCATCTAACACAGTGACACAGTGACATAGAAAGAAGAAGAAAAGAACAAAATAGAACATCCACCCCCCAAAAAAAATCATCTAACGTTGGTAATGCAATAATGTGACATCGAGAATGCCATCAAGATCAAGGGCTGTTGGAATGGTCCTCTACGACAAATGGTAAGCCAAGAATGTGACTAGTTAATTCACGTGTGCTTCTTAGGGTCAGCCTGGGAAGCTATACTGAATGAAGTGCAATCGACAGCAAGGCATTAAATATTTATTGGCTATAATCAATAAAGTTTTTGCCTGACCATATATCAATTAAAAATTAAGACACTGAGAAATATGTAACTATAGTCTGTTCTGTTGTTGATTTTGCAGCTTTCAAACATTGTACATGTATGGGTAAAGGTAAAGATTCCCCTCGCACATATGTGCTAGTCGTTCCCGACTCTAGGGGTTGGTGCTCATCTCCATTTCGAAGCTGAAGAGCCAGCACTGTCCGAAGATGTCTCCATGTTCATGTGGCCGGCATGACTAAATGCCAAAGGTTCATGGAACACTGTTTACCTTCCCACAAAAGGTGGTTCCTATTTTTCTACTTGCATTTTTAAAATGCTTCGAACTGCTAGGTTGGCAGAAGCTGAGACAAGTAACGGGAGCTCACCCCATTATGTGGCACTAGGGATTCAAACCGCTGAACTGCCATACTTTTGATCGACAAGCTCAGAAATTTAGCCACTGAGCCACCGCGTCCCATACATGTATGGTTAGAAAGTCTTTTATTACTTCTGAAGAGCCCTTCTAGTAAAGCTAAATTAACTGTTCGCATAAAATTCATGATAGCAGGGAATGAGATTAAATAGATCCTCAAAGTCGTCATGACCCTCTTTATTGTCCTCCTCATTAACACACCCCCATCCTACCATGCAAGCAGTATCACACTTGTCAGCAAACTCCTTCCCTTTCCAAATCTGCTCTGCTCTTCAGTTGAGTTGAAATCTAAACAATTGATAAAACGGAACCCTTCAAAGGTTAATTTATTCTCCTAATTTGAACACTGTCAAAGTGCTTAATTTTCTTTTGAATTGCTTTTGTCTGTCTTTGTTTTTTTTTAAAAGGCACATTTAACAGAATGCTAATAAAACAGGCTGGCATGATGGAAGATAATGTCAGACCCAAACTTTTAATCTCATAAACTAATCTTCAAATGACTTTTAAATGGCTGCTAATACTGAAACACTGCTAACTACCACTACTCTCTCTCTCTCCTCTTTCTCTCTCTCCCTCTCTCTCTCTCTCTCTCTCTGTCTCTATCTATCTATCTATCTATCTATCTATCTATCTATCTATCTATCTATCTATCTGTTTAAATCATATAAATTGAACCAATAAAATAAATAAATAAATGTTTCTGTTTCTGTATCTCTATTTCTATCTCTGTATTTCTCTCTCTCTCTCTCTCTCTCTCTCTCTCTCTCTCATCTATCTATCTATCTATCTATCTATCTATCTATCTATCTATCTATCTATCTATCTATCTCTGTTTAAATCATATAAATTGAACCAATAAAATAAATAAATAAATAAATAAATAAATAAATAAATAAATAAATAAATAAATAAATGTTTCTGTTTCTGTAACTCTCTCTGTGTGTCTCTCTCATCTATCTATCTATCTATCTATCTATCTATCTATCTATCTATCATCTATCTATCTATCTCTGTTTCTGTATCTCTCTCTATTTCTCTCTATCTCTGTATTTCTTTCTCTCTCTCTCTCTCCCTCTCTCTCTCTCTCTCTCTCTCTCTCTCTCTATTTCTGTTTCTGTATCTCTCTCTATCTCTGTATTTCTCTCTGTATCTCTATCTCTATCTCTATCTCTCTTATCTATCTATCTATCTATCTATCTATCTATCTATCTATCTATCTTATCTGTTTCTGTATCTCTCTCTATTTCTCTCTATCTCTGTATTTCTCTCTGTATCTCTCTCTGTATCTCTATCTCTATCTCTCATCTATCTATCTATCTATCTATCTATCTATCTATCTATCTATCTTCTATCTATCTCTGTTTCTGTATCTCTCTCTATTTCTATCTCTGTATTTCTCTCTGTCTATCTGTCTCTGTCTCTGTCTCTGTCTCTATCTCTGTCTCTGTCTCTGTCTCTATCTCTATCTCTATCTATCTAATGTAGAAAGTCAGCGCCCACCCACCCACCCCCAAAACAGTGATGGCGAACCTATGGCACACATGCCAGAGGTGGCACCCAGAGCCCTCTCTGTGAGCACGCAAGCCGTCACCAGCTGCTCTTCAGGTTTCCAGCGTGCGCATGTGCACCAGCCAGCTGGTGTTTGGGTTTCCAGTGCTCTAGTATGCACGAAGAACCAGCTGACTGGAGCTCATGTGTGCGCTGGAAATCCAAAGACCAGCTGGCGATGGCACGCGTGCCCACAGAGCATGCACGCACCGGCCAGTTGGTCTTCAGGTTTCCAGTGTGCATGCATATGCACATTCTAGTTTGGGCACTCGGTGCCGAAAAGGTTTACCATCACTGCCCCAGAAGAATGAAATATTTTGGGAAATATTAAAAAGGCAGACTAGTATATTTTCCTAAAGGAGAAATGGTGAAACATGCTCTTGAAGACAGAAAGCAGCCTCCAAGTCTTCTTAAGAACCCCCAGCAGATAGTTTGTGCCCATTGAGAAAGATTGGGCAAGCCTATTCAGAAACCAGCCCCAGTTTCTCCACCCCAAGCAGAAATTGAGGAGGCCAGCTTTTAGAAATGCAGATTTGGTAATCCATTCAGAAAGACTGGGTCAGGCAGAAACTCCAGATAAGCAACAAGCCAAAGACTGACAAATTAGCTCAGACAAACATCTAGGATTTTCCTTTTGCCTATAAAGCCAGCTATGACCCCTACATAACTCCATAGGTATCTGACAACAGCCAATAGAATACATGTTCTTACACAGGAACAGGAAGTTCAAGTGCAAAGCCCAAGAAAAGGTATAAAAACTCAATTTTGTCCATTGCCCAGAACCACAAACCCATGTGGTTTTGCGTCATCAATAAACCATCTTTCTAATCAGCGTCCATGTTTCTAATCAGCCTCCTTGGAACTGAACCAGGTGAATATTTCTTTCCACAATTACACACACACACACAGAGAGAGAGAGATATTTATATATCTTTATATACTTATTGAAGGCCAGTAGCTACAATTCATTAGTTAATGACTAAACTGAATCTGCCAATTCACATTTGCATTTCAGTGCCTGGATTTCAAGAGTTTTCCTTACCAGGCTGGTAATGATCAAAGCAGCTCCTTTTGTTCCATATTTGCAAAGCCAATATGCTTAAAAAACAACAACAACAACACTTGAATTTTATTGGCTTCTCTATTGAAAATGCAAGCCTTATCTTCTAAGGCCGCTGCTTTGTCACAGCAAATTTATTTTCTCTTGCTGAAGTGGATTGTGCATATTACATTCAATTCTCCTTCCCCCAAACAGGGCTTTAACTTGGGGAGCAGCCTCTAACTTAAGAATTTGTTCAAGATAAAAATCAATTAAGGGCACAACAACAAGTAGATTTATTACCCCAGCTGGGCAGTAGTAGAAACCAACTATTACTCAGGTTAAAACTTAAGTGCCAGAATTAGGCTGTTGTATAATTTTATACAACACACTCTTATCATATTACAAATCATGCCTTAAATCAGAGACCTCACCTTTGTTTAAAAGCACCAGTAAAAGGTAAAGGTAAAGGTTCATCTTGCACATATGGGCTAGTGTTCCCGACTCTAGGGGGCGGTGCTCATCTGCGTTTCAAAGCCAAAGAGCCAGCGCTGTCCAAAGATGTCTCTGTGACCATGTGGCTAGTATGACTAAATGCCAAAGGCACACAAAACACTGTTACCTTCCCACCAAAGGTGGACCCTATTTTTCTACTTGCATTTTTTACATGCTTTCAAACTGCTAGGTTGACAGAAGCCGGGATAACTAACAGGAGCTCACCCCGTTACGTGGCACTAGGGATTCAAACCGCTGAACTGCCAACTCTTTGGATCATTCATAAATCCGGCAAGGCTTCACCAACTTCCAACTTCATCTAATCTGTCATGGTACCATATTAGAAAGCCTAATTTCAAATACCCAAAATGATAGATAATATGAGAATTTAACACCATTGTCATCAGTTAACCTTCTGCAAATGACAGCCCTTGTACTCTGTGGGTCATGGGCCCACTAGTGGGCCATGAGGGAATTGCAACCAGGTAGTGAAAATGGAATTTTCACAATGCACGCATTTCTCCCCCGCTGATCCACAAAGTGAGAAACGTTGGGGAACTCTGCTCTACAGAATCAACTGAAGTCCTGCGTAGCTCAACCACTATTGTTTTTTCAGAATATCTAAAACTGTAGAACGTCTTTCTTTTTTTCAAGTATTCACTTGAAGTTTCAGACGTTATTAATATTTCACATTGCTCTCCTCCTACATGACAATCAACCATCAAACTGAGGAAGAAATTAAATACGATTGGCACAAAGATCTTCTTTTAGGATTCATACCAAAGGACATTGGATGGTGATGATTATTTGAATATGGAAATATATGCATGAGAATATACCTCTTAAAATCAATATATGCATTTTAAAAAAATGGTAGGGAAGAAACTAAAAAAGATTGTTAAGTTTTAGAAAGGCAGCTTGTAATAACAATACAACCTTCACATATTATAGCACCGGCGTTAAGAAGATAATAATAATATACAACTATACAGCTCCCAAAATTTGTATAATATTATAAATATCCTGTCTCCCTACATATGACAGCATTTCTCCCCATGAGCATGACTTCCTCTCTATTTTTACTTTTAAAAAAAGAAAGAACAGCCTGGACTTAAAATTTAAGTAATTTTAATTACTTAAATTATATTCTTAAATAATTGAAGAAAAGACAATATTATTTTTTTAAAGATTGCAAATGAGATAGAAAATGGTGAATGACGTTGCACAGAGATGTTTGTAACCAGATGACACACTGCAGATGGACAGATGGAAAGTTTAAGTTTGTAATTGAAATATATATATATATATATATATATATATATATATATATATATATATATATATATATATATATATATATATATATATAAAAGAAAAGAAAAGAAAATATTTTGTCTGTATCCCTTACTTAAAGAACTTAAGACATTTACCTCATTGTAAATATCAATGATTGGCTGTGGGAAATCTAGTCTTTGAAATTGAGATACTATAAGATGGCTTAAAGGAGAATTTTTGTTTTGTGGCTCCTATTGAAACCTAAAGCTTGAGTTTAAGTTTAAGATTAAGTTCTTAGCAAGCATCTCATGCATTTCTCTATCAAGCCAAAGTACCAGTGAAAGGAAACTCTTTTTGTTGTACCCCGTTTTAAAGTGTTTATCTCTCTTTAAACAGCACAGTGAAGATCAGATTTGATGTACACTCAACTGACATGAAGAACAGAGGGGAAAATAGCTAGCAAGCACATTATATTTGTTGCTCTGAAGTTCTGAATCTTTGAAGGCATCTTGCCTGCTTCTACAGTAACTTATATATTACCTTGTTTCCCTCAAAATAAGACATCTCCTGATAATAACCCCAATCAGGCTTTAGTGCATGGCAATAAGGCCAAACACTTATTTCAGGGTTCAAAAAAATATACAGGGTCTTATTTTGGGGGAAACACAGTAACAATGCAGGATAACAGAATAACAAGTTGGAAGGCACCTTGGAAGACTTCTTGTCCAAATCCCTACTCAAGCAGATGACCCTATACCATTTCAGATGATCTCTTCTTTAAAAACTTCAGTACTGTAGCACTCACAACTTCTGGAGGCAAGTTGTTCCACTGATTAATTGTTCTAAATGTCAGAAAATCTCTCCTTAGTTCTAGGTTGGTTCCTTCCTTCCTTCCTTCCTTCCTTCCTTCCTTCCTTCCTTCCTTCCTGCCTGCCTGCCTGCCTGCCTGCCTGCCTGCCTCCATCCATCCATCCATCCATCCATCCATCCATCCATCCATCCATCCATCCATCCATCAGCTTTGGAAGCCATATTAGCACCACAAGCTTCCAAGCTGCCAACTCCATGTGCCTGGGAAAGTAGGAGGGGGGATTTAGGAGAGTGAATGCAGTTAGTAGACATAATAGCGTTCTTTTCTTTGGTCAAGGTCATGGTGGTTATGGATCTAGAGGAGGAGTGGTTGCAGGGATGGCTCAAGCTGGGATGGATTATGATTGGACCATGTGACAGACTGATGGCTGAAAGAGCTGGATTTGGGGTTTTGATTTACTGAGGGAAAACCTGAAACTCTCAGATTTGGGTTTTCCCAGATGTGCCAGTATACCTACTCTAATAAAATGGAACTTTGAGAAATGTCTGCTTCTGAGTTTTTCCTTCAAGTTGGGGACTTTCTGGAATGCTGACACTTTCCTTCCTTCCTTCCTTCCTTCCTTCCTTCCTTCCTTCCTTCCTTCCTTCCTTCCTTCCTCCCCCCCCCCTTTAATAGTGGTGGTGGGACATTATGCTGTAAAGGGAACTGAAAACCTATGACTTAATCCCTTGTGTAACCAAGGAAAAAAACCCATGCCCTAGAAATAGTACTTCAAAATGAAAAGTTAATTTTCTTTGGCTTATCTTCTTGGTATCTCATGTTGTTATTGCATCATAATCTCTATTTATCTGTTCGGAATTATAATGGATAATAACAATAACACTGTAAATAAGTACTAATGACTAGAAGCTGTAGCTATAGACTTTAAGTTGTGACATAAAATAGAAAATTGATGTAGTACATCCCCTCTTGGTGTAACTCTTTGGAATTGGATTTCTGTCAAAACTAAAATGTTCAGACTCAACAAAATGTTATGTAGGTATAAAAAGAATTAGCAAAGAAGAAAACAGGGCCTGCAACAGACTTCAGCTAAATCACTGTGAAATGGACAAACAAACAAACAAAAAGCTATACAAAGCAACCTTATGTGAGGAAAGTACAAGTCAGTGCAAAGAGAACTGGAAACATGCAATAGAGTTGCAAGATTAAAATATGGCCTCGTGTTTATTTTATTCATTTACCATGCTGGATTTACTCCTCCCTCCATCTGTTTATCCAAGGGCAGAGATAAATACCTGTGTGTTATTTACTTGGGCTATTATGATTCACCTGTTTATTCAGAGTTTACTGAATAATTTATTTAATAAATATTATTTTTTAATACAATGTTTGGACAAGTGATTTAAGCAAAGGTGATGATGAAGTGGGAGGGATGAAGCCCTGAAAATACAAGCTTTTTAGGTTTGGCTTTCAAAATAGTTTGCATCGTCTAATTTCTTCCTGATGCCATTTTGGTGGTTCCTAACCTTTTGGGCAGGTGGTAGAGATAGATAGATAGATAGATAGATAGATAGATAGATAGATAGATAGATAGATAGATAGATAGATAGATAGATAGAGAGAGAGAGAGAGAGAGAGATAGAGATAGAGATAGAGATAGAGATAGAGATAGAGATAGAGATAGAGATAGGTAAGTAGGTAGACAGGTAGGTAGATCTGGTGGGATTCATTATTTTTTACTGCTGGTTCTGTGGGCATGGCTTGGTGGGTGTGGCATGGCTTGGTGGGCGTGGCTTGGTAGGCGTGGCAGGAGAAGGATAATGTAAAATCTCCATTCCCACCCCACTCCAGGGGAAGGTTACTGCAAAATCCACATTTCCTCCCAATCAGATGGGACTCAGGAGGTAGAGAATAGATGGGGGTGGGGGCAGTCACAGGTGGCATTAGTTCTCTGAACTACTCAAAATTTCCGCTACTGGTTCTCCAGAATTGGTCAGAACCTACTGAATACCACCTCTGATAGGGAGGGAGAGAGGGAGAAAGAGAGGGGGGGAGGGAAAGAGAGAGAGGGAGGGAGGGAGGGAGAGAGAGAGAACCTTTATTGTCATTTTTTACTGTGGGCACACTGGCACACATTAAAAATGAAATTATGTTGCCTGTTCTCAAAAGTGCACACATGCATAAGGGCACTTGAGACTAAAACATATGAAGAATGGTTGGTTGCTGGAATTGGGTAGGTCTAATTTAATGAAAAGAAGGACTAGGGGAGACATGATAGCAGCGTTCCAATAATATCTCAGGGGCTGCCACAAAAAAGAGGGAGTTAAGCTATTCTCCAAAGCATCCGAGGGTAGGGCAAGAAGCAATGTGTGGAAACTAATCAAGGAGAGAAGCAACCTAGAACTAAGGAGAAATTTCTTGACAGTTAGAACAATTAATCAGTGGAAAAACTTGCCTCCAGAAATTATGAATGCTCTAACACTGGAAGTTTTAAAGAAGATGTTGGATAACCATTCAAATGCTGTAGGGTTTCCTGCCTAAGCAGGAGGTTGGACTACAAGACCTCCAAGGTCCCTTCCAACTCTGTTTTTTGTTCTGTTCTGTTCTGTTCTGTTCTGTTCTGTTCCCACCCAAGTGATACCTATTTATCTACTTGCATTTGTATGCATTCAAACTCCTTGGTTGGCAGGAACCCAACTGATTAGGCAACAAGAAATCAGGTTTGGTGGTTGCATGGAACATACCTTCCACCTTAACTTATCTTTTGACAACCTGCTGATATTCCAAAGTTGTTCCTGATTCTACCTAATTATAATTACTTAATTCTACCTATTACCTTCCTTCTCTTTTACTTCTGTCAACTTTGCTGAGCGCAATATCTGCTTCCCCCTTCTGTTCTACCATATCCTCTCGTTACATGCTCCAAGTGTGACTTTCTGTTTGACGATAATGAATTCAAGAAGCAATTATTCTTTCTTTGGCCCTGAAAAGGTTGATCGGTTCTTGAATTTCGCAGCATTCTTAATAATCCTCTTCAAAATAGGCAGTTGTATATCTTCTTTCTTTTACACTTCCTTAGCGCCCAAGTTTTAGAAGCGGGCACCACCAGTATGGATGGCCTGTCCTGCAGGTAATGTCTCTTAATGGACATCTTTGAAGTTCAAATTCATTTGAAAAAAAATTGCAAGGGGCTTCTGAGCACTAGAGAAAACGAAAGATTAGGCTATGGGGATTAGAAGGAAGATTAAAACACCATTACCCACTGAACGTAGAGGCATCCCATTAAAACTAAAGTTTTTTGGGGGGGTTTTGTGAACAAACACACACGTTTCCCAATTTGGAGTTCTATCACATAAACAACTTTAATAGTAGACATATTTTGAACTTTAATCATAATTAAACCACCAACACATAGGATGGTCCTCACAATAATGGAAATTATAGTATGATTTAACTCCCCTGACATCATTTCACCAAGCCATTCTAGCATTAGACTTATTAAAATGTGGGATACTTATCATCTATAATTACCCAAATAATTTGTAATGTACTAAAGTGGAGAGGTGAAGAGTGATGGAAAGAAAGAATGCAGTTTGGAAAACACAATTCAAGCTAAACCCTTAAGACTACTCCAAGGAATACTGAGGCTTAAGATTAAGAGAGAGCGACTCTGAGGAATTCTAAAACTTTGTCTTATGTGATATTCAGATATTATCTTGAAATTCTGTTGTCCTTCCTTCCTTCCTTCCTTCCTTCCTTCCTTCCTTCCTTCCTTCCTTCCTTCCTTCCTCCCTCCCTCCCTCCCTCCCTCCCTCCTACTTTCTTTTCCTTTCTGTTCCCTTCCTTCCTTCCTTCCTTCCTTCCCTCCCTCCCTCTTTCTTTGTCTTTCTTTCTTCCTTCACTTTCTGTTCCCTTCCTTCCTTCCTTCCCTCCCTCCCTCTTTCTTTGTCTTTCTTTCTTCCTTCACTTTCTGTTCCCTTCCTTCCTTCCTTCCCTCCCTCCCTCTCTCCCTCCCTCTTTCTTTTTCTTTCTGTCTGTCTTTCTTTCTTCCCTCTCTTTCTGTCTCCTTCCTTCCTTCCTTCCTTCCTTCCTTCCTTCCTTCCTTCCTTCCTTCCTTCCTTCCTTCCTTCCTTCCTTCCTTCCTTTGATCCACTGTTCTCACTAGAAGTTTAATAGATTATTTTTCTACCTACTTCATAAACAATAATTGGTGAAAATAAATACAATTCTGGCTCTTATATCAGTACACAAATAGTACTTTATTTATTTATTGTACACAAATAGCTGTTGTGGATAGGTACCTTCATCATTTCCCAACACCCTTTAAATATATCCTACCTTCTTTGTTATCTCTTTGAAGCTGAGTAAATATCTTCTCTTGCCTGCAGGTATCAAATGTAATTTCTTCCAGCAGCCTCACCAGCCTTCACCTTTCTCCCACTCTTCATCACGGAACTAGTCTCCTTCCCATCCCTCCCATTCCTCCCAGATTACAACCCTATTATGTTGCTATCTGAATTATATATAATTGAAAGATGTGTTTTGCAGCTTAACAGTGTGTTGTCTGTCTGTGGTCATGCATTGCCATGAAAACAGAGCTGCACACCAGAAGTTCTGGATGACAGCAATTTCCTGGGATCCCGAAATGATATTTGAACCCTCCTTAGATTATAGTTTGTAAAGTTTAAGACGATTTCAAGTAGAGATGGAAGCACCCAACTGACTGCATCCATGGTGTATCCTGAAGTCTTCTTTGATGATTCTTTCCCCTTCCAGCTTCAGAGCCCTGCAAATCCCAGAGAATCCCAGAGGATCTCACTGAATTAGTGTCATTTTAGCCTTTTACTACAGCCAAGCTGCCCAGCATGCTGTCATCTGCTGTAGACAAAAACACATGAACACATCAGTGTTGTTCTCCCAGATAGAAGAGGTTGCTCTTGTCTGTTTGGTTTTTTTTAACTTCTCAATCTTCTTTAAGCGCCAGGTGGCCTCCAATCTAAGTATTCACTAGGGTGGACCTTCCTTTAGCTGCTGAGATTAATACAAGTCAAGCTAGGTGATCCATATAAAATCCTTTGCACTAAGCTTCAACTGCATAAACACTATCTCGTTGTCTCACATAATGCTTCATGACTAGCTTTCATGTACAACCTGAAAACCGATCAGGAAGTTCAAATCTAAATTCATAAGATTTTTCAGGAGTGGGATTCAGCCGGTTTGGATCAGTTCAGGCCCCGGCGCTATGCCATCCTATTTAGCTGTGTTTTTTAAGCCGTGCGCATGCATATAAGCCACATGCGTGAGCAAAGTGCATGTGCAGAAGGTCACACACATGCACTGAAGGTGCGCATGTTCAGATTTTTGGTGCTGGGCGAACTGGTTGTTAAATTATGTGAAGGCTACCTCTGGAGATATTATATATGCTTAATCATGATATATGGGGACACGGTGGCTCAGTGGCTAGGATGCTGAGCTTGTCAATTGAAAGGTCGGCAGTTCAGTAGTTTGAATCCCCAGTTCCGTATAACAAGGTGAGTTCCGTTACTCGTCCCAGCTTCTGCCAACCTAGCAGTTTGAAAGCATGTACAAAATGCAAGTAGAAAAATAGGGACCACCTTTGGTGGGAAGGTAACAATGTTCTGTGTGCCTTTGGTGTTTAGTCATGCTGGCCACATGACCATGGAGATGTCTTTGGACAGTGCTGGCTCTTCGGCTTTGAAACGGAGATGAGCACTGCCCTCTAGATTTGGGAACAACTAGCATGCATGTGCAAGGCAGTGGTGGGTTCTTCCTGGTTCAGCCCGGTTCCGCTAAGCCAGTAGTGGTGACGATATGACATCACCACACTGGTTCTGCCCCCCCACCCCGTGTTATTCTTACCTTTTATTTGGCCCCACCCCCAATCTATTGCTGCCTCCTGAGTCCCAGCTGATTCGCTAGAAGGAAAAAAAAACTGTTTAAACTCTTGCCGCGGGGCTTCAAAGGGCCGCCCTACAGCTGATCAGTGTTAAAGGGCAGTGTGGTGGTAGACCGGTGCCTCCAAAAACAAATGAGTAGACCAGTACAGCTCTGCAAGCAGTTAAAAGCCTGGTAAACCAGTACCTCTGCTAAATCCTAAAGAATTGTCACATGACCATCAAGCCACGCCCACAAAATAAGCCATGCCCACAGAACCAGTAGTAAAAAATTTTAGAACCTACCCCTGGTGCGAGGGGAACCTTTACCTTTACCTTTAATCATGATATATTTTACAGTCTTGTATATTTGTCCAACAAAGACAGTGATTATCCATAAATAATGGGAGCAGGAACAAACTGATTCTATTTGTAAAATTCATTAATAGTTTTTTTTTTCCCTTGAATTGACCAGGTATCATTTATCTCAGCCTTCAAACTCATAATTTGAAATAACATTTGAGACTATTACATTTGCATATCCACTGCTCTAATTGTATCATTATTAAAATTGCATTCAGCAAAAATAAGTAATTATCCTAAAACATTAGATACCTAACGTGAGAACAGCGTGACGGCAACTTTTCGACAAGTTTTCTTACTATTCAAATATATGAACATGTCCCTTTTTTTAAGTGCATAAAAATATCAACATCATTTGGCCATAAAACAAAGTGATTTTACCTCTGTATATTAGATCATAAACCAAATACCAAGTTACAATTTGTACAGCAGACACAATAAAGTCGTGTTGTCGGGGAACAATTAATCATGGAGAGTTGTGCTATTTGCTGAGGCAATTAATATTTTATGCAATTTTGAGCATGCAAATTTGTGATAGTGAAAGGTAACGGGCCACATTACTCAAACTTATGTGAACATTGTCCCTACTACCACATGAACAGCAAAAACAGTCAAGTTATCTGATTTGTACTTTAGCTAAATAGAAGGAAGGGGCTACCTTTTCCTATCTGTGGATGATATCTATGTCCTTAAAAGACTGAAGACAATTATTAAGTTCAATGAGAAAATGAAGTCTTCCGTATAGCACAAGGGTGTCAAACTAAAGGCCCCCAGGCCGGATCTGACCTGCGGGGTGCATAGATCTGGCTCACGGGACCACCCTGGAAACAGTGAAGGACTGGCCTGCGGTGCCTCTGCCAGTGAAAATGGAGCTCAGGAGGGCCGTGAACAGTTCTCCCGAGCTCCGTTTTCAGCTGCGACAGCCTCCTGCAGCACTCTGCCAGCGAAAAGTTTGAGAGTGCCATGTGCAGCCTTCCATTTTCACTGGCAAGCACTGGAGGAGGCTGTAGCAGCCAAAAAAGGAGCCTGGAAGGGATGCCCACAACACAAATGATGTTAAGGTGGCCACACACACCTGCAGCCCCTCCCCCCAAGGTCAAACACAACCCTGATGTGGCCCTCAATAAAATCAAATTTGACAACCCTGCTACAGCATATTAAATAGGTACATAGGGGCGTACTTGAAGGATTTCCATACAGGCTAAGGTTGTTTTTAACTTGGCAACAGACTGTTGTGTGGTTATGGTCAGTTTCCCAGTAGTTCCTTATTCACCTTCCATAGTCCCAAGATGGTCTGTGTGCCTGCTAGATAGGAGTGGAGGAAGTTTTGAGGAAACTGTGCCTCAATCATAGTCTTGACCATGGAGGTTCATGGCCGTATAATAGGTGTGTTTCTGTAGATGTCATTTTTAACTAACTCACTCTTTTTTGTGCAACACTTCCCTGGCAGAATTTGGGGCTAAATAATGTACCTTTTGTATTTGAACAACTTTCACATGCATGGAAATTGCTAAATAGACTGTGCACTGGAGTAGGGAGATCAAAGGACAATCTAAGAAAATGTGGTTTCCTTATAGAAGACAGGCAATCTGTATGATTGTGGTGAGGAACAATCCATCTCATATATGCTACAATGTCCTTAACATATACAAAAGAAGACCTTGTGCTAGTGTGATAAAATGATGTTGGCCTGGCCCGATACTGGCAAATGTCATTTAGTAATAAAGGAGAATATTTATACCTTAGGGTTGCTATGAGTAGTCCTTGGTTATCCACAAACACCAACTAGCATCATAAGACATGATGAAAATGCTTGAATTTCACAACATATAAACAGATTTCACCATAGTTTCAACTGGGGAAAATATGACTATCCTCCACCTAGGAGCCTGGTGGAGCAGTGGACTAAAGTTCTGTTAAATAGCACTTAGCTTCCAGCTGCCTGCAATTACTGCAAGTTTGAATCTCACCAGCTCCAGGTTGACTCAGCCTTCCATCCTTCCGAGGTAGGTAAAATGAGGACCCGGATTGTGGGGGCAATAAGCTGACTTTGTATAAAAAACACTGCTTAGGGGGGACCAAAAGCCCTACTAAGCAGGTATATACAGAAGTATGAAGGCTATTGCTTAACACATTGCAAGCCGCCCTGTGTCTCCGGAGAAGGGTGGCATATAAATCGAACCAATAAATAAACAAACAAACAAACAAACAAACAACCAAACCAAACCAAACCAAACCAAACCAAACCAAACCAAACCAAACCAAACCAAACCAAACCAAACCAAACCAAACCAAACCAAACCAAGTCAGAAATGCCACAGAATTCCTAGAATCCTGGCACTCTGACAAATCCGCCATCAATAGACACATAGACATTAACAACAGTGGTTAATGTCAAAGAGGTGTCAAACTCAATTTCATTGAGGCCCACAGCTGAGTGGGTGGGTATGGCCAACTGGGTGGGCATAGCCAGCTTGACGCCACTCCCCAAACTGCTGTCATGTTTCCTCTTTGCACTGGGTGGACCAGGACGGCCCCCATGTGAATCTGATCACATTGCAGGCTGGATCCAGCCCCCAGGCCTTGAGTTTGACACCCCTGATCTATAGGCTAGGCAAAAGAGACTATTGCCCACACCAAAAGGGAACAAAAAGACCCAAGCATCTCTCCACCAGCAATCAGCACCCAAATCAGCGTAGATTAATTCCAAGATTAACATCAGACCAGCAATCAAGTAAACAATACCTCAATCAAGAAACTGCCAAAGAAGCCAACAGCAAACAGCCCAACCAAAGAATCTTTAACACTGACAGGCAAGACACCAGAATATAAACTGATAGCCATCAGCACTCCTTACTAGCACTAGTTAGGGTAATGAAATATCTTCAAGAAAGGAAGCAAGCTCAGAGAGCACCAAGGACGTCTAATATCATTTAGTTTTAATCCTGTTTATTTTAAATACTTTTTACGCACATGAAAATATTTCTCCTAAAACACAACTCACCCCAAAAAGAAGGCCCAGCACTGTTTTGTGTGCGTGCATTAAAATTAAGCTTTACCCCCAAAATTTGGCCCTATTTAAGTGCGTGCGCGGCCAGGCTTGCTGAATTGGACAAGAGGAGGATTTCCCGAGCGGACAGCTACCAGTAGCTGGAGTGACTGTTACAGGTAGGCAAGGGTGTGTGAGGCATGTGGGTTGCGTTGCTCGCTCTTTTTGGCCACAAAAGAAGCGGCCCGGTGGCCAGGCAAGGTGTGTGGGTCATTTCGCTAGCTCCTTTTGGCTGAAAAAGAAGTGGCCCAGTGGCCAGGTGAGGCACACGGGTTGTGTCATTTGCTCTCTTTTTTGGGGGGCATATTTTTTTAAAAAAAATATTTCTCATAAACATATTCAAGTGTACAGTCTCTTATCCATCATTAATCATTGATTATTCTTCTTACCCTTTAACTTTTATTTTTATTTGTTTGGGGCTGCTCTTTTACCATTTCCTCTTCCTTGTTTTACCACAAACTTTCCTCTTCTTCTTCCCTCCTCTTCCTTCTTCTGCTCTTTCTACTTTCTTCGTTCCACCTCTCCTCCTCTTCTACTTCCCCTACCCCTTCACCCGCTCCTCACTTCTTCCTCTCCCTTTCTAACCCTCTCTCCTACTCTTCTTTCCCCTCCCTTTTCTTCCTCTCCTTCTACCTCTCTTCTATCCCTCTCTCTCCTTTCCTCTCTTCTCCCCTCCTTCCCTCTCTCTATTCCTCTCTCCTTTCCCACTCCTTTGTTGTATCCATTTTCAGTTCAATCTAGAATGGTATTCGAGCAGCCCCGATTTTCTATTTACATATACTGTATCTTCATTTCAAATTCTTTTTTGTTTAATAATTACATCTGTTTTATCGTTCATGTACATTTTCATAGTAACTTTTATAGTCACTTGCTCCTTTCAGCTGCAAAAGAAGCAGCCTAGTGGCCAGGCGAGGCATGTGGGGGGAAAATTAAGACACCCCTCAAAAAGTAGGCCTAGCCATTTTTTCGGAGGTTAAAAGAAAATAAGACCCGGTCATATTTTTGAAGAAACACGGTATATTTTTATGACCTACTTTATACCTATTTTACTTGTGCTGCTGTTGAAGTCTATAATATGAAGGTGCTTCTGGAACAAATAAAGAAAGAACTTGAAGGATGATTCACAGAACAAAGTTGGAGTCCCACTGTTGACTAAAAGCACATTTCACTTGACTCTTATAAATAAAATAATAAATAAACTTTATTGTCATTGTATGTGTATACTGTGTAAACAAAATTTACTTGACACCCAAAGACCAGGTCCCACACACATAATCCCCAAACACACTCCCACCCACCACAATTCCCTACCCCTAAACCACCCATTGGTATATTCTTATACACATAATGTAAATGTACATTCTCTTACACATAATTGATCATACATATACATATTTTTTTAAAGAAAGCATAAAAATAAGACATTTTAATTACATTCGGGGTTACTCTTCTACCCTTTCTTTTCCCTCATTTCACACTCCTCTCCTCTTTTCCCCCTTTCTCACCTTCTCTCCCCTGTCCTTTCTTCCTCTCCTTTCCCCTTTCTTCCATTCCTCTCTCTCCCTCTCCTCTTCTTCCCCTCTACTCATCTCTCTTTTCTTTCTCCTTTGTTGTGGAATATTTTCCTTGATTGGTATCCAAGCAACTCCAATATTCTAATACTATATACTTACTTTTCGATTTCTTTTCAATTTTACTCAATCTGTCACTTTTATCATCATAATTGTACATTTATCCTTATAATCTTTCTTTTTTTCCCCTCCCATCCCTCTTTTCCATTTACTCTGGTGTCCTCTGGGTTTCTATTTCTTTTTTATCCTCTCCCTCATTTAAATTTCTATTGATCTAAATCATTTATCTATCATCTTTTATTCATACTTTTTTTCTAACCATACATAAAATCTTCCCCATGACTTGAAATACACCGATTCCTCTTTATCTTTTATTCTTAAAGTTAATCTATTCGTTTCCACACAGTCTAAAATTTTTTTTTATTACTTCACCTTCTGACGGGATTTTTTCTGTCTTCCAATTTTGCGCAAATACAATTCTTGCTGCTGTTATAATATGTATACATATACATCTTTTTTACTATATCTCTCTGGCAGAATACCAGGACTCAATTTCAAGCTTCCACCAAGCATATGGAAGACTGCTATGCAATTCACAATTTGAAGGGGGAAATTATGCAGCTGGGAAAGTGACAGCCCGTTGTCCTCATACAGCCAATCACAAAGCCAAGTAGTGACTTTTTGCAGGAGTAAAAAAATAAATAAATGCAGGAAAGATTAAACCAATTCAAAAGTGTTCACTGTAACAATGGCCCAAGAATTAACCTATCAGAAATCAGCTGGATGCAAAAAACATTCTCATATAGTCAGTGTCCTCCACAGCAAAACATCACATTCATAAGTGTTTTTGTGCAGCCAACTGATTTGTGTGATGTTTGTTCCATTCAATGAAAGGGGGGTTGAGGGAAGGAAGGCACAAAAGAAAACACAAATGAGGCTATTGTGTGCACAGATGTCCACTCAAGTATGAGTTACTGATGAAGGATTTGGGCTATCAAATGTAGAAATTACACTCTAATCATGATTACATGCACCACAACAATACTAGGATTAAATACAAATTACGGCTGGGGAATAAATGAAGGAGTTACCATGGGTGCTATCAATAGGAGGGAGCCACATGTAATTACTCCAAGCACTGTATCTGGTAAGCAAGAATTGCATCTTAATAAACAGGACGGCCAAGAGTGAATAATAAAGCTAATGTTGAAAATCTTTTTCATGCTTTCATCCAGCATGAATGATTGCTGGCTTTAAGTTAGCTGGAAGAATTTCTGCTCACTGTGCAGGCGTTTTCATTAAGCAAAGGTAATTGTGTAACTCTCGTGTCTCTTCCTAGGCTGGCAAAGCTGGGAAAATATGACAGTGGATTGCTGGCGCGCTGCTTCATTAAACCTGAGGAATATTTAACTCGGAATACAGTCAGATTTTGAAACCTCAACCTAATTGCAGCGCCAAAACACAGAGAGCAGAACGCATCTCAGATAGAAAGCCATTCATCACCATCAACAACAAACAGTGGTGTTTTTTGCGCACCTGGAAAGCACGGCCCACCACGGGAAAAACACCCAAATCGAAAAGTACACGATGAAAACTATGTATGAAAGGGAGATGGGAATGAGGATGTGCTTTTTAAGATGTAAAGAGCAGGTTTTAATTTGGCTGAGCGTGTAATAAGAGCCCAACATCAATATTATAAGCAGGGGTGGGTTCCATTTACCTTTACTACCAGTTTGCAACAGGAGTGTGCACGCATTTCTGCACATGTGCAGATAAGCCATGATGACGCCTATCCGGGTAGGAGGAGCCTTTCGCCACCATTACTACCAAATAATGGTGGTGAGAACCGGACCGAGTCGGGAACAACCCACCACTGATTATAAGCAAATTATTTATATTTACCTCTGTTCTTGAAATGAAAACATGCACTTTTTCAAACAGATGTACAAATGGAGGCCTAAGGACTGGCTGTGTAAAGCACAAGACTGCTTATCGGTCAGGCAAATGGGATAGAAATTACCTGGGATTCCATTATTCAATCATTCCATTCATAAAACATATGAAAAACAGTTGCAGGAATTGGTTTTGTCTAGTCTAATGAAAAGAAGGAGTAGGGGCGACACGATAGCAGTGTTCCAATTTCTAAGGGTCTGCCACAAAGAAGGGGGGGAGGAGTCAAGCTATTCTCCAAAGCACCTGAGGGCAGGAGAAGAAGCAATGGCTGGAAACTTATCAAGGGGAGAAGCAACTTGGAGCTAAGGAGAAATTTCCTAACAGAGAGAACAATTAACCAGTGAAACTGCAGGCCTTCGGAATTGCCTTCACTGGAGTATTTTAAGGAGAGGCTGGACTGCCACTTGTCTGGAATGCTTCGGCAGGGGGTTGGACTAGAAGACCTCCAAGGTCCCTTCCAACTCTGTTATTCTGTAATTCTAACATGACGAAAGTGGAACCGATCATCCCAAAAAGACGAACGTGCAAAGCAGCAGCGTCAACAGATAAACAGAACCTGAATTGTTTTGTTTTTCTCCATTTGAAGTCTCTCAGGTCAAGTAGTTTAAAATACCAATAGATGAGAAATTTGTCACTCAGGGCATGCTGGTCTGTGACCGGATAAAGATTTGATTGATTGTCACTCAGGGTTGAACTGTGAGTTTCTTTGTTGCTCTTTCAGCTTGCTTGTTTTCTTACAGACATTTCATTACCAAACTCCGTAATATCATCAGTGCTAGATGGGAGTGGGGTTTGTTCTCTGATTATATACAAGTGACTTGCCGTATCAGTATAGCACTGATGAGGTTACCTGGTTTGATAATAAAATGCCTGCAAGAAAACAGTCAAGTTCAGAGAGCACCAAGGACCCCACGGTTTAAAATAAAATGCCACAGACAAAACAGCAACGGAAAATAGATGATCCATGATAATATTTGGGAGCAATGTCTATGTTTGTGTATATTTAAATATATTAAAGTATTCTCATATATTAGTTGGCCAAACAATAAAAGCAATAAGCAAAAAGAAAGAGGAAAAGAAGCACTTATATTAACTATCCTGTGGGCTACATTACAAACAATTTTGTATTACACCACAACAAAATTAATAATAATAATAATAATAATAATAATAATAATAATAATAATAATAATAGCAGCCACAAACTAATGCCATGAAAGCAAAGATACAAAAATCCACCGACAATCCAAACGGTCGACTTTGCAACAGCAAAGTTGAAACTGTTTCACATTTAATATGCAAATGCAGCAAAATCGTGCAAACTGATTACAAAGCTAGACACGACCGAGTTGCTAAATTAATCCACTGGTCATTATGTAAAAAAATATGACCTTCCTGTATCCAAAAAGTCATGGGAACATAAAGTGGAAAAAGTTATAGAAAATGAGAAGGGGAAGATCTTGTGGGACTTTCGAATACAGATGGATCGTCACTTGGAACACACATACCAGTTATCACAGCTGTCGAAAATCGAAACGTACAATTTATTGACATTGCGGTACCAGGAGATGCCAGAGTCGAAGAAAAAGAATTGGAAAAAATCATGAAATTTCACGACCTGGCCATCAAAACTACATGGCTATGGATGAAACATGTACCCATTGTCATCGGGGCACTTGGTACCATGTCCAAGAATTTTATAACATACGTCAGCAAATTGCAGCTTCCTGCAATAGCACCAGCAGAACTGCAAAAAACTGTGCTACTCGGAACATCATATATTTTAAGAAGGTACTTGGTTGATACCTAGGATGCTGGCAGCAATCCGTATCAACCATTAGCACCAGTCAATGGTATTTGTGATGCATTTTTGAATGTTCAGCTGACTGAGCTTCATATTTAATGAATAATGAGAAGAAGAAGAAGAAGAAGAAGAAGAAGAAGAAGAAGAAGAAGAAGAAGAAGAAGAAGAAGAAGAAGAAGAAGAAGAAGAAGAAGAAGAAGACGACAATGATATTTGTCATACAATTTTAAATATTTAGTTGAGTGTATTTCATGTTTAATGAATAAAAGAGATAACAACAACAGACCACACTCAGTTGCCATAGATTCATGAGTTGAAATTAAATGTTGAACATATACGGAGGATGATAAATTGCATATTCACAACCTCTACATAAAAATGTGAGTTTCCTGAAATTGCTGTTCTATGTTGAAATTTGATAACAATTTTTTCCTGTTGTAATTGATAATAATAAGATCAGTATGTGAAATAGTAAAATGATGCAATGTATCTAAATTGAAAAACAAACAAAAGATACCCCTTTTATCTCCAACGGTGTAGAAACGCTAACTCTGTGTGATATTGTGATATCACACATCTCCTATTTCAACTGGCTTATTCAGAGTACTGGAACCTGGCCTGCAATGCAATCATAACCAGCCTGTAAAACTTTCAATGCAGTGCAGTGATTTATTTAGGAACAATACTACTGAAGCTCACCCTTGCCCAAGGATTCAAATTTTTCCTGTGGGGGGGAAAAAAAAAAAGCTTTGGAGTAGTAAATGGTGTTAGAAACCAAGTATGTTAGTTACAGTTTATATTTTCACAATGCAAGGAGACAATTCAAGGCCAGATGACAGAAACCAAGCTAAAAAGGTGTCAAGCAAACTGGCTTTAAATTTACAAACAATTAACGGTTTCTTTAAGGAATGATTCACAGAGATCATCTTAAGTTTCCTGTATAATCCTGTTCATGAAAGTATAAAGAAGTTTTACTTTTCAATCAACCACAGACAAAACAACCAAAGGCCAGCCACAATGGCTGGGGAGTAAGAAGTTGAAGGCCAGCATATTTAGAAGCAACCAGATGGAAACAACAATTTTCATTAAAGGAATGACTTTCATTTATCATCCGAGCCTTAGCAGAACGTTCATAAATAAAACTTAGAAAAGGAAACAAGTCCTTTCCATCAATCCTGAAATCACACATCAGCACAAAATAGTGAGTCCAAATAAATAAAAGCACAACAAGTGATAATCATGAAATCCTTTCCTTCTATCCTTTTCTCTGCTGGTCTGGTCTCCTCTATCCTCTTTTCTCAAATATTTGCCTGAAATTATTATTGACTTTGATCCTTCAGCCAGTTTCAGTTGCTGTCCGAAGGATGCTCTGGGCATCCTATACATCCATCCGCCTCCTTTTTCAGGCATCACCAAACCGAGTCTGAACACCCTATTTCTGTAAGTCAAACTGAAAGCCCATAGGCCAGATCAGGCCAGCGGGGTACTTAAAACTGGCCCATGGGGCCGGCCTGGAAATAACAAAGGACCGGCCAGTGGTGCCTCTGGTACCCCATTTTCATCCTGGACAGCCTCCTGCAGCACTTTGTCAGCCAAAGCAGGACATGGGGGATGTTTTGTGCCCCATTTTCAGTGATGGGATTCAGCCAGTTCACATCTATTCGGTAGTTAATCTTCTAAGCAGTTTGGAGAATTAGTTGTTGGAAGAAATCTTATTTTGTTTTTGTTTTTTCCCACTTTACAGGGCTAATCCTGTAAGGATGGCAGGAGGGAAACATTCTGGTGTTGTTTCTAGCCTAATTTTTATTGCCCTGCTTATAGAAACAGCCTCTCTGGTTAACACTTATTACATTGTAACAACTAAGACAAAGCACCCATTGACATGAGAGAAGTTGAGTTGGCCATGCCCACATGATCACATGACCACTGAGCCACGCCTACCCAGCTGATCATTAGGACAGAGAACCAGTTGTTAAATTATTTGAACTGCCAGTTTTAGTTGGAAAAATGCTGCTGGAGGCCATCCAGGATGAAAACAGCCCATCCCCCCGGCCTGGCCCACGGAGACCTACAATGTTGATCCAACCCTCAAAGAAATCCAGTTTGACACCCCTGCTGTAGAGGGATGTTCATGAAAGTTGAAAAATATCACTCACCAGAGTTGGGGTCCGAGTTGCCATCTGCTTCGGTCCTCTTGTCCGGGGAGGCCTGGTCGTAGAATTCGTCCTGCGGCTGAACCAGAGGGAGAGGGTGTGAGACCATCATTCCACTACCCACAGGCTCATGATCTCCTAGGCCACTGTCACTGCAGCTTTCCTGCGAACCATCGGGGAGGTGAAACGTAACACGACGTTGAGACTACAAAGAAGAGCACAGGACAAGCTCGATTAGTGCTCTTCTTTTTCTCTTTCACCCCTCCCTCTGTTTCGATAGATTGTTATATTTATAGTTGATCGCACCAATCTTTTCGAAATACAAGGGCCACCTGAGAAATTTTATCTTTATTATTTTTGTAAGGGCTGCTGCTAACCTACACTCACATATCAGGTGGCCAAAGATCTCCACCAAGTTACACAACCGCACAAAATGTTTAATTAGCTATGCTGTTTTACCATTCTATTTTTTTCCCTACCTCAGTAATAAATGCTGTATTAAACTCTTCCTCTCTTTACTGTACTTTTCCCCCCTGTAATCACTTATCAAATACTGTAATTACATATATTTGGTTTAGTCAAAGATTACAATGTGTGTGTGTGTGTGTGTGTGTGTGTGTGTGTGTATTATATATATATATATATATATATATATATATATATATATATATATATATATATATATATATATATACATATAGTATCTTTATATATACACACACTATATATCTGTACACACACTATCTATTTATACACATACAATCTATACACACAGAGAGACTCAAAAACAAACATGACTCTGGGCAGATATTTAGTAACTGGTATTCACATTTTTTTCATTTATTTATTTACTTATTTATGCAATTTATATGCCACCCTATCTCCAAGGAGTCAGGGTGGCTCACAACAATAAAAATGCATAATCCCTCATTAAAACTGCGAGCATTAAAATTCAGATTTAAAACAGTTAAAATTGATTACGAAATCCCCATCAGTCCAAGCTGCTATTTGCTATCAAATTTATAGAAAATGCCCTTGCAAGTTTCATATGGAAGTGTTGCTTGGGGAGTCCAAATCCAACCGAAAACCACTTTATTTCCCAAAGATACAACTCAAAGTTCCTATACCATTTGTGTCAGGAGGCACCCTTTAAGGTGCTTCTTTGATTGAAAGGATTATCTGGTGACATCACTGTTGCCTACGGTGGTGCCCGTTGGGGCTCTTTTCATGTCCCTGCAAGGAGCTGGAGTGAGTGACAGGAACTCACCCCAAAATGCAGCAGCACTCAGGTCTCAAATGTGAGGTTAACCTAGGGTTCTAACCGTGTGAGCTACCGTGATCAACCCATGAGAGACAAATACATATTTGCTGCAGGAAGCAGTATTTTTTCCAACTGTATACAGTTGCATTGCTGAAAAGCGTTTTCACACTAATAAGGGACAATGGTAGGAATGGAAATGTTGCACTTTGGTGGCTTGACTTATGGGGCACCATAAGCAGGTCGAAGAGGTAAACAAAAGTGTGACAAAGAGATACATAGTATCTAGCCTTTTTTATTCCTGGCACATCCAGGAACAACTTAAATCATCTTCTTTTAATGACCCCATAATCCCATGTGGGATGGAGTCTGGGCAACTGAATGGAGCTAGCAGAATGTTTACTGGCCAGATGCCCTTCCTGTCACCAATGCGGAGTTTTGTTTGACAGATAAATTCTAATTGTGCCCAGAGAGAGAAATATCTGCTTCTACCTAGGATCGAACTCACAGCTTCCTGACTGAGGTGAAAGCTTCACCTTTAGGCCACCATACCACTCAATCCAGAAACAACTTAAATCTTTGGTATTTTTTTTTAATCCCAACAAATGTCCCGACCATCATTGGTTAATGCCAAAAATAACCAAACTAAATAATCCTATCATATCTAGCATGCTACTTATCATACTATTGTTTATATGAGTAATTTTGGGTAGAGTAAAAGAGAGAGAAACATATGGATAAACTTCCACTATCTGTGTTGGAATCTTTTGAATTTCCATCTGGAAAGGTGATGGTATACCTAGGACACCTTAGAGCTGAAATCCAACACTTCTGGGAGGGGAAAAAATGAAGTATATACAACCACATCCAGATATGTCTTACATGAAAGATTAAGATGCAAAATCAGCATGAAGTAGTGAAGCAAAAGTATCAGTGACATGTTAACATTGTACTTAGTAAGGCTACTTACAAGAGTCTTTATTTCAAATGAAGCTTTAGAAGCAAACAATATGTATTCCTCCCAACAGGACTCAATATGGAGGTTTTTATAATAGTATCACTCACACCCATGCACACAAGCCTACTCTCCTGCACAATTAAGACATGACAAATTTAATTGGCTTATCAAAGGGACAAGGAAACGACACTGAAACAAGAAGCTTTAGCTTTGCTTTGGAAGCTTTAGTACTTCATGGAAAGGGCTAATGTGGAGAATACATAGACATTTATGCCAAAACATTGCTTTTTTCAAGTGGCTTAAGTGTAAAACTGTTGTGTGTGTGTGTGCGTGCACAGGCATACATTTATATTCTACAACTAATGCACAACTTGATCCTATCACCTGAATTTAAGATTAGGGAGAGATATCTGATCTAGTTTTTTTTTTTCTTTGCAAACCTAAAAAAAAAAAAAAAAAGCTGATTTAATAAGATGCATTAAATATGTGGTTGACTCATTAAAGTAGTCATTTCTTATTTCAGGTTTACTGGAAGATGGGGGGAGAGGATGAACACTGTTTAATGAGTGTTGTACTCGGGGTGGGCTTCAAAAATTTTAGCAAGGGATTCTCTGCCTGGTTGTTGCGTGGGTATGGCCATGGTGGGCGTGGCACCACAGTGGAGTGGGCATTTTTGCCCTCCCCGGTCTCCGTAGGTTTTCCTTGAGCTTCCGGGAGGGCGAAAACAGCCTCCCCAGGCTCCGTAGGCCCTCTGGAGCATCCGGAGCAGAACTTGTATGCCCGTTTTTCAACCTCCCTGAGCCTCTACATGTGCCCTGCATTTACCTGCATACAAAACGGGCCACATAGGGACTCCTGGGAGGGGTGGGGCAGGATGGGCGAGGCTAGCCAGGAGTGGGAAAGAGAGAGGAAGTTGAAATATATACAACTTCCATATATGTTTCATAAGCTCTCCTTTTGAATTTTGAAACGGAACATGGAAGCTATATATTTTGTTTATTTAAAAGCATTTTGCTTCATCCCAACATTCTTAATTTAGCACTGTGCAGAGTTGAGTTCTAGATAATTCCAGGACTACTGTACATACACGGACACTGTACTTAAGTCCGAATAAACCTAATTAGGATGATAGATGAAGCTGGTCACCCATCTGAACACTGTAGCATTTGGACTTGAAGGGCTTGTTTGTAATTGATGAAGTGAGTTTTCTAACAAGGTTAGAAGGCTGCCTTACAGAACCAGTAATTAAAGAGGAGATGTGACCTTGAAAGATAATGATTCTTCCAATCAAGTCTGAAGTGACAATTACCATTAATCTCCAGTCATATTACTATGTCTGCACCATTGGAGTATTAATACAGACCAACCATCTGGGTTGTGTTTTAAGGACTTCCTGAGACAAGTTTTTGCTTCAGGTTTTCATGAATGAAGGCAAATATACGTGTCTCAGAATAATATTGCAGGATCCGATCTGGGTCAGTCATCGAGACCACCGGTTTAGTCTTCCAAGCTTTTGGACTTGGTCTGGAGCCCACCCACAGGAAACATCTCTCTAGCAGAATGTGTGCTTTGGGCTACTCTATGAGCCATATTAGTGGGGATGTAGTGGCTCAGTGGCTAAGACACTGAGCTTGTTGATCAAAAATTCAGCAGTTCAGCAGTTCGAATCCCTAGTGCCGCGTAATGGGGTGAGCTCCCATTACTTGTCCCAGCTTCTGCAGTTTGAAAGCCTAGCAGTTTGAAAGTACATGAAAAATGCAAATAGAAAAATAGGGACCACCTTTGGTGGGAAGATAACAGCATTCAGTGCACCTTTGGCATTTAGCCATGCCGGCCACATGACCATGAAGATGTCTTAGGACAGTGCTGCCTCTTTGGCTTTGAAACGAAGATGAGCACCACCCCCTAGAGTCAGGAATGACTAGCACATATGTGTGAAGGGAAGATTTACCTTTACGTCTATTAATGTGATGCCTGGTTGGGTGTGGCTTCCTATTGGTCGATTAGTTCTATAATCTTACAAAGATAGAGAAATGATTGAAACCTGGGAAACAGGCCCCTTCTCAGTCAACAGGAGTGCTGATTTACCACCAACATATCAAATACTTAGGAGTCAAGGACTTGGCAGCCCAAGGAAACAACAGCCAATAGCCAGCATTCAATACACCAATCTACCAATAGGAAGCCACAGCCAACTGGCACCACATAAATAAGATGCATAGAGTAGACCAAAGCACACATTCTGGTAGAGAGACGTTCCCTGAGGATGGGCTCCAGCATGAGTCTCAAACCTTGAAAGACTTAAACCTCTGGTCCAGTTACCAAACCAGATTGGATCTTCAGGTTTTACCTCAGCTTTTCACAACTTTTTTTTTTCTACCTTCCAATAAATAAATAAATAAGAAACAACAGGCTCAAGCTGCAACGCCATTTGATTGAAGGCATTGGAATATTTCTACAGTGTTTTCCCGAAAATACAACATCCCCTGATAATAAGCCCAATCGGAGTCACTGCACTGATAAAATAAGCCCTCCCCGAAAATATTTAAATGCATGTGCAGCCACTCCCACCATTTCCTCTGGTTAGGGTTAAGGAGACAGAGCTGGAAATCAGGTAAGATGGCAAAAGGAGCCCCATCTTGCTCCACACGCCCCAAAATAATAAGACCTCCCCGAAAATAAGGCCAAGTGCTTATTTCGGGGTTCAAAAAAATATAAGACAGGATCTTATTTTCGGGGAAACATGGGTACTAGGAAATATTCAAGATCTTGGTTTCTTCAGCTGGGTGTATGCCTTTCTTTGAAATGAATGGAGGGTCTAATCTATGCACCTTTCCTTGGGACTATGGCCCATTGAACCCAGTGAGACGTTCTTTTGAGATGACATATATAGAATTTCATTATGACTATTATTTCAACACTCATATACATAAAAATGTGAAACTCATACATTTTTAAAACCACTCTTTCCTTAACATTGTTCAGATAAGAAATCATTATGAGTTACTCGCCAGACAATACTGACTTTTATACAAAGCCTGGTGCGTGTGATTAGGTGGCATGAATATTTACAAGGTTCCTCTTTATCTTTTTTCTCCCTCCTTGTGGTTATGTCATTCTTATTGTAATTGCACCATATAAGTTGCACAGTATAAGTTACACATGTATTCTTTGTCGCTGTATTTGAAATCACAGCATGTAACGGACTCAAACCCGCAGTTCGCTTTGCACAAATATTTAGACCAGAGATTAGAAAATGTCTTTTGTGCTATTCTAACAAGCTATAAGGTAATATAGTGACAAACAAATTAAAAACTACTGTATTTATCAGAATAAAAGATGCACTCCCCCCCCCCAAAAAAAGAGGGTGAAAATTTGGGTACATCTTATATACCGAATGTAGCCAAAAACATGAGACATGGAGGAGGCGATGGTCTATGGGAATCCCTGCAGCCTGGAACAGCTGATTGGGGGTATTCCAGGAGGCCAATCAACCCGCCAATCAGCTGCTTGTGCTGAATCAGACTGCAATAACGTGTTGAAGCTGACCTGGCTTTTCGTTATTTGCTGCAAGGACTGTCAGAGTTTGCAGCAGCAAGCAAAACACAAGCAGAGTAGAGGAGTTTCAGTTTCAGTTTTAGTTTCAGAGATCAGCACAGCATGCAGTTTTAGAACAATTGACCTAAGCCATGCCCAGGCTCCTTGCTGTCTCCTTCCTTGTTGTTCACACAGGAAATATTGTTTCCATTTCCAAACACACACTGATAGGACACTAGCCAGATGAATACCGATGGATGCTAATAGGCAGAGGCAGATTATTTTTTCTTATTTTCCTCCCCCAAAACTAAGGTGCATCTTATACTCTGAAAAATACGGTAAGTTCTATTGCTTTTTGTGAATGTGAATGATCAGATGCATTTAACAATTGCAGTTACGCCAAAGAGAGAAAAAAACATCTTCCTTTGGTTGGATTTCATACCTTCTTCGTATATGCACTTATTTCACAATGCTGAAATATTGAATGAAAAGAGTGGAGAAAAGAGCAACAAATTATGATGATTAGGGGCCTGAAGCATATGAAGAACGATTGTAGGAATTGGGTATGTCTAGCCTAGTGAAAAGAAAGATGCTGCCACAAAGAAGAGGGGGTCAACCTATTTTCAAAAGCACCAGAAGGCAAGACAAGTAACAATGGATGGAAACTAATCAAGGAGAGAAGCAACCTAGAACTAAGAATAGATTTCCTGACAGTGAGAACAATTAACCAGGGGAATAGTATATAGGTATAGGGCAGGGATCAGCAACCCGCATAAAGCCGCATATGGCTCTGAAGCTGCATGTGGCTCTTTCATCCCTCTGCTGCAGCTCCCTGTCGCTTGTCAGCGCCACAATTTTGAGAGGAGCTTCCAGTTAGGGGGGAAAGCATGGCAGGCCAGGAGGAGACTCTATAGCAAGGAGCGGGTTTTCCAGTCATCTCCACAATTGATAGGGCTTTTGGTTAAGACAGGTGGAGAAAAAAAGACACCGCACTAGGAGGAGACTCTATGCCCTATACCAAGGGTCAGCAACCTTAAACCCTCAAAGAGCCACAAAATGTTCAATTCTGGAGCTGACCAGAAGTCTGGTTCCCCCACCATAGAGTCTCCTCCTAGTGTGGTGTCCTTTTTCCTCCACCTGTCCTAACCAAAATATTCTGTTATTTTGTTCAATAAATAGAAAACTGGCAAAGAAAAATCAAGTAGGAATACATCATCATAAAGACTATTACCAGTATTTGCAATGTACTCGCCATGGGGCAATCTTTCAAGAAGATCTGGATATTGTAGCTGCCCTAGTTTGTGTAACAAAGTAGGAAAACGCTCACTATTGAAGTATTCAGTCTTACATTTTTTAGGATCTATTGTCTACCTGTATAAAAACCCAGCCTGAATGCAGAAGGTAACCTGGTTAGAGTTTATCAGGGATTCAAGGCACATTCATTTATGCTCTTTTAAATGTTATCGATGGAGATTCTCAATCACCCAGGTCATGTTTGTCCCCAAGGTGCTTTTCCCAAGTTCTGAAGATGATACTTGAATGAGAAGTGAAACGTTTTCAAGGGGGGAAAAAAGAAAAGAAGCCCAGTTACCTTTTGGGAAAGTACTTTTAGGATATCTTTTAAATGTTTTAGTACTTCTCAACTATTTGTGTGTGTGTTTCACAGCCTATTCTTTTAGTGCTGCAAACATGTTTTAAGAATAATTTTAAACTGTTCCATTGTTTGAACTGTAGTATTATGGGCTAATCTGAACATTATAACTGTCTGGTTTGGTTCTGCAACCCAACAAGACAGACACGGACTTCAGAGGATAATTAGAACTGCAGAAAAAACAATGGCTACCAACCTGCCTTCCATTGAGGACCTGTATACTGCATGAGTCAAAAAGAGGGCTGTGGAAATATTTACAGACCCCTCACATCCTGGACATAAACTGTTTCAATTCCTACCCTCAAAACGACACTATAGAGCACTGCACACCAGAACAACTAGACACAAGGACAGTTTTTTCCCTGAACATCATCACTCTGCTAAACAAATAATTCCCTCAACATGGTCAAACTATTCACTAAGTCTGCATTACTATTATTATTAGTCTTCTCATCATTCCTATTACCCATCTCCTTCCACTTATGACTGCATAACTGTAACAAATTGTTGCTGGTACCCTTACAATTTATATTGATTGTTTCCTAGTATGATTCGATTGCTTATTTGTACCCCATGACTATCATTAAGTGTTGTACCTTATGATTCTTGACCAATGTATTTTTTCTTTTTATATACACTGAGAGCCTATGCACCAAAGACAAATTCCTTGTGTGTCCAATCACACTTGACCCATAAAAAATTCTATTCTATTCTATTCTATTCTATTCTATTCTATTCTATTCTATTCTATTCTATTCTATTCTATTCTATTCTATTCTATTCTATTCTATTCTTATTCTATTCTATTCTATTCTAGATTACATGCAAACCAGTGGTGGGTTGCCCCCAGTTCGGGCTGGTTCTATAGAACCGGTAGTAAAACTAACAGGAGGCTCCGCCCACTGACCCAGATGTCATCAGAAAGCTTTTGAGCATGCACAGAAGAGCACGGCCCCGCTGTGAACCGATAGTAAAGGTAAGTAGAACCGACCCCTGATGCAAACACTCCTAATCAGTAAACAAATATGAGATTAGGGATTGTAACTTCTTTTTAGAAGTTAATAACATGCACTGCCTTGAACTACATAAAAAAAAAAATACTTCCAAGTAAAATAGAAGAATGGAAAAGAAAATGAAGGACATTCAACAAAGTTGTAAAAAGTTGTTAACGGCCCTATCAAATCAGAAACTTCTTTGTGAAAGTCCTCAATATTTTATCTTTGAGTCTCACTATTTTTTTAAGCTGCCAATCCCCTTTTGGTCCCTCGGAGCTTTAAATGAACATCTGCAGCAAATTTATTTGTTATTTTACTGAACGTAACCAGGCAGTCAAACAAACAAACAAACATGAATGCTAGTTTCTCTATCGTGGTTAAGGGAGAAAATGAAACTTTTTTTTTTAACAGATGGGTTCATTTCTCCCTTAGAGAATATTTATAGGTCAAAAGGAAGAGCTACAGAACATCTATTCCTTCTTGCCATCTGCGAGTTATGCACAATCCGCTTGTTTTTTATAAACAAAGAATTATGTGTCTCCAAATGTCACAATATGGGGGCCTGGAGATGGTCAAATTATTTATCATGCAAGCAATATTTATTCATACAGACTCTGGTTTTAGTTTAGGCATAGTCTAAAGCAGGGATCACCAACCTTTCGGATCTCAGGGACCACTAAATTCATAATTTTAAATCCCACGGACCAGTAATATGATCTTCCTAATGTCTGGCTGGATGGGCATGGCTAGGTGGTCATATGACTGGGCAGGTGTGGCCAACTCCTCGCCTCCCCGTTTGAGATCCTTAGGGCCCCAACAGGAAGCAGTTGTTGGAGCTAAGCAGCCACCACAAGAAAGAGTTGGCAAAACAGCCCAGTTCAAATTGGATCTGACTGAGAAGAAGGCTCAGCAGAAGCACCTCACTGAGGACTACGAGCATAGGCTTTCTAAGCAGAGGGAAGACCTGCGGGAATGCAAGGCCAGGTACCGGTGCCTGGAGGCTCAGCAGGCTGAGATGGTCAGCCAGTTCCAGGCCATGATGCAGTCCTACTGGAACAAGGACCTCTGGCTCTTCACCACCACCAGCACTTCCCTCCAGCCTTCGCCCAAAGTCCACCAGGAGGCTGAAGCAGACCTCAAGTTGGAATTTCTGTCCCCCTCTGACCCACACAAAAAGACCTCAAAGGGGGAGACTCTCTGCAGCAACCAAACATTCATTGCACGTATCTGGCCCAGGGGTCTTAGTTTGAGGACCCCTGATTTAGTGCAATATTAAAAATGCAAATAATTTTTCTGTGGACCACCAAAATTTTCTTGTGGCCCACCAGTGGTCCATGGACCACCAGCTGGTGACCGCTGGTGTAAAACCACAAATCCTGTCAGGGTGAACCAAACAAATTTCTCAAACAGGGTAGGAGAGAGCTACAGTACCCCCCCCCCAAATCTATAAATATTCCTCACTCTGCTGTCGCTTCCTCCTCCTCCTCCTCCTCCTCCTCCTCCTCCTCCTTCTTCTTCTGTAAGAAATGTTCTTGGTATACACAATGATTTGTGTTAGGGAGGAGATGGGAAAGAAGAGAATGGCAATATTTCCCCTTCCAGCATCTCTTCTTCTTCTTCTTTTGTCCTCCTCACCTCTTCCACCTGAAGTCTGACACGTATGAAGAAAGCCCTACTTTAGTGGGAGCGCAGTGCGGTCACACGCATGAGTGGTCACATCTATAATTCTATGCGCCCCGCCCCCCTGCTCCCCCCACTTTTGGCACGCAATGGCACAGTGGGCCTGGTAGGCCTGTTTTTTGCTCTTCCCAGGCTCCAGAGCCTTTCTAGGAGCCTGGGGAGGGCAAAAACGGCCTTCCCACACGCCCTCCCCCAGACACACACCCCCACAGTGTGTTTCCTGACTTCTGGTGGGCCCAGAAGGCCCGAAAACCAGCTGGCTGGCGCACACATGTGTGCCAGAGCTGAGCTTGCGTGCCCACCAATATGGCTCCACGTGCCACCTGTGGCACACATGCCATAGGTTCGCCATCACGGGTATACCCCTCCAACTCTGATATTCTGTGTTCTCTCTCTCTCTCTCTCTCTCTCTCTCTCTCTCTCTCTCTCTCTCTCTCTCTCTCTCTCTTTTGTAATGTAGATTGCAAGCTGAACACATTGAAACCAACATGGGGGATCAAAAATCCCAACAATGGCATGGGTAAGATTTTGCCTCTTGTATTTCTGTTGTTGTTGTTTTCATTTTCCACAGGAATGCAGCCTTACATCATCATCATTTAGTGACCCCATAATCCATTGCGGGATTGAGTCTGGGCAACTGAATGGAGCTAGCAGAGTGTTTCCTGGCCTAATGCCATTCCTGACGCCAATGCGGAGGTTTATTCAGCCGATAAATTCTTATTGTGCCCAGAGAGAGAAATATCTGCCTCTACCTAGGATCGAACTCACAGCCCCCTGATTGTGAGGTGAGAGCTCCACCTCTAGGCCACTGCAGCACTCCAATGCAGCCTTTACATCTCTGGGGGGGAAATACAGAGTAAATGGGGATTATTCAATAGGGCTATGCAAAGTTTTGGATTTGAAAGCAAATTGCAGCCTTTAAACTGTAACTCCTTAAACCTTTCTCCAAGACTGTGTTGTAGTCACAATTTTAGGAAATAACATCCAGCTACTGGATGATAGATATTGCGAACAGGGCTATATGAGCCTCCCTCACTCCAGGGCAGGGGTCAGCAACCGGTGGCTCTGGAGCTGCATGTGGCTCTTTCATCCCTCTGCTGCAGCTCCTTGTTGCTGGTCGACTCCACAATTGATAGAGCTTTCGGTTAGGGCGGTAGCGGACAGGTAGACACTGTGCTAGGAGGAGACTCTATGGTGGGGGAATCGGACTTCCAGTCAGCAGAGGAAAAAGGACGCCATGCTAGGAGGTGAATATATGTGGGGGGAACTGGACTTCCGGTCAGCTCTTTGAGAATTGAACGGGGGCTTCCTGTTAGTGGTTCTTTGTGGCTCTTTGAGTGTTTAAGGTTGCTTCCCTCACTCCAGGGAAAGGGAAAGTCTTTTTTCCAGCCTTTGAATCTGAAGCGCTGAACTTTTTTTCCCCCCAGCCCTGGAAGGATGTGGGGGGGGGGATGTTTCTATCTTCCTCATCCTATCCTTGATTCTCTTTCTCCAGCAGCATATTAAGAACTGACTTTTATATGCAAAAGTTAGGCTGTTGGCTTATCGGAAAGCAAGCCTGATGCTGAGATTCTGATAATTATTCTCAGAGGAGCCAGGGCGTGCTTATACTGTTAGAAGTGTCACTTATTGAAGCTTAGATGAAATTTCATGTGGGGATAAGAATGCAAGAAACTTCTCATTGATGTTTAAAGGGGAAAGAAAATAAGAGCTGGGGAATATCCCTTTGGTATTCCGTTCTGTTAGTCTTCTTTAACGGAGCGCGCGACCTTGGCAATTTAGGGGAGCATGGCCCTCGTGTAAAGGTAGCAAGCTTTTATCTAAAGCAATACAGCCTTCCTTGTACATTATGATTAACCTCTGTTTCAAACACTTGACTTTGAAAATTGCGCACTTAAAGAGATTTGGGCTGGGGAAGGGGAGGGTATGTTTGTAACTTTTGAAGCCAAAGCCTCTATAGAGCCCAGACAGCTCACTTGCAGAGTCCTAGGTAGAACTACAGGGGAAAAACAATATCATAATTTACCAGCAAAATCATAACAGATTAATTGAAAATACATTATAAGAAAGTAAACCATGAAATCATTGCTGGTTTAAGAGTCCTTGCAAGATTCTGATAAATATCCTAACAAAGAAGCTGAGACACTGTGTGGTTGCTGGCATCCATCTTTAGATGTCTATCAAAATTCTCAATCAATGGTGGTATTCAGCCTGTTTGGATCAATTTGGGCAAACCGGTAGTGGAGACCTACGGGATAGTGGCAACTGTAGGAGGGCCCACCAACCTGCCCCAGTGCTATGCCGTCCTATTTACTCATGTTTTCTAAGTCGCGTGCATGCATGCAAGCTGCACATGCGAGCAAAGCGCATTTGTGGAAGGCCACGAGTAAAGCACATTGACGGAAGGCCACGTGCATGCGCGCTAACATTTTGGGTGCACAGCAAACTGATGGTAAGATTATATGAAACCTACCTCTGTTCTCAATCATCCAGATTGAGGGGCAAATGACGTGGAGTTTGTAATTTGTCAACTAATATGGTTACTTTGTATTTTAATTTGATTTGTTTTCTCTCTTTTAAATTGATGTTCAGATTTATTAGCTTTTAACATTCCTAAACTAATGAACAAGCTGGAGACTAGCTCCAGATAAGAAAAAAGTTTGTTAGTACAAATTGGGGACTTGGCTTATCTCTTTCGTGAACTCCAAACCACCTTTTTTCCTTACAATTTATGCCCCTTGAGATGTCAGACCTCATTTTAATGAGCATGTGTGCTCTTACGGGATGCAAATCAGTAACATGTTTGACTATGTCACTGATTTCCTAGGCAAAGGGGAGCTTACTTTTCTCCTGTCCAATCAACTTTCCTCTTGCCTTTTTCTTTGTTATGTTAACTATAAAAGGGGATGTAAGCAAAGGATCAGGGTTCCCTCTTTGCATGAGAGGAATCTGAATATTCTGACATTATCCAAATATTGTCTGAATATTCTGATAAATTGTAATAAAATGATCTTCCTGTCTCAGTTTGTCTCATTGGAAAATATGCATGCCGAGGCATGAGCCTGAAAACGCCATATTTGACCTTCAAGATCAAGGAGAAAAAAATCAGAAAAGTCCACTTGTCAACTCATAAAGCATTCCTGGCCTGCTCTTGAGTTGCCAAAGGCAGGAGGGGGAAAAACTGACGGAGCAGCATGGCAGCAGCCAGAAGCATATTCCACGCATACCTTTCTCAAGGCTGCATCCTAGGTTACCAAAGCCAGCCAGAGAGGCGTGTTTCCTACAGCCTGCAAAAGTGCTCCATTGGAGAATGTGATTTATGGCACACCCTGAGAGGAGGGGGGAAAGGGTCATAGCTGGACCGTAAATTATGTGGGGCAGAGCTGACTTCACATGGGTACATGCTGATATGTTGCTCCTAATAAATAACTGGATTTCTTTTGAAACTTGGCTCAAGGCTCATGAATTAATTAGGGCATCCATTGGAACCCTGACACCAGTTGCTTTTTGGAAAAGTACCTTTGGGACATCCATATCTAGGTATTTATTAATGTATGAGGACAGAGTGGTGGTTAAAGTTTCAGAGTGGGGAAAGAGGGTCTACCCTCCTTAGAGAAAGCTCATTTAATGACTCTCTTTCTTTCAGCCCAACCTATGTTACAAGCAGCGTCTTGTAATGATGGATGTTGCACACCCATCCCTGTGGCTTTAATTTCATGTCTCCAGTAATAATGACTCAGGCAGGTAAAGATTATAGTAATCCTTGGTGTTCTCTGGTTTTCTCATAGGTGTTTTATGATCTAACTAGGTATCATCATTACTGCTAGTTGGATTAGTCTGACTGGAGAAACAAAACAACCACTTCATAAACACATGGCACAACACTGGAGAACAAACTCCTCAGGACAGGATTCTGTAGTCCATCTGCATCCAAAAGACTACGGTCACTCTTTTGAAGACAGCAAAAGAGGACCACTGATTTGAAAGATGAGTCAAAGTGGCCATCTGTGTTAAAATTGAACAGGCCTCTCTCAACAGAAGGGGAGGAATACAACACCACCTATCTCCTCTACACAACACAGCCCTTTCAGCAATTCCAAGAAAGTTCCACACACACTTACACTCTGATTCAGATGACTCTGAAGATACTGATAAACCCCAAGTGGTCTCAGTGACTCTCAGAGAGCTAACTACCAACCTCAGAATGAAAACAATCATATGACTGCAAAGAATATAAATCTTTCTATTCCCTTCCAGTCAGTTAGAACTGAAAAAGCTTCTTCGATGAGAAGCAAAATGTTTTTTTTTTTTAAAAAAAAATCCAAGAAAGTCAAGTTGCCTTTTGAAAAAAAAAAAAGCACAACCATGATCTGGATGATTAACAATCTCCATGGACACTGAGCTACAAATATTTTCTTCTGTTGAGTTATTATAGAAATATCCAATCACATTTTTAACACTCAGTATGATGTGCATATCATTTATCACTTACTTCAAAGCAGAGTTAGGAATTACCCGAAGTTAATGCAATTCCTTTAGTTGCATTAATAAATTGCACATTCTCTTCTGATCTCTTTATATTCTAGCATCCTATTACCTGAACATGGAACACAAAGTAATATATTATAATAATCTCCATTATTCGCTGCTTTTGCCTGCTTATGAGAGAGCAATATTGGCGCTGATATAGCTTTGCAGTTCAAATCTGGACAGGGAGAGCTTCACATAAAGACAATTTTGTGGTATGATGGTCAGGCTCTATAAAAGTTTTAGAAGCAAATCAGAAAATGTTTAACTTGAAGATGCCTTGAAGTCAGGGGTGAAATGCTCCCGGTTCAGATCGGATCGCCCGATCCAGTAGCTATGGAGATGGGCGGTTCAGAGAACTGGTAGCAAAAATCCCTGCCCCCCCCCCCCCGCTCATCTGAGCCACACAATCATCAGAGGCTTTTTTTTTTTTTTTTTACTTTTAAAAGCATTTTTTCTATAAGCTCTTTGGACGAAAAAAATCTTTTAAAAGTTTTTTTTTTAAAAAAAAGCTTCTGATGATTGTGCGACTCAGGTTGGATCGTCAGAGGCTTTTAAAAGAAAAAAAACCTCTGGCGATCTGGCAACTCAGCTTGGATCGTAAGAGGCATTTAAAAGAAAAAATGTTTTTTTTTTTCTTTTGAATGCCTATGACAATCCAAGCTGAGTTGACTGATCGCCAGAGGCTTTTTTTCCTTTTAAAAGCTTCTGACGATCCAAGCTGAGTTACCTGATTGTCAGAGGCATTTAAAAGAAAAAAAAAGCCTCTGCTGATCAGGCAACTCAGCTGGGATCGTCAGAGTCTTTTGAAAGCATTTTTTTAACCACCTCTTCGCCGAAGAGGTTGAAGAAAAAATGGTTTTAAAAGTTTAAAAAAAATTGGCCATGCCCACTCAGTCACATTACCCCCCCCAAGCCACGCCCACAGAACCGGTAGTAACAAATTTTAGTTTTCACCACTGCTTGAAGTCGACTTCATTTATTATTCTCAAATTTAAGATCATCAGATACAAACCAAGCCATAGAGCAGTGTGGGTGAACCTTTTCAGCCCTGAGTGCCAAAACAGGTACAAACTGGAAATCAGAAGAGCAGCTTCCTGGTACACATGCACGTGCAAGCCAGAACCCGGAAGAGTAGTTCCCTAGTGCGTGCATGTGCATGCCAGGAAGCTGAGCTTCTGGTTTCTGGTGCATGTCTGAGTGCCTCTCACCCTCATACATGCACAAAGACCAGCTGGCCGGCACACGTGTGTGCCGGAACAGCAACAGGCGACGACTGGCATGCCCGGAGAGATGGTTCTGTGTGCCACTTCCAGCACATGTGCATAGGTTCACCATCATTGCCACAGAGCAATTATTTTAATGGGGATTTCCCCTTTTAAGTCGATTAGCTATAAACAACTGTATAGTAGAATAAAGTTCTTCTTGTTAGCATTATTCTGTGCTGATGTGTAAAAGACTCTCAAGTCCTCTGTTTTCTTTATTTTATGATTTCATTTTATGATTTCATTTTATGGTTCCATTTTTTTATATGGCTGCATCTCACTTCTGTACCTCTGGTGGCAAACAATGAATTAAAATCATAACAATAAATCCTCCAACATTTTAAAGATAAACACCATGATAACATTAATACAATGCAGCTGCGGTCCACCAAAAGATTTTCCCCTGGCCATCGTACAGGCAAACATTCTGAGCTACCTTACTGCCAGCAAATGAAACCTCAAAATATTTACCCAAAATGTTACTGAGAAAGAATATTCAGAGAGAGTTTGTGTCGTAATGGGAATTAATTTGCAGTGAATGCAACTGACTTCACAGTATGTTGATTAAAATACGTAGATACTGTAGTGGCCAAAATTGTGGAAACCTTTTGGGAAAAGTGTATTTTGCAAAACTAGTTACTAACACCACTTTTTGGGGGGAGTAGTTACAGTGGTGGGTTTCAAAATTTGTTACTACTGGTTCTGTGGGCGTAGCTTGGTAGGCGTGATGTGGCTTGGTGGGCATCGCAGGGGAAGGATACTGTAAAATCTCCATTCCCTCCCCAATCCAAGGGAAGGTTACTGCAAAATCCCCATTTCCTCCCAATCAGCTAGCACTTGGGAGGCAGAAAATAGATGGGGCGGGGCCAGTCAGAATTTTTACTACCGGTTCTCCGAACTACTCAAAATTTCTGCTACCAGTTCTCCAGAACTGGTCAGAACCTGCTGCAACCCACCTCTGGAGTAGTACCATAAAATTTATTTATTTATTTATTTATTTGTTTAGATTTGTATACCGCCCTTCTCCTTGCGGACTCAGGGCGGTGAACAGCCAAATAAAAACAGTACACAAAAGTTAAACAATTTCTTTAAAAAGCATATAACTTTGGCTAAAAATTAAAACCATTAACCATTAAATATTTAAAATACCCAACCCTATAATACAGATCTTAAAAATTCAGTGGGGTCAGGCTAGACCAGCAAGCTGAAAGAGATGAGTTTTCAGGGCCCAACAAAAAGTCCGGAGGTCAGCAATTGTTCTCAGTTTTGGAGGAAGATCGTTCCAGAGGGTAGGGGCTGCCACAGAGAAGGCCCTCCCCCTGGGGGTCGCCAGTCGGCATTGTCTGGCTGACGGCACCCTGAGGAGACCCTCTCTGTGGGAACGCACCGGCCGGTGGGAGGCTATTGGCGGCAGAAGGCGGTCCCGTAAGTACCCTGGTCTTAAGCCATGGAGCGCTTTAAAGGTGGTCACCAACATCTTGAAACGCACCCGGAAGTCCACCGGTAGCCAATGCAGCTCGCGCAGGAGAGGTGTCACATGGGAGCGTCCCGTCGCTCCCATAATCCCCCACGCGGCCACATTCTGCACTAGTTGGAGCCTCCGGGTGCACCCCAAGGGGAGCCCCATGTAGAGAGCATTGCAGTAGTCCAGGCGAGAGGTGACGAGTGCCTGAGTGACTGTGCATAGGGAGTCCCGATCTAGAAAGGGCCGCAACTGGCGTATCAGGCGAAACTGATAGAAAGCTCCCCTGGCCACAGCTGTCGTGTGATCCTCCAAAGACAGCCGTGGGTCCAGGAGGACACCCAAGTTGCGCACCCTTTCCGTGGGGGCCAATGATTTGCCCCCAATAACCAGCGATGGTGTCAGCTGGCTATATCGGGACGCCGGCAGCCACAGCCACTCGGTCTTGGAGGGGTTGAGTCGAAGCCTGTTTCTCCCCATCCAGGCCCGCACGGCTTCAAGGCACTGGGACATCACTTCCACGGCATCGTTGGGGTGGTCTGGGGTGGAAATGTACAGCTGCGTATCATCAGCGTACTGATGGAACTCCACCCCAAAACCACGGATGGTCTCACCCAGCGGCTTTACATAAATGTTGAAATTATATATCAATGGAAAGATAATTTAATCCAGGATGTAATGCAATAACTTTTATGAAGGATTTGCTATTAGAATAGCAGTTACAGTATAAAGAAGAAAAGTTAAACACGTAGAAAAAATGAGATAGACAAAAATTATCACCATAGAAAAAATGAGATATACAAAAATTATCACGTCGATTAATACTTAGTTGGGTAACCTTTAGCATGAATTATGGCCTTACAATATCTTCCCGTGGAGTGAATCAAGTCTTTTAGTTCTGCAGCTGTTATAGTGTGAAACCAAGATTGAATGATTGCTTTTATTAACTAGGTTTTCTTGCTGGGTCGCTTCTGACTAACACGTTTCTTTAGTTGGCTCCATAGATTTTCAGTTGGGTTAAGGCCAGGCCATTCCAGCAGTGGAATAGGATTATCTCGAAACTCAAAAAAAAAAAAAAAAAAAAAAAGTGATGTTATTAGCCATCAAATCTCAAAAATACACTTTTTCCAAAAGGTTTCCACAATTTTGGCCACTACTGTACCTGGTGATTTTGGGAAGTTATCTTACCAACAATTACAGAACAGCAACCAAGGATAAGTCTGTTCCACTTTCTGCTATTTCTCAGAGAATGTTCTGGCCAATTGCTCTGACTTTTCCTTGTCAGTTTCTGCCACCTCAGTCTTTCTACTGTCCATTATGTAGGGATTCATCATGCCATGATCATTGTGCTGCTAGTCCTCAATTTACAACCACAGTGGAAACATACATTCTGCTACTAAGCAAGCCAGTTGTTTTTGCCAGATTGGTGCAGTTGTCTATCATATGGTTTTGGGTTTTTTTTTTAAAGCAAATCTATCTTTTTCCATTGACTTTGCTTCTTGCAAGCCATCTGGGAAAATCTCAAATGACCCTGGGATGCTGCTACCATCGTAAATACATGCCGGTTGCCAATGGATACCAAATTTTGATCACATGACCATAGGGATGCGTCAACAGTCGATGAGGGGTGAGAATTGGCCATAGGTCACTTTTTTTTTTTTGTCCTGTTGTAACTTTGAAGCTGCTAAGCAAATGGTTGTAGGTTTAGAACTGCCTGAAACCAATTCATAAACAATAAGCAAATGGGGGAAATGCACATAGCTTCCTGAGCAATGCAAAAAAAGAAACAACGTCCAGACACAAAGGTCTCAACTAGGTTTGTCAGGCACATTAGAAAATTGCCTTCTGAGAACGAGTGCTAGTCCGTGTAATAGATGTAGGTCCCTGACACCTCACTGGGTAACAATTAATTCTGAGTCATCAGTCATGCCTTCTCTTGAGAGTGCAAGAAAGGAGCCGGAGCATTAGGATTGCCATTGGAGAATAAGCACTTCGAACATGCTATGATTTGAGAAGGAAGCCATATATCTAGTAATACCACTGACACCAAAGCTGTCAGCTTAGATAAATGGAGCCAACATGGAAAAGCAGAAAGTGGACCTTTAATTGTCCAAGATAATATGGCTAACTCACTACATCATTTGCTCTGTATGATTTACCTAGTGTTTAATCCAATGTTTTAAGTATATTATCCCAAACTTCCTCAATTTAGATATAAAACCATATAGATCAGAAGCATTTTAGTAACTTCAGTTATATGATGTAGAGGACAGAAGAAAAATAATGGTTGTATATTCTGAATGAACAATCCACAATTAAAAATAACATGCTGAGGTAATCTTGAAGGTTAGGTTGGTGCAGTGGTTAAGACGAAGGCTGGAAACCAGGAAACCGTGACTAAGACATAGTTGGGCATAGTTGGGTGACCTTGGACTAGCCACTGTCTATCAGATCTACAAGAATCAGGCAAGGCTTGTTGAAAAAAAAAAGAAATCTTACTAGGAAACATCAGAGACTGGTCCAGTATTCAAGGGAGGGAGGGAAGGGGGAAGAAGGAAGGAAGGAAGGAAGGAAGGAAGGAAGGAAGGAAGGAAGGAAGGAAGGAAGGAAGGAAGGAAGGAAGGAAGGAAGGAAGGAAGGAAGGAGAGAGAATGCAAGGAGAGAACCAACCTAGAACTAAGGAGAAATTTCCTGACAATTTGAACAATTAATCAGTGGAACAACTTGCCTCCAGAAGTTGTGGGTGCTACAACACTGAAGATTTTAAAGAAGAGATTGTCTGAAATTGTATAGGGTCATCTATTTGAGTAGTGGTTTGGACAAGAAAACCTCTGAGATCCCTTCCAATTCTGTTATTCTGTTATAAGTCAGTCATAGAGAATGTCTTGAGATATGTTGCATAACAATCTTCCTTTAACCCAATTTCCAAATATTGTATTCCAGTCAGATTTAAAAAAGAAAAAAGAAAGAAAGAAATTGGGCTACGTGAATGTAACAGCCAAATTAATTTTCAGGAATTGGCACTATTACCATTGATATCTTGAATCTTTGTTTCCCAGGCAAGTCTTGCCCCAAAAATATTTCTCTTTATTTTATATTTGGGGATCTATCTATATCTATCTTCCATCCATCATCTATCTATCTATCCACCTATCTATCTATCTATCTATCTATCTATCTATCTATCTATCTATCCATCCATCCATCCATCCATCTATCCATCTATCCATCTATCCATCTATCTATCCACAGAGAGACACACACACTCAATTGTTTTAAAGAATGCATTGGAAGTAATAACAACTTTGAAAACATTGTGAATTGTTACTTCTTAAAAAAAAAAAAAGAATATATTTCTCTATACAGAAGAAATATTGACCTGGGTTGAAGATTACAGGTCAATCCCTGAATTACTTCTCTCCAGAGTAACTAACACTTTTCCATCCAGGTGCTAAGCATATCTTATTCAGAATTGATTGACTTCTGTGATTCCATTAAAACAAATACAAAAAAAAAAAAAAAATCTCATCCCAAACTTTAAAATGCATCAGTGATATTACAAAGAAGGTTGAGCCTTGATATCAGTCATCTAAGTATTTTATATCAACTTGCACCATCCTAAATTTAGTGCGATGATGCGAGATGTTATTCCCGCTACAAAGATTTCTGATCAGTCTGACACTGACAGTTGGAAGCAAATAAAATCTGTGAAACATTGGGGTGTTTTTAAGGTGTTATCTCTCTGTGGAATATATCATAGAACTTAATGTTTGTAGAAGTCATTTTATCTCTGACTTCACAGATTGACAAAGTACACAGAGAATTCAGTCAGACTCTTGTTTTGATCTTTGACTTTGAAGGATCACAGATACGAAAATTGTAGCGATTTTCTACAGGGGTCTGTAAGAAGGATGATAACTGGTGATGAAAAGAAGCAGGTAACCATAACTTGCTTCAGAAGAAGAACCTCAAGTGTTGGATCTTCTTTTCTTCACAGGAAGCAAAAATGGACAGTATGTCACTTGAGATACAAGGACTGAATCAAGATTTAGAAAATCACTTTTGACATCAGCATTAGAAAGAGAGAGAGAGAGAAATCACTATGCTGTTTTAACATTAGAGACACTGAGAACTGGAGTTAAAAGACTTTGAAATATGCGTAACATTTGTAGAATAAAATATAGGTGAGATTTTTCTTGAATAATGAAGAAAGAAATTCTCTGTGAGCTGATTAACCAATAATAGAACTACCTTCATTTAACATTGTTGAATTTAGTTTTGCCTTTTCTGGTCACTGGCTCTGCTTCTTTCCTTGTTGTGTCTTTGCCATAAAGTGGGTCAAAGTTACAGTAGTAGTAGGCCTAGTTTTGTAATACTTTGATCCGCAAAGTATCAAATCCTTAGTGAGGGTCCAGTATATTCTGTACACAGTGGTGACAGTGGTGAAATCCAATTTTTTTTACTACCAGTTCTGTCAGCGTGACTTGGCAGGATTGGCAGAGGAAGGCTACTGCAAAATCTCCATTCCCACCCCACTCCAGGGGAAGGATACTGCAAAATCCCCATTCCCACCCCTCTCCTGGGGGAAGGATATTGCAAAATCTCCATTCCCACCCCACTCTGGGGCCAGCCAGAGGTGGCATTTGCCAGTTCTCCGAACTACTCAAAATTTCCGCTACCAGTTCTCCAGAACCTGTCAGAACCTGCTGGATTTCACACGTGAGTGGTGGGATTCTGCTGGTTCTCTCTGGATCGCGCGAACCAGTAGCGGTGACTGCGGGAGGCTCGGCTCACCAACCCCAGATGTAATGCATGACTACTGCACATGCACAGAACGCCGTACGGACACACATGCTCACATTTGCAAACTGGTAGGAAAGTAAGTAAATCCCACCTCTGACTGTACAGTATTGCTGCTTGTATGCATGCAAATAAAATTATGTTGTATCTTCAAAGTGATTTGATCCTTTAGGTGACCAAATTCATGTCTTTTAATATGTCTAGTTAGAAATGGATTTTTATTTCAAACTTTTCAGTTGCAAAAACAAAAAAAAAAAAAAACTGTAGATAATCAATGTAAATTAAGTCAGCTAGAGGGAAAGAAAAAATAAATGATTTGGACTACTTTTGAAATTGTCCTAATATAGACCTCTGGTGCATTCTCTTCTGTTCTTTGAAATTTCCATAGGTCCCAACATTTCAACTGAAATTATTCCAGTCCAAATGAAGTAGTTTATCAATTAAATCATTTTTGGCAAAAACTTTCTACTCATTATTACTCTGGATAATTATTTATATCTACTTAGGTAGATATAATATCTACTTAACTCTCCATAATACAGCATTTTAAAGAGTTGCTTTAGTTAGTTATAATGGTAATTATTATGCTTAAATATTATCTCTCTCTCTCTCTCTCTCTCTCTCTCTCTCTCTCTCTCTCCATCCCTCCCTCCCTCCCTCTGTCTGTCTCTCTCCCTCTCCCTTTCTCCCTCTCTCCGTCTCTCTCTCCCCCCCCACTCTCTCTCTCACACATACAGAAAAATGAATCTTTTCCTAAACCTTTCACCATTAAGAAAGAAGGACCCAAGTTAGAGTTATTGCTAGCTAACATAGTGTGCATTTTATTTTCTCTACAGGAGAAGTAGAAAGAACCATTGATTACCATCCATGTCAATATTACAATCCTAAACTATGTCCTGAGTTTATTCAGAGTCCAATGGTACATTAAAAAAAGAAAGGGGGGGGGGAAACCCAGCTTAAACAAATCACAGTCAAGAGAAACACAGATTTTTTTACAATCCAAATGTTGGAGATGTGATTGTGTTGACGCTACATACTATCATGTATGGTGGACTTGTAAAACAGTTAAAGCATTTTGGATAAAAAATATGGTGGATTATTCAAAATATCCTTAACAAGATGATAAAGTTTACTCCTCAGTTGTTCTTGCTAGGTATAATTACAGACTGTACAGTTATAGAGACTAATTTGATTCTGAACTTAATAATGGCAGCAAGATTATTGGTGGCGCAGTATTGGAAGAAGGAAGATTTGCCTACTATTCAAGAATGGACGTTAAAAGTAGTAAATTTACCAGAGATGGCCAAAATCTCAGCATATTTGAAGGACCATTCAAATGAGAAATATATGTTGGAATGGAGAAGATGGATTGATTACATTCAAAAAAAATATCGGACTAAGAAATTTCAATTAGCTTATGAATGAACAAAGAAATGTTATAATTTACCTAAATTAAGTTTAATAAAAGGGGAGTTAAAGTAGAAGAGGGAGATAGGAGGCGATAGTTAGTTAGCTTATGTTAGCGTATGATTGTTAAATGCTATACCCTGTATTTTGCTCTGGGAAGTTGGGGGGAGGGAGAGTTGGAGGGGGGAAGGTTGGGGGGGGGAGGAGGGAGGGGGAAGGGGAAACATTTGTAAAATTTATTAAAACTTTTCAATTAAAAAAAAGAGAAACACTGATTTTGATTATTTCTTTGAAGCTAAGTTTCGTAGCTACATCTTTTTTTCCAATCAATCTTTCATAGTTCATGTAGACTTCAATAATGTGACACTCTCACCCAAGACTAAGATGCCATCCTGTTAACTTCAAAGGCAAGCCATCACCGTTTAACCTGCAATCAGTAATGGTCCACCGTTTAACCTGCAATCAGTAATGGTCCATTGTCCTGCCAAGAGCATTTCAATAATCTTATTGATCCCATCTATTCATAATCTTCTCGTTCTATTTCGATAACCTGGCTAGACTTGATGGTTTTTGTAGACTTCCTTCTGCTTGCATTACACAACAAACAATATGAGTTGTGCTTATGGATGAAGGGGTTTATCTTCTCTTTACTGCTCTAGCACAAGCTCCATGTTTGCTCATTCCTAAGCATGAAACATCTACCATAAAGCTGCCTCAAAAACCCAACATTCATAGCAATTCTCTCTCATTCTACATTGTCATTGCCATCCCAATACCATTAAATATTGCAAGAAATTTACTTAACTGGCACAGTTCAAGCCATTATTTTATTATTAAACTCCCCCTCACTTTCTAGTTACAGGCAATCATTATGTACATTAAGGATGAGAATCTATTATACTAATTTTATTTATTTTTTTCCCTCTTATGCTTTATTTTTATGCTGAATGAGACCTCAAAGGTTATTCTCAATAATCAGAATGAAAGAGAAGCATGGAAATTATGAAGAAAATTAAAGCAATTTAACAGTATCAAACAATGGAAGATAATTTAAGAATTAATTTACAAATCTAGGAGAGCAAAGCACCTAATAAAAGCATTTGCTCTATTAATATCAATCAGGATAAGAATGCTACAGAGTTTTAATGTGTCATTACATTAAAAGGCAACTTCAAATATTGTGTATGTCGTTGCACACACAAAATATTTGAAGTTGCCTCATAATGAGATCTTAAGACTATCTAGCCCAATTCTAGAATATTCTGGGAAAATTTCTTGAGATTTTAAAAGAAATGCTTAAGAGCTTTACATTCTAAGAGCCTTTTAGCTACTAGCTGTAGGAGAACAGGTGGAGCGATGGGTGGAGTAAAGCACGTAATCAGCTTAGGGTTATTGTGTTCCCACAAGTGGTCTGAGTACAACCTTTCCTGATTTCCATTGACCCTTTTCTGGTGTCAATTTAGTATTGAACTTCAGTTGACCAGGTTCTTGTATATAGGCTTGAATATATCCTCTCTTCTGCAATCTAATGGATGGTCCTGATTTTTTATATCTGACACCAGCAGGTTCATAGAAAAAATGTAGTTGGTTCCCAATAATTCCAGTTTTGGCTTTTGTATGAAGTTTTCTGAGTTGGATTCACTAGTGAACATATGTCTAGGTCATTCTCCAAGAAAAGACCATTTCCCACAAAACAAAACAAAACAAAACAAAACAAAACAAAAAAACCCCCTGATATTTCTTGTATTTTTGGAATCAGGAACCATAAAAGGTAGTTAGCAGCCTTTAAGTCAATGTATGATAGTTCAGAATTTTTTACCCAATCAGTCTTCATAGATTGGAAGAATAAGCCAGATGTCTGGCTTATTAGACATAGGAGGAAAAAGAGGAAAGGGGAGGAGGAGGAGGAGGAGGAGGAGGAGGAGGAGGAGGAGGAGGAGGAGGAGGAGGAGGAGGAGGAGGAGGAGGAGGAGGAGGAGGAGAAAAAGAAGAAGAAGAAGGAGAAGAAGAAGGAGAAGGAGAAGGAGGAGGAGAAGGAGAAGGAGAAGGAGAAGGAGAAGGAGAAGGAGAAGGAGAAGGAGAAGGAGAAGGGGCTTTCTCCTACCTCTACTAATCCAGTACCCACTTCTTTATATTATCTGCATTCTTACTCTGCTTTTTAGCAAAATCTACAAAGTTGAATTCAGCTCTTCAGCTACTAACCAATCCCTGATAGTTGTGAGAAGGACAATTGCAATAACTGTAGTTTAATTATAGGACTTTTTTAAAAAAACAAAAGGACTCAAATAATTGAAAGTAGGCTTTCCTATATACTTCCAGTCAGTGGTGATCTTCGGAGAAGATCTAAGTTAGTTTTACTTACAAAGTAAATTTTATTTTTTAAAAAATTATCAAGAATAGCACGAACACTGCTTACTTTCCCCTTTTATACTATATGTGTGAGCTTTTTTTTAAGAAGTACATGTATATGTGCAATGCCTCCCAACTGGTTGATATGACATGTGTACTTGCCATAAGGAGGGAAGCGAGGTTGTCTATGCAATAGAAGGGAAGATGTGAGCAACAATAGGTCCTGAATTGACAGATGGAAGGGGGATAAAAAGGCAGATGTGTTCTAATTTCTTGAGTCGTTGAGAGATGACAGGCAAACACAGATCAAACTGCTTGCTTGGCATTACTGAAGTTACACATAAGAGCCACAGTGCAGACTCAAAAAGTTGCTCACTAGGGCAAGAGGCTCGGCAACAAGCTGAAACTCAGCAGCTGCCACCACTAGAGAGCATTGACTAGGCTAGTGCAGCAAAGCCTTAAACTAAGCCAGACCATCTGGGAATCTTAACAATGACAATCAAGGAACCCGTCAGGCAAAAATGCTTTTTAAAAAATGCATGATGCCAGTTTTCAAAGCTCAACTGAAAATGACAGACAAGTGTCTGCCTTCTGATTTCAAGTGCATGCAAGGAAACGGAGAACCTGAACTGACAAGAGTTAGCTTTTTTTTTTTCCCCAAAAATGTTTTAGAGGTCAGTAAGAAAGCTTTGGCTAGAGAGATGCCCTAATTTAATTCAAATCACAGACAAAAAATAACCCTGGACTTTATCACTTCTGGATTTTGTGCTTGTGATGAAATATATATAGATATAAATATAGATGAACCTTTGGTTTTGTCAGTCAGATAGATTGGTTTTAGTTATTGAAATGGCTAGTTATATATTAATGTATAAAAGCAAAAAAGTTGGGGCTGGAGTGTTTTTATCTTCTTCTTCTTCTTGTTAGTTGCAAAGTTGTGTCCGACCCATCACGATCCCATGGACAACATTCCTCCAGGCCTTCCTGTCCTCTACCATCTCCCAAAGACCATTTAAGATCACTCCAACTGCTTCAGTGACTCCATCCAGCCACCTCATTCTCTGCCGTCCTGTTTTTCTTTTGCCCTCAGTCTTTCCCAGCATTAGGCTCTTCTCCAGTGAGTCCTTCCTTCTCATTAGATGGCCAAAGTATTTGAGTTTCATCTTCAGGATCTGGCCTTTTAAAGAGCAGTCAGGGTTGATCTCCTCTAGGACTGACCGGTTTGATCGCCTTGCAGTCCAAGAGACTCGCAGGAGTCTTCTCCAGCACCAGAGTTCAAAGGCCTCAATTCTTTGGAGCTCAGCCTTCCTTATGGTCCAGCTTTCACAGCCATACATTGCAACAGGGAAAACCACAGCCTTGACTATACGCACTTTGGTTGGCAGGGTGATGTTTCTGCTTTTTAGTACGCTGTCTAGATTTGCCAAGATTTTATCTTGTAGGGTGCTAAAAAGAATCGGAAGCCAACACCATTTTCCCCCTTCTTTTTTCCCCTTGTATCTCACACCTTCCTTTCCCTGCTTCTTTTCCTTCCCTTACTTTCCTATTTCTATTTTTTTTGTACTTTATATAATTAATTAATTAAATAAATATTAAGAAAAGGAAAAAAATACCCCTGGACTTTTTCTGCTAATCAGAATATTGGAGTTAAACGAAATAAGTTCTATGGCAATGAGATGCCTTCCTTAGTAGGTATTTACTTGCTAAACATTCTTCTAGTATTTGCTGATAAGAGGAAATATGTGATATTCATGTCAACTGTCTCTTAGAAGCAATTCTTCAGAGAAATGCAAAATTATCCGATAGAATTCTAAGCTCCAATAGCTAGTTCTAAAAGTCTCAAATGATTGACTCTGAAAGCATCTGAAACTAACCCATGGTCAGAACAGAGTATTATTTGCAAATGCAGGGATACATTCTCCCATATTATGGGGTAGCCAAAATGTAAATGGTTATAACATGTTCAATTTTTCGGCAGACCGGAATGAAATGTGCAGGATATAAGATAAAGTGTAACAAATTTTGTAGAAATCGGTGCAAGAAAGTTTGAGCTACATATCCATTTTCCAGTCTATGTAGTTTAATATTTTGTGATGTAATTGACAGGAAAGGCAGTTTCTAATATGTAGAACATCCATGCCTGCTAAATTAAAGAAATGTTTGCCAAGTGATGGGCTGGTTATAAGAAATAATTCTTAAAGCCCCATCCTGAGCATGATGATGCTTTTCAGGGGTTAAACTACAAAATATGAATTTAGCCAAATGAACAGCTTGACATCACCGCCTTAGAACAAACAGATATGGAGAGCAAGAACAATGAATAAATAAACAGAAGGATTTTTTTTTTGCTCTAATCATAGCTCTATTATGTAATTCATTCTGGTCCTAATTAACATTTTAAAGGATCTCCATTATCAAGTTGTAAAGTTTTGCAGTTATGCATCCCATTTTAGGGACTGCAACCATTAGTCAATAGTTTATATGACCTATTAAGTGTTTCTACCAACTCCTGTTTGAAAGAGCGAGTAAACTTCTGCACTTACAAGATTCATTAGAAATGACTCAAATAACTCACATGAAGAATAAGCATTGAAATGTGCAGAAATATATGGTCTTTAACTTTGTACCCATTGGAAAAAAAACCCTAATGTTGGGAAAGATTGAAGGCAAATGGAGAAGAGGATAAAAGGATGAGATGATTAGGTAGTGTTATTGATGTGATGAACATTAATTGGAGCAAACCCAGTGTTCTGCCCCAGCTACGGGTCCCAAGAAGTGTAACACACGCACACAGCTCCAAAAACTCCATTTAATACAAACAGACCCCTTTCAAAATGCAGGCTTTAACCACAAATGTCCTTATCAGCCTGCTAAGAATTACAGAGATTAAACAAAGTCCAACAAGCATTGGCAATCAGCCCAGAAACCAAGTTTAACAAAAAACTCACTCTCAAAATGCTCTGCGTAGGACCACACATTGTTTCCAGCAACATTTGCCAGCTGTGTGCAAACTTAAATAGGCTAAGGAAGTGGCCAATTAGCCCCAAGCCTTACTCTCAAGGAGACCACCTCCTGAGTAGCCACTCCTGCCTTTTGGCAACTCTGTGTGCTCAAGCATTGAGAAGAGGCTCCTCCACTTCATTCTCTTCACTTGAAGGAGCCTCTGGAGGTTCTGAAGGCCTGGCTGACTCTCTGCCTCTGGCACCACATCCTCTTCAGCCTCCTCACTATCTGACTCGAGCACCAGCTGCACTGGCTGCTGGTGCGACACCACACCAGCCTCCTCGTTGTTGGGATCAGCCACAATCCACTAGGCCACTGGCAGGCCACAATGCCTGGGCAAATAGTGGAGGTCAGAGGTGCTGGCATTCTATGGTCCATGGGTTGCAAAGGCTCAGACGCAATTTAACAGCTGAACAACAACAAAAACTCTGAACTATGTAGAATTGTGACCACTACTCTTCATTTACAGATTCACTGAAACAAATACCTAAATATTTTCATAAAACTATACATCTCTCAATATTCAGAATGTCATTCTATGTTCTGAGTGATTATGTGTCATCAAGTCAGTAATGACTTTTAGCAACCAAGGATATACACCTTCTTCAAACTGATCTTCCAATGGTATGCCCACCATCATAATCAAATCCATCCACTTATTGTTGCTCATTTTCTTATTTTTTCCTTCTACCTTTCTAGCTTTATGGATTTCTTAAGAGAACTCAGTCTTCACATAAGGTGTCTAAACTAGTATAATTTGAGTCTGCTCATTGATGGCTTGAGTATGGGTTGATTTGTTTGAAGATCCCTTTCTTCCTTCCTTCCTTCCTTCCTTCCTTCCTTCCTTCCTTCCTATCTTCTTTCTTTCTTTCTTTCTTTTCCTCTAGCAGGGAAATATGTCAGAATCCCTCCTTGCCAGCAGCAAAAACAATTGAATGAGGTGTTTATGCTGAGCCATACTTCTGATCTAACTTCTTCAGCATGATACAATGGCAAGTTTTGCTGCCATCGGGCAAATGTGCTTTAGCGGGCTTCCTTGCGATGCCCATAATTCCATATTGCCGTCATTAATCAGAAGCAAATGTCTTTATTTTCTGCTGTTTTAACTACAAGAAATCATGTCTTCAGTTTTTATCCTATTAGAAGGTGTCCCCCCCCCCAAAAAAAAAATGGGAAACAATTAACACGAGCTTTAACGTGCAAGGGCTGTGGAGCTGCAGTAATTGCACTCAAGCTCCGCTAACTTTGTAATCAGGCATTGGGTTGCAAGCTCCTCGCGACTGACTCTCAGAGAAGGGCTAACACACTCAAAGGAAGAAGGCAGGTGTGCCAAAAAAAAAAAAAAGCAGACGTGTTGGCAAAACAAATTAAGAATCTGAAGAGGGGAAAGAAGCAGAAAACAAAGAACATTCCCCTCATCGGGAGCCCTGACTGTCTAAACTCTGACTGCAGCTGATTAAAACTATTCTGTAGCCAGAGCTATTGCACGATGTGGAATTTTGCACAGAGGGCAGAATTCAGCATCAAGGAAGAGCTCATGTTTAACTGGCTTGTAAGACAAACAGGCAGCTAATTCTGAAAAGCAATTGCACAGCCCATGGATAACAAAAAGGATTTCTTTTTCTTTTCTTTTCTTTTCTTTTTTTTTTTTTCCTACTATGGGCTACTGGCTGGAGTTCAAACCGGGAAGATTTTAAATGCAAAAATTCTGAACATCCAGTACATGGCAAAAAGGATAAAGGCATACCTCAGAAGTATTGTAGATTTGGTTCCAGACCATCACAATCAAGTAACTCATAGGGTTTCCCTGTGTATGGAAAAATCATGCTTACTCTATAGTCTATTAAGTCTGGGATAGGGTAGGGTAGGGTAGGGTAGGGTAGGGTAGGGTAGGGTAGGGTAGGGTAGAATAAAATAGAATAGAATAGAATAGAATAGAATAGAATAGAATAGAATAGAATAGAATAGAATAGAATAGAATAGAATAGAATAGAATAGAATAGAATAGAATTCTTTATTGGCCAAGTGTGATTGGACACACAAGGACTGTGTGTCCAGTGCATAAGCTCTCAGTGTACATACAAGCAACAAGTAATCATAATCATCATAGATACATTCATCAGAAATCATAAGTTACAACACTTAGTGATAGTTATGGGATACTAAATAAGCAACCAACATCAATCATTCTAGGATGCTAAATAAAACAATTAATATGAATCATAAGATACAAGCAACAAAGTTATAGTCATAAGAAGATAAGGAAATAGGTAATAGGAAAGATGGGAAGGATGATAGTAATACAGTCCTACTAGGTAGATTGACAGTGTTGTGGGAATTAGTTGCTTAGCAGAGTGATGACATGGCGGTGGGGGGAAGGAACCTTTGTGTCTAGTTGTTTTGGTGTGCATTGTCTTGAGGGAAGAAGTTGAAACAGTTTATGTCCAGGATGTGATGGGTCTGTACATATTTTCACAGCCCTCTTTGTATTATGGCTAAATATTGTGGCTAAATAAAAGTACATACCTTACTTAAAAAACTACTTTATTGCACAAAAAAGCTAATCAACATCCGAGCTTTCATCAAATTGTAATCTTTGTTGGTGGAAAACCCCATGTCTGCAAAGCACAACAAAGTAAAGCTCAATGGAAATGTCTGTATAGAAAATTCTCTTCGCTTCATCTAGTAGCTTTCCAGAGTTTTGCACCAAAATCTGATAGTCCGATTGGTCATGTAACATTAGGATAAGCCTCTAAATTTTGACACTGTCTAACACAAACTTTGACACTGTGTAACACAGTTCAGAATCTTGATCATCTCCATTATTGTCCCAAATGGAAAGGTCCAATTAGTTCAATAGTCTGTCCAATTTTGGGTGATTAAGTACATTAGCTTTCCTTAACACAGATATGAAGCTTAATATATCCAGAAACCATTCACAGTATTTGAATGCACAGACGCACATAATTCCCTTTCTTTCTTTCTTTCTTTCTTTCTTTCTTTCTTTCTTTCTTTCTTTCTTTCTTTCTTTCTTTCTTTCTTTCTTTCTCTCTCTCTCTCTCTCTCTCTCTCTCCCTCTCTCTCTCTCTCTCTCTCTCTGAGAGAGAGAGAGAGAGAGGGAGAGGGAGAGGGAGAGAGAGAGGCTATCCCAGAAAAGGCAGACCAAAGTTATTTTAACCCATAATCTAACAGCCAAACAACATTAACAACATTAACTTTTAAATTAATGTAATTAAAATCAGATACTTAAGATAAATGCCAGGAAAGCTTGGATGAATTGTTGTTCAAGCACTTTTTAAGAAAAAAAAAATTGCAGATGAATGGCAAAATGGTACAAAATCTGTTTTAATTCTATAGAATTAATGAGAATTTGGCAGATTTTGCCATTTGCACATCTGTGGTACTTATTCAAAGTTTAATGACTGGATTTCCATAGTGGAGATCCTGAACTAACAATCTAAGAATGATTGGGAAGCAAAGATACCTAACAATTTTCTGGGAATCCAACTAAGAGAACTAACATTACTTTTGCTAGTCCCAACAGTCCTCATCCTTTAGATGCTTAATAGGACTCTAAAATCAATTCCCTCTGCCCTCTGCAGAATTTTACTGGCATGTCTCTTCGTATTGAATATTTCAGTTGAAAAGAACGGCAGGAATACCTCAATGCAGAAAAGCATTGCAACTGATTTGGCCTGTACTACTCATCTTCAAAGACTCAGAGAAACCCATTTACTGGAGAAGATCTTTTATATATTTTTCTGGAAGGAGATTTAAAAAAAAAAAACCACATACCATGTGTGATGTTGTATCCTACTGGTTGCAGATGCTTTTCCTGTTTATCCCATGGAGATTTTGGTCTAACTATTGTGATAAATGGGTTTATATCAAATCAAACAGAATTCTTGCTTCTGCTTCCTAACACATCTTCAATAATGTAAGGGAAAGGCAGAAAGAAATGGAAAAAAAGTATGTGTTCCTTCCACCTGTTTTCCTTTTATAGTCTGCTCAATTTTCACTTGTTGAATTCTCAAAAGATTTCATTAAATAGTAGATGCATAGAAACTTAAATATTTGCTCTCAAAATAAGAATTAAATAAGTTTTCCTCACAAAGGAATGTGCAAATATCTGGCCAGGAGTGTTACGTTCTTGTCCAATAAACTGAAATGTCAAATATGCATTGTAGCTATATGAAGTACATGTCAAACAAGGATCCAGAGTAGGCTGCTTTGGTTCATGAATAAAAACAGGAGAATGTTTCAGGAACCAATTTGGGTTGATTATGTTGTGGCCCACCAGCGGCCAGTAGATCTGGCAGCAGATTCAGACAGTGAGGAGGTTGGGGAGGAACATGGGCCAGTCCTGGAGTCTGGGGAAGACTTGATGAGTGCTCTGCATCAGAGGCAGAGATGGGACCAGGGCCGTCTGACAGCTGCCTTCGGAGTCGGACATCAGTGGGGCAGAAGAACAGTTGGATCCAGTTCCCAGTGTGCACATGCACAGAGCTACTAGGAGAAGGGAGCAGCTAAGGAACAGAGGTCGACTCAGGAGTAAAGCCACAGATGGATGGTGAATGGTCCCTCCCATAGGGAATAAAGAGGAGTGAAGAGGAGGGGAGTATGCAGGAGACAATTAGTTCATTTGGGTGAAGATCCGTTCCTGCATTCTTGCCAAGTATTGTCTATTACAGTCTGAAGATATTGGCCTGGCCACTCTCCAAGCCTGATAAAGGTCAGTGAACTAACTTGAAAGATTGTGGGAGAGGAAAGACTTTGCTGGAGAGGAAATCATTGTAAATTAAATAAAAGGGGTTTATTGGGACAAGGATTCAGCTTCGTGCTGCTGGGGAAGCCGAGGTCAGAACAGATTACTGAGACCAGAGGTTTAGTCTTCTGAGCTTTCGGACTCGTGTGGGAGCTCATCCTCAGGAACGTGTCTCACACCAGAAGTTCCCTGAGGATAAGCTCCAGCACAAGTCCAAAAGCTTAGAAGACTAACCTCTGCACCCGTTCACCAATCCAGATTGGATCCTGACTTGGTTCAGTTTCAGCATCAGTGATACTTTAGGATCAAGATCCCTAACCTCCAAACCAAGACTGTCATCAAGATGGATCCCAAATTCAGCACCCTACATATTATTAAAGTAGGAAGATCAACAGAAACTACTTTTGGATAAACGACAGCATCTGTATTAGTATTAATAATAAAAAATGTATTACTACCACTTTATAAAGCCTTAGTAAGACCACACCTGGAATATTGCATCCAGTTTTGCTCACCACATTACAGAAAAGACTTTGGAAAAAGTGCAAAGAAGAGCAACTAAGATGATTAAAGACCTGGAGACTAAAACAAATAAAGAATGGTTGCAGGATTTGGGCTTGGCTAGTCTAGAGAAAAGAAGAACTAGAGGGGACATGATAGCAATATTCCAGTATTTGAGAGGCTGCCACAAAGAGGAGTAGTTCAAATTATTTTCCAAAGCATCAGAAGGCAAGACAAGAAACAATGGATGGAAACTAATCAAGGAGAGAAGCAACTTAGAATTGAGGAGAAACTTCCTAACAGTGAGGACAATTAACCAGTGGAACAGCTGGACTTCAGAAGTTGTGGGTGCTTCATCTAATGTAGCTGAAGCAGGATCTGATAGATGACCACTGGATAACTTTCTATTCACTCTATTCTAAAAGCAACTTTATTTTAAAAGCAGGAAATGCATCCGGCTGGAAAAAGTACAAACTCAGCCAAATCCTTTTGATACCTTTAGGAGGCCTCTAAGTTGTCAGAAGATAGGAACATTCTAATGACAAACAGCATAAAGGTTAGTAAGATCAAGGATATACACATGGGCTAGAAGTTGTGTATCAACAGAAGATAATTTGAATCTATGCTCCAGTAATTTACAGAAGAATTATGATTGTTTGGCAAGGATAATGTAAAACTTTAGTAATTAGGAAATGTCAATTAAAGATAACAAATGAATGTTAACCATTTATGGAAAGTTGCTGTGTTAGCAGAAACCTTTTTCTTGAAAAATATAAGAATAGTCATGTAATCTTTGCCTCTTCATTCAGAACTCAGATGTGAATCAAGTTCTGGATCTTGCACAATAAACCTGACTCTGTCTGACCCAATGGGATGTCTCTTGTATCCTTTCTTCCATAACACATCAGTGGAGGTTTTTAAGAAGAAACTGGACAGTCACTTGTCTGAAATGGTACAGGATCTCCTGCTTGGGCAGGGGACTGGATTAGAAGACCCTCCAAGGTCCCTTCCAGATCTATTCTGATTCTATACTGGGCACTGACTATTTTTTTCAGTGTGTCTATATTTAATAGAAGCAGTGTTCATGTTATTTTTACAGAAGTGGAGAAGAATGAGAGGGGGACATTACGTAGTAATGGGGCAGATCATGGTGTCAGGTTAAAGGAAACGATGGAAGAGGCACATGTGAAGCATCGAACCAGGAGGAACCTATCTATGTCACTTGCGGGTCACAATGTCATGAACGTTTCTTTGTGTGTTGAAAAACAAAGCCCTTTGGGGAGATGGAGATATCTTAACCCCATCACTGAGAAATCAAGAAGTCCTGCGACGCGGTAGTATGCTTAAGTACATTGGATTTGCTCTGAATGTGAATTATTTACTAATTAAAACTGTTTTACACTGAGAGATCTCTTGAGATTTGTCTTGTGTTTCCCAGGGTGTAGGAGTGTGAAATTACAGATGAACAGACTATAGCATCATAATTCCCTTCTGCCACCTTCAGTGAAAAGGTTGAAGCAAACTGGCAAATTTAGTTTCTAACACCAGTGAGTGCAATTCATAGAGGCTGGTTTTTTTATATATAAAAAAAGAAAAATAAGGAAAGAAAAAAATGCAATAAGGATGATCAATCTAAATTGTCAGACATCACACTCTCCCAACATCAGCTCAGGTAACAGTGGTATTGAGTTCCTAATTAAATGTGAAATAGAATAGAGTTCAGTTTCACCATTGATTTGTAAGCACGGTTCTGGATTATTGTCATTGATGTTTTATAAATATCCCAAATGTCAGCTCTTACTTTTTCCCCCTCCCATCTTATTGTCTACTTTTCTTCTAGAAGCTGAGGATGGCTTACAAGAGGTATGGCAGATCCAACGTTCCCTGTTGAGTCTCTATGGTTGAACTTCAATCTTCCCAGCATTAGGCTAATTTGCACAGAGGAGGCTAATCTATAAGAAATATGTTATCGGCACTGAGAGGAAATGATGACAAAATTATCCTGAATTGGAGAATTCTTCAGAGCTCCCTGTTGTTCGATCAATGTTAAGGAAGTTTTTTATACTTTTGAATAGTACAACTCTATGCAATGAATTCTCTAGTTTTGGACTGTTTTGTGCCTTCAGATTTGGTTTGGTTCTGCAACCCAACAAGACAGACACAGATTTCAGAGGATAATTAGAACTGCAGAAAAAACAATTACTACCAACCTGCCTTCCATTGAGGACCTGTATACTGCATGAGTCAAAAAGAGGGTTGTGGAAATATTTACAGATCCCCCACATCCTGGACATAAATTGTTTCAACTCCTACCCTTAAAATGACGCTATAGAGCCCTGCACATCAGAACAACTTAGATACAAAGACAGTTTTTTTCCCCAAATCCATCACTCTGCTAAACAAATAATTCCCTCAACACTCAGCAGGGTTAAAAGATGAAATCTCGATGAACACGTATGCAATTTCATTCTGTTCTCATTACCAACAAAATAATGCTACCCTTAGAATTGAAGCTCTCTAAATTAGCATGTGTGTCTCATCTCTACATTTCATCTGTGCAAAAGAGAATGGTAACCCAATTACTCAAGCGGTGGCTTCATCAAAACCATCTTTAGTGAACAAATCTCTCTCTCTCTCTCTCTCTCTCTCTCTCTCTCTCTCTCTCTCTCTCTCTCTCTCTCTCTCCCTCTCTCTCTCTCTCTCTCTCTCATCACAGATTTTTATTTAGAGAACCTAAACAGCAATCATTTAGCACCGTTTATGTCATGTCAGAATCATATTATTTTCATTCCCTTATATTTACTACCTATCCTTCCACTTAAAAAATTAATTCAAAAGGTAGTTGGAAACTAACACGTTTCCCTGCTATCATTTCAAAAAAAAAACAAAAACAAAAAAAAAAACATCATCATCATCATTTTCATTTGTCTTACATTTACTATATTCTCCCTTTCATGCTCTAGATCAGGGGTGTCAAACTGGTGGCCCATGGGCCAGATGCATCATGCAAGGGCCACACCCATTCCAGCTCCACAAAGCAATAAAACACAATAAAAACTTCTTGATTGGAAAACTTTGTGATTTTGTCAGTCAACAGGAATGCTGATTTACCACCAGCTTGTCAAGCCGAGGGCTTGGAATCATAAGGAAACAACAGCCAGTGACTTAATAGATGACCATCAACACCCCACTCAACAATTAAAAAGCCACCCTCAACCAGGCCTCAGAGAAATGCTGCAAATATAATATAGAAATGGACAAAGAGAAAGTGGGAGTGACGAAAGAGTTATTGATGGATATGTTGGAGATTCAACAGTGAGAGGTAGATGTAGAGGCAGACAAAATACTTAGCTTAAAGAAGAGTGATGTAAGAAGATCATCACCAAGAGCCTGGTGGCGCAGGAGACTAAAAGCCTGTTATTAACATTCAGCTGCCTGCAATTACTGTAAGTTCGAATCTCACCAGGCTCAAGGTTGACTCAGCCTTCCATCCTTTCTAAGGTAGGTCAAATGAGGACCCAGATTGCGGTGGCAATAAGCTGACTTTGTATAAATATACAAAAGTATGAAGGCTATTGCTTAACAAATTGTAAGCTGCCCTGAGTCTCCGGAGAAGGGCGGCATATAAATCAATTTTTTTTAAAAAAAGATGCAAGATCCCAAGGGAGGAGTCAAAAAAGTAACAAGAATTGAAATACTAAACAGGGCAAGAGATGATGGATAGATATAGAATACTCCTTAATATAAAACTTGTTTGATTAAGAGTAAGAAAATAGAGGTAGAAGTTAGAAATGGGGAAAATATTATTACATATGCTGCTATATAATATATTATAATTACCATGTAGATGCAAATGTTAGAAGCTGAAAGATTATTATCAGAAACTGTATATTTGAATTGCATTATTATTGTTATTAGTATTGTGTATAAAGTAAACTGATCATTATTATTACTATTATTCTTTTAACTACTATTATTAATCTCAGAATTATTATTAATATTTTGTCAATCTAAAATGACTCAGACAATACACTGTTCACCAAGCACTTATATGTATTTAAAGAAAAAAATGTATATATTTTTTTAAAAAAGCTCAAAGAACACTTCCTGCTAGAGAGAAGTTCTCTGAGGATGGGCTCCACTATGAGTCTGAAAGTCTGAAAGACTAAACTGGTCTGAGTAATCAACCCAGATCCTTTACCTTATGGATCCTACAAAGCTTATTTAGTTCACAATTTATCTATCTGAATGGTAACTTTATGATTGACTATCACACATTGGAATATCATCTATCCTCTTTCTCTCTCTCCTTCTCTCTCTCTCTGTTCTGTCCCTGCCTCACCCCCACACCCCCACAGACGGGCCGGAGTTAATAAGCCACATGACAAAGTCTTTGAAGATAAAGCTGGCAGCAACCCAGTGGCTGGCTGCCAATTCAGATTTTACTCACACAAAACAAAGATTAGACTGAAAGCATCCCGATAAGGCAGGCAAGGTCCCAGCAATACAAAGATTATTCCGAATGCAGTCTAATAAGGCAATTTCTAATTTCTAGTTTTTTGCTCGTCACAAACTGAGCCGGCCATCACACCCACATTTATACCCTGTATGGTGTGGTCCGGTGACTCAGCTAATCTCTGGCACGCCTCTTCCTCTGCTATGCACGCTTCTCCCTGCGCCGCTGTCGAGGATCCAGCCAACACTTATCTTCTTCTTCTCTGTCCATCTGTGGCTGCGGGGCTGTGCTTGGCTCTGGACCTATCTTTTGGCCTTCGGTGTCCTCCGTAGGCATTGCCAGAGAGAAGGGTCCTGGAGAGGGAGGCCTTGCCAACTCCTCTCCCTCACTCTCAGTGTCTGCATCTGTCGATAGCCCAGGCTCAGGCAACGGAGCCATAACACTCTCTCTCTCCCTCTCTTTCTCCCTCTCTTTCTCTCTCTCTTTTCCCCCCTCTGTCTCTCATTCTCTCTCCTCTCCTCTCCTCTCATTCTTCCTCTCCTCTCCTCTCCTCTCCTCTCCTCTCCTTCTCCCTCTCCTCTCTTCTCTTCTTCTCTCCTCTCCTCTCTATATCAATGTGTATTTTGATACATTTAAACTGCTAAGAAAAGTATTGCAAAGTAGGAGAAGTACAATATTTGATGAATAGCTGAGTTTCTCTCCCCTGAGCATGGAGTAAGGTAGCTTCATATAAGAATTTGCAAAAATCAAATTCCTCAAGCATCGTGAACCTGGAGAGAGAAAATGTTTATAATGGCAAATGCATAGGAAAGATTTGCCAAACTGTCAGTCATCACCCAGAATGCTGCAAGCAAATTTGGGGGAGAATTAAATTCACGAATCAGTTTTCCATCTGCTTCCTTTTCATAGAAAAAGACACCAGGGCTCTTTTAGGCCTCCAATGCCAGCATTTTATTTTATTTTATTTAAATTTATAATATGGAGCGTATCTTTTTGAAATGAATTTTTTTTAGTCTTGGAGATCAACTTGTTTTATTACTGTTTACCCAAACCCATTAAAATCATTTAAAATGTCAATGTCTCACGTGGACGGGGATTTGTAATGGCACTGCAATTTTTTGCCAGGGTGTAACAACTTATACCTGTTGTTTATGACAAACATTTTTAAAGATCGGTGGTATAGCTAGTAGCTTGGATTCACCTTGAAAATCTTCCTATATCTTCTGAGGTTCTGTTGAAACAGCATTTACTGTGTCTTCTAGGTTTCCGGTGGCTCAGTGGCTAAGACGCTGAGCTTGTTGATCAAAAGGTCGGCAGTTCAGCAGTTCGAATCCCTAGTGCCATGTAACAGGGTGAGCTCCCGTGACTTGTCCCAGCTTCTGCCAACCTAGCAGTTCGAAAGCACGTAAAAAATGCAAGTAGAAAAATAGGGACCACCTTTGGTGGGAAGGTGTGCCTTTGGTGTTTAGTCATGCCAGTCACATGACCACGGAGTCGTCTTCGTACAGTGCTGGGTTGTCAGCTTTGAAATGGAGATGAGCACTGCCCCCTAGAGTCGGGAACGACTAGCACATACAGTATGTGCGAAGGGAACCTTTACCTTATGGAATCTTTTGAATGTCTGGAGAAATGTATTCGATGTAGAGCTTACAAATATTTGCTGTAGAGTTACTAATCTGCTTCTTAAAAATAAATGGTATATTTATGTCTTGTGTGGCCCTAGTTTCAATGAGACTAAAAGAGAGGATGTAGACATTAATGATCAATCATCCATGCTCTGGCAACAGATTGAACACTCATGTGAGTTTGAAATCTCTGTTTTAGGGCAATTCTATTGAAATTAGAACAATTCTTTCCCAATGTGCAATTTTTACTAATCAGTTGGCACAAGCACATTTTATAGAAATCTGAGTTGTTTGGAAATAGCGCACAACTGGATCACGTTGATCTTTTTTTTTGCTTTCGTGCAACTCCAAAACAACAATGATTACATCGGCCTGTAGAAAGTTAGCACCCACCCTTCTCCTAGAAGAATGAAATATTTTGAGAAATATTAAAAAGGTAGAATATTATATTTCCCTGGGTGAGAAATGGAGAAACATGCTCTTGGAAAGCAGCCCCCACCTTTCTTAATAGCTCTCAGCAGATGTCGCACTTAAAAGATAAAGAGATAGATAGCTCTATTCATAGGCAAAAATTCCCTGCAGCAAGGTCTGAATAAAAGTAGGATGAACCCTCAACCATAATAGGAATTTCCCAACACCCTATCAGAACACAAGCTCCTTCGTTGCATCATCTCAGTTGCACCATACCCGCCAAACCTCAATCAAACCTGGGACAACCTACAGAGCCAGCTATGACCCCTACAACAGCCAATAGAACACATGTTCTTGCACAGGAACAGGAAGCTCAAGTTCAAAGCCCTAGAGAAGATATAAATATCCCTCATTCTCAACTCCATGTGGTCATCTGCACTAGGACTATGTGCTTGGTGGTTCTGCTTCACCATTAAACCATCTTTCCAATCACTCTCCATGTTTCCAGTTCTTTTTCCAAGCTTGGAACTGAACCAGATGGTTATTTCTTCCAAAAGCCAAAATTTTAAGACCTAATCATCCTGACTGCCTATATCCTCCTGTCCTAGAAAAAACTCCTACATGTACTACTTTATTTATTATATATACTGTATTTTCTATGCTATCTGAACCAAGATTTCAGGCAGATCCCAGTGATGAAATATACAATCAATAAGTATATTAAAATATGTTTCCATCCTTTAAACTCTCCTGGATGAAATCCATTTCATCTAATTAACTTAAAAAAGAGCAATCAAACTCTTTAGTAGACATCAAGTCCTAAACAATCCCATCCTCTGCTCCCCCTCCTCCTTTGATGTAAATCTGTGAGCAACAATCCTAAAATGCTACACCATTCTTAACAATAATCTTCTGTTAATTGTCATGCTGGTGGAAAATGTAGCTCGCAAAATGAATCTCTCCATCCTTTTTTGTTTTTGTGTGGGGGTTTTTTGGGTTTTTTTTTTTTTTTTGGCCTGGTTATTGCCTACCAGCAGTGTACAATAGGAGACTCTAATTACTAGCACATCAAAGGTCATCTAGTCTCTTGCAACGCAAATACTCTAATTACAGTGTTTCTTAAGGACTCTTCCAGGAAAGTGTCAATCAACAAAGGCAGCAGAGAGAAGCCGATTCAGCCTTCAGTATGTCTCCCCAGAGATCATAAGACAAAAAAAGAAAGGAAAAAGGAAAAAGAACGAAAACCACACAAAATGGACTGATATGAAATTTAATTACTGTGGCTTAAAATGGACAAACTATAGAGGAGGTGAGCTATTAAAAAGCCACAATGTTTACACAGAACTTTTCAGGAATTGATTGTTTCCTAATGCCCAACAAGAATATGGCAAAGCATTTTTTTTAAAAAAGCAAAGAAATCGTTATTTATAGTAGGTTTTTTTGCGGGGGAAATGGGCCCGTTTTATTTTTTATACCTTTCCCCCCAAAAAAGCTTTTGAAGACTTAAAACTCTAACTGGGATTGTATTTCTTAGTTCATTCGGAAAAAAATGACATGAAGAGAAACAAGAATTCCTAGCATGTTTGCTCCTTCACCCTGACAGTGAACAGTTGTCAAGTAGTTCCTACCTCTCAGGTACTAGAGGATGGGTTTTAATGATGAAAAGGTGCATAAGGCCAAAACGTGTGTGTGTGTGTGTGTGTGTGTGTGTGTGTGTGTGTGTGTGAGCCTGCAATATGAGTGTGTTTCCTTCAAATATAACTTGACTCTTCTATATTCTTTTCTTGGCAGCAGTAAACGAGAGGAAGACAGGTGGCATATACTGTATATAAATGCAACAAAAAAAGTGTTTTGGATGATAGAAGATAGATAGATAGATAGATAGATAGATAGATAGATAGATAGATAGATAGACAGACAGACAGACAGACAGACAGACGGTAGGTAGGTAGGTAGGTAGATGATAGATACATAGACAGACACAGATAAATGATCGACGGATAGTAAAGATAGATGATAGATAGATAGATAGATGATAGATAGATAGATAGATAGATAGATAGATAGATAGATAGATAGATATAGATACACAGACAGACAGACACAGATAAATGTTTGATAGATAGTAGACAGATAGACAGACAGATGATAGATAGATAGAGAGATAGATAGAGAGATAGATAGAGAGATGATAGACAGACAGACACAGATAGATGTGAGAGAGAGAGAGAGAGAGAGAGAGAGAGAGAGAGAGAGAGAGAGATGAGAGAGAGGGTGGGAGAGGGAGAGAGAGATGATAGATGATAGATGGCATTTTAGCCTAGGAGTTTGAAGGTTAGGGTTATGATTAGGGTTAGGGTTAGGGTTAGGGTTAGGGTTAGGGTTAGGGTTAGGGTTACCCAGGCTCAAGGTTGACTCAGACTTCCATCCTTCTGAGGTGGGTAAAATGAGGAGCCAGGTTGTTGGGAGCCATAGGCTGACTCTGTAAACCACTTAGAGAGGACTGTGCAAGCACTGTAAAGCGGTATATAAGTCTAAGTGCTATTGCTATAAAGGAACAGATGGTAAGAAAGTCGTTGCCAGCATAATTATCAGCTTAGCTACCATGGTCTGCAATAATGTATTACGGAGAAGGGTCTACTTTAGTACCCAACATGCTTTCAAAGCTGTGATAATGACTCTACAAGACACTTAAAATTTATTTGGGAACCCTCATCCACTTGCAGACTAGCCACTTGCCTAAAGCCAGTTTATTCCAGACACAACATCAAATTGCATGGCTAAACTGACAAGTCATACTTGTCACCAGTCATCAGCTCCTCTTTTCCATGACATTATTCAATACCCCTCTGGATAGATGAAACAAGGAAACATAAGAGTGGCACTGTGATAGAGTCACAACAGCCATTTAAAGGAAATCGCACCCAGAAAGAAATAGACTTGAGGCATATTTCATTGAAGATCGTACTTCCTATTATCAGTCGCCTTGCACACTATGTACAAAGGTTCTTCTAATACATCAGATTCTTTTTCTGAAAAAAGGAAGCGGCAGTCAATTACTCACAAACAGAAAAAGAAAAAGGTGGATTCAGCCTGCCCTAGATTTTCTAGTCCCGCTTTCTTGAGGAGAAGACTTGATTTTCTGCCAACTGACATGATTACTACATTTCTGTCACGATAGTAAATTTAATAAAAATCAGGGGTCCGCCTAAATCTAGAGGGTCCAGAAATACCTTCTTGTATCTTCTCTATATCAATTCCTCCCTTTTTAAATTGCTGTAGCATGCCGCTAAGCCACAATTAAGCACTTCTGAGCTTGCTTAATTTCAGGTTTTTGTATGATGTACTTCCCCTGGATCAGTAGGACTTTCCTCTCCTATGTGAGCTGCATTGGTTGCCGGTTGATTTCTGGGTGCGTTTCAAGGTGTTGGTAATCACCTTTAAAGCGCTCCATGGCTTAGGACCAGGGTACTTACGGGACTGCCTTCTGCCACCAATTGCCTCCCACCGGCCGGTTTGCTCCCACAGAGAGGGCCTCCTCAGGGTGCCGTCAGCCAGACAATGCTAGCTGGCGACCCCCAGGGGGAGAGCCTTCTCTGTGGTAGCCCCCACCCTCTGGAACGATCTTCCTCCAGAACTGAGAACGATCGCCGACCTCCGGACTTTTCGTCGGGCTTTGAAAACTCATCTTTTCCAACTTGCCGGTCTAGCCTGATCCCTTCAAATTTTAAAATCTTTTAGAGTTTTTTAGATTGATCTATTTTAATACTTATCTGTTTTAAATTTTCAGCCAAACTTATATTTGTTTTTAGAATTATTTTAACTTTTATGTACTGGTTTTTATTCGGCTGTTCACCGCCCTGAGTCCGTAAGGAGAAAGGCGGTATGTAAGTCTAATAAATAAATAAATAAATAAATAAATAGGTGTCAAATTTTGGACTTTAATTTAGAGAGCTATTCTGACTTAAATAGCCATATCAACTAATCTGTTTGGTGGTACGTTGATATCATATTATCGTCTCAATGGAAAGACCTGCCCAGATGGAAATTCAACTATCTCAGTTTATGCTTCAGTACCATGGACACCAACAGGGGTGGGTTTCACATATTCTTACCACTGGTTCACTGTGCACACACACCTTCCCCTCATCCACCCGGCCTCAAAAACATGGTTAAATAGGACAGCATTACGTCCGGTTGCCACTACCGCTTTGCCCGAACCGGTCTGAACTGGCTGAATACTACCACTAGACACCAACCCTGAAAGACATACATCTTGGCCCAACAACAGAATAATCCACCCAAATCCATCAGGCCTGATCTACTACAAGCTCTTCCTTCTATGACATTAGCAGCTCACAACACTATAAACTCCTTCCTGGTTATTCAGCGGTCACTGTTTAAACAACCTGGGTTTGCCGCTTCCCAGTAACTAAAAAGCTATTGAGTACACGCTGTGTCAGAAGCCACAAATAGTGTTGGATTATTATTGGGTAGGTTTGGTTTGGGACATTTAGTGTGAGAAGCAAAGTTTTGGGAAGAAGCTTAATATATATGATAATGGTTTTCGGTGATACAATCTCTGCATTATTGTCACTTGCAGACTGAAGACGAGATAGAGCAAAGGATGTCCTGTCCTACCACATTTGGCAGGAAAAAGGTAGATCCTCTCTTCATCCTTCTGACTGGTAGATAAATGATCTCCTCCAACTCTCTGGGCTCATTTATTAACTTTTGCAAATGCCTATCTAAACATTCCATCTAGCAACCTCAAAATGATCCTTAACAGAATCGGCAGTTAATTTCAGGAGGTGAATTCCCCGTCCACCCCAGGCTCTTTATTTGTTAAACAGAACTTCAAAAACATTATCACTCCATTTCAGTTTTAGCTGATACTTTCTGGAAAAGTTAGGCTTTGAGTCCATAATGTCTTTTGAGTTCATGTGTGTGTGTGTGTGTGTGTGTGTGTGTGTGTGTGTGTATCTATATATCTATATCTTATCTAATCTATCTATCTATCTATCTATCTATCTATCTATCTATCTATCTATCTATCATCACCACTTTTTATTTTTATTTTTTAAAAAGTCGTCGCTAATACCTGTTCTCAGTGCATCTGGAAGAGAAGGGAGAAAAAAGACTTAAAACATCAGACTTGATTCAACAGCACTTAAACAGCTATTTTGTTTTCCAAATGCCAGCAGGAATAGCAAGGACTTTTTAAAAAATAAAAATAAAAAGTGGTGATAGATAGATGATAGATAGATAGATAGATAGATAGATAGATAGATAGATAGATAGATAGATAGATAGATAGATAGACAGACAGATAGAAAGATCGGAAACCTATTAAACAACATTGTCTTGAAATAACCACAGCTCATTTGGAATATGTCTTTGGATCTAGAATCAGGAAAGTTTCTCTGCTCTGTAAAAAGACATATTCCAAATGAGCTGTGGTTATTTCAAGACAATGTTGTTTAATAGGTTTCCGAGTTGGAGCTTCAACATATATGCATAGACAATGGGCTACCCAAGAGTAGCTTGGCTTTAAAATCTGTGAGATTGGGAAATTGTATAAATAAGAAATCTCACTTTTGGTCTGTGTAGATCAAAGTGTAATTAATTCATCTCTATAAAAATAAACACACACACACACACACACACACACACACACACACCCTATATAATTCATCGCTCTCTATAAGAATAAACACAGAGAGAAGGGAGGTTGGTTGGATGGATGGATGAATGGATATAGATACACACACACGATATATAGGAGAGAGAGAGAGAGAGAGAGAGAGAGAGAGAGAGAGAGAGAGAGAGAGAGAGAGAGAGAGAGATAAGCCAAACCTTACATAAAGCATAGACAGAAGCTTCACTACTGTTGCCTCTCTTAGAATTATATTAATATTACCCAATGAATTCAGTTCTGAGTTCTCTATCATTAGAAGTTATTGTTGCGTTTTAATCTTGTGAACAGCCTAGAGTCCTTTCAAACTGTGATGTTCTATACATGCAAAATCATAATAGTAAAAATGACAATCAGCACCACAACTAATAATATTTTGGAAAAAAGGAAACAATCCAAAGCAAAAAAAAATTAAGGCTGCTACTACCCAAGAGACGTTTGTCAGCTTGCAGGAAACACAGTTAAAACGTTACAGCTGATTTCAACCAAAAAGGCTCAGGCAGAATCCAGTTTTCAAAATAAAGTCTCCTTCAGAGGTTAGATTGCTACCATAATGTAAAAACAGTACGCTTAAACAGATTTCCAAGCAGGACCAGGACTTCCTTTCGTTTCTGCACCACTGATCCCTGCTTCAAAGCTGCCAGCATTTTGCCGATCCACAGTAAAGCAAAGCCTTTGACACCAAAGTAGCACATAAATAAATGAAGTGATACTCCCATCAAATTTTTTTGTAAGAATCAGAGGGACTCTATCAAAGGCCGCAGAGATCAAAGAAAAATGTTGTTTTCTCTGAAGCATTTCCCACCTTTCTTTTTAGAACTGCTTCTCACCGATAGTTGAGAATGCAGCCTGAACTTCACCAGGTTTTCCTATGGTCTGCCTTAAGGGCTGTAGTACTGCCTGAAGGGCTTGTAAGTTCAAGTGAGATGGAATGCCAATAATACCACCCAGATGTTACTATTTATTTCTATTTACCTGAGTTCTGAGCAGCCAAAGATCAGAAGAGGAATCTTCAAGTACCATGCGGCGTTCCTGAATTCCGTTATCTATATAATTTGAGGGTTGAACTCATTGCATCCATCCATCATCTTCTTCTTCATCCCATACAAGACTAACTCATGATTCCGGGGTGGGGAGAAAAAGGAGTCTGATCTGATAACGAGGAACCAAGTTGACTGATTCAGGTTTGTTTGTTTGTTTGTTTGTTTGTTTATTTATTTGTTTATTTATTTATTTATTTATTCGATTTATATGCCGCCCTTCTCTGGAGACTCAGGGCAGCTTACAATGCGTTAAGCAATAGCCTTCATACTTTTGTATATATCTGTTTAGTAGGGCTTTTGGCCTTCCTAAGGTTCTCTGAATGCACAACTAATATCAGACATCAATACAATTGAGCAAATCCAGAGATATTTCACGAGAAGAGTCCTCCACTCCTCTGCTCACGATCAAATACCTTATGCCACCAGGTTTGAAATCTTAGAATTAGATCACTTAGAACTATGCCGCCTTCCATCTGACCTAAGCATAGTACACAAAATTATCTGTTACAACATCCTACCTGTCAATGAATACTTCAGCTTCAACCACAATAATACACAAGCACACGATAGATACAAATTTCAGGTAAAGCGCTCCAAACTCAATTGCAGAAAATATGACTTCGGCAACAAAGTGGGCAATGCTGGGAATGCACTACCTGACTCCATGATTACTTCCTGAAATCCCCAAAACTTTAACCTTAGACTGTCTACTGTTGACCTCATTCCATTCCTAAGAGGTCTGTAAGGAGCGTGCATAAGTGCACCAGTGTGCCTACCATCCCTGTCCTAATATCCTCTTTTATTTTTGAATTTTTATTTTTATTTTTAAACAAAACATAAACATAAATCCATCATCCATTACAATTGCAAACAGTGTGTCGGTCGGTTACAATTTTTTGTGCTTCATCTCTATATATCCTTTTAATCATATCCGTATCCTGTATTCATAATCATGTTTATACTTATATCTGTTATCTTATACGTATTTGACAAATAAATAAAATAAAAATAAATAAATAAATAAAACAGCTCCTCAAAAACTGTTGGATATCCCAATAAGATGCTCTCCCCAGTATCACTCTTGATCTCTTAACTTAATTCTCATAAATAAGCTAGATGTTGTTTACAAATGGACAGAATGACTAGTTCTATATAAATGTGTAAAAGCAAAAAAGTTGAGGTTGGAGTGTGTTTAACTTGTACTGTGCTAGGAAGAGTTGGAAGTCAATGCCCCCTTTTCTTTCTTGTTCTCTTTCTCCTTGTATCTCACACCCAGGGCCGGATTTAGATGAAAAGAGGCCCTAGGCTATTCCACTTATGAGGCCCTTTCACCTCCCTTTTTTTTTTTTTTTGGTTCAGTGTTTTAGTGTTCACTGTTTTTAGAATAGTGTAATTTTAATTTTGCTAACAATTCGAATGTAGGCCCCTCGTGATCTTGAGGCCCTAGGCTGAAGCCTAGTTAGCCTAGAGGAAAATCCGGCCCTTCTCACACCTCCTTTTCTCTTTCTCTTTATATCTTTTCCCTGCTCCCCTTCCTTCCCTTAAATTCTTATTTTTTTTCTTCTTCTCTTCTTTGCATTTTATATAAATAAAATAAAACCTTAACTAACATAAAAACTACAACAACAAATGAACAGAATTACAGTAATGTCTCTCATGAATGAATCACAAAAAGTTTTTGTTTTAAATGGAGTTTAGCATGGAAAGGCAATCAAACAATATATAATGAGTGAGAAGAGATCTGGATTTTCTCCTAAAGAAAGCAAAAAAAAAAAAAAACTGACAAGGACATAATATTGTCCATGCATAACATCTTTTCTTCAAGAACTGAAGTTCCTTCATGTTTGGGAGCAGGTGAAAGTAAAGCCAAAGTGAATTACATCATTTGTAAAATGTGCTAAGTATTCTGGAAATTAGAGCCACCGAGTGTGTTAGTCAAGACCACAAGTATGTATTCCATAAATAGCAGATGTGAAAATGTCTGTACCATTAGCATTTATATTTTTATAGAGATAGTTTTCTTATGATTATTCACAGCAGAAACTTCAAGCAGTCCAATAATCCCTACCTCTGTTAACAGAGTTCTAGAGCCCTCTAGTGTCCATAAGCCAGACACCCCAACTAAAAAGACAAGAAAAGGTTACACTATTTGTAAAAAAAAAAAAGAGAGAGAGAGAGAGAGAAGTCTTTAATATCTTGCCCTAGAACTTTGTAATTATATGTGTAAACAGTGCATGAGTAGATCGATAGAGATGGATATTTGTGTGTATTTGTGTGTATATACACATAATTGGAATTGGTAAAAAAGAGAAAGAGAGAGACACATACACACACACACACACACACAGAGAGAGAGAGAGAGAGAGAGAGAGAGAACAGGTACAATTCTCTGTATAATCACTGAACAAAAATTATATTTGTGAGCCTTTGATTCTCAGTTGCTTCCTATCTCTTCCACAATAAGTGCTATCCAATTCTGACTTTAAAATAAACAATTTGACACCTGTTTTCAACACAAAGAGGAAACATAACATCTATTTTAGTGGGAACCTTTTAAGCATTTCTGTTAAATTGCTAACAATGATAAATTTTTTTAAAAATGGAATAAAAAAAGTGAATTTGGAAACAAAGCAAAACAATTCTGAGAAAAGCAGACTGCCTTATTTTTAAAGACAAATATAGCTGTACGGTATCCCACTCTATTCAACCATCAAACTGAGCATTATTTTTCGGATATCACAAATCCGTGTTTTCAATTCCTTGGGGCCTTTCAAAATTAATTTCTTAATGCAAATTGATTGGAATTCCCCATTCACTTCCAGAATACATTGCCTTTCTTTTCTTTTCTTTTTTTTACATTACAACATATCCTTCAAATAAGCGTATGAAAATCAAGTAAGATTTCAAACTGGTTTTTTTTCCCCCCTTCTTTCTCTTTTTTTCTTATTCTTTCTTTTAGTGGTTGAAATATAATCTGTGCCTCCAGTCATGTAAAACCATGTCAGTGACAAAATTTCACAATATATTGTGCTGAAACAAATCAAAGCACATTATGGCTTAAGATGAAGATTTGATTCGCCTTTATGCCCTCCTTTGACAATGTCTGAGTTGCTCTAGGCTTTTAAGACTGTGAAAGGCTGAACAACCATTAAATTAGCAGGCAAGATAAAGTCATTCTAATTCTTCCATCACACCCTGGTCCCTTAAATGTCTTGAAGTTATTTGAGCCTGGGATAATATAGTGTAATAGAGCCAGTTTGGTGTAGTGATTAAGGCATCAGCTAGAAACTAGGAGCCTGTGAGTTCTAGTTCTGTCTGCGGCACAAAGCCAGCTGGTTGACCTTGGGCCAGTCATTTTCTCCCAGCCCTAGAAATGAGGGAATGGTAAACTACTTCTGAAATCTTGTCAAGAAAACTGCAAGGACTTGTCCAGGCAGTCTCCAAGACATGACTGAACACCAACAAATATAGAATATGATAGAATTGGGTGTTCTTGGCGCTTTCTGAGTTTGGTTCTTTTGCTCACAGATGCTCAGAGAACTTGGCTATTTACTTACAGATGTTTCACTATCCACTGATGATGTTCTCTAAGGTAATGAAACACCTGCAAGCAAGGAACCAAGCTAGAGAAAACCAAGGGCTTCACAATTCAGCAGGACCCTCATATGACCATAAATCATTCCATCAACACGAATAGCATCAAGGCGGAAACCGAAGCAGTAAACCAACAACAACAAAATCTCTAATTTCAGGCATGAAACTTATCAGGTGATTTGCTGGTCAGGGCGATTCTCTTACAAAGCTGGTTTTTTTTTAAATCAAAATAAGTAGGTTGGATATGAAGAGAAAGGTGTTTGTGAAACATTGGATCAATTTAAACACAGTGGTGGAATTCAATTTTTTTAAAAAACTACCGGTTCTGTGGGCGTGGCTTGGTTGGCATGGCAGGGGAAGGATATTGCAAAATCTCCATTCCCACCCCACTCCAGGGGAAGGATACTACAAAATCCCCCTTCCCTTCCCACTCCTGGGGGAAAGATATTACAAAAATCTCCATTCCCACCCCACTCTGAGGCCAGCCAGAGGTGGTACTTGCTGGTTCTCTGAACTACTCAAAATTTCCGCTACTTGTTCTCCAGAACCTGTCAGAACCTCCTGAATTTCACCCCTGTTTAAACACATCTATAAAACTTTTACGCATTCAGAAGGAAAGACAAAAAAAAAAAAATCATGTCAGTCCTGTTGCTTCCTGGACATTAAAACTCTCCATACTATTCACATAAGTTACTGCCGTGGCTGTTTCTAACATCCTCACTAACTTTGATATGCAATTAAATTATCCACCTACACAAAATTTACCGTGATGTTCACCACTATACTTGAATACTAATAGGCACAGGAAAACATATGCAGGAATCCCAAATTTCAAAGTTCCTGGAAAGTGTTTGAAAATACCTATCAAGGCACCAGGCTTTCAACCAACATGAATAGCAGAGTGTGGAGACGTGGAAGTGTGAACCACAACAGAAGCAATTTGATTCCATTTCACATTCAGGCATAACACTTATATAAACAAATGAATTACCAGCATTTTGTGTGTGTGTCTGTGTGTCTGTGTGTGTGTGTGTTTCCCATTAGAAAAATTAAATGCCAAATCAAGCACTAATCTGTCAATCTACAGTCTAAACAGCAATATTAGTGTTGTGGCCCATCAGCAGCCTGTGCAGTTAGTAGCTGATTCTGACAGCGAAGAGGCTGGTGTGGTGCTGCACCCGCAGTCTGTGCAGCTGGCGCTCACATCAGACAATGAGGAGGCTGGAGAAGATGTGGTGCCAGAGACGAGGATTCAGCCAGGGCCATCAGAACTTCTGGAAGCTCCCATAAGTGAAGAGGAAGAAGAGGAGGAGTCTCTTCTCGATGCACGAGTGCATAGAGCTGTTAAAAGGCAGGAGTGGCTCCTCAGGAGGAGGTCTCCTCAAGAGAAAGGCTTGGGGCTAATTGGCCACTCCCCTACCCTATTTAAGGAAGGACAACAACTGATGCAATTTGCAAGAAACAACTTCATTCATATTCCTTTGTGTCTTGATTCCAAAAACGTTTGATTTGGCTCTTGTTTATCTCTTGTCAGTTTTCCTGCAAATTGCTTCTGGGCATTCTGCCAACCACAGTAAGATTACGGTTATCTGAAACACTGTGCCTCATAATTGAGTTATTCTTTGGATTCTTGTCGGCTGTTAATGAAGTTAAATCAACAGCCCTTGTTCAGAAAAGACTGATTTAAACTGTACTTGTGTTCAAACATCTACTAAGAAAGCTCATTAGTAGTCCTTAATTAGTAAACTAAGATTTGTACGGACTTTGTGTGTGCTGCATTCTTTGGGGTCCTAGCTGGGGCAGAACAATTAGACTGTTTCGAGTCCAACAGAAATAGTCCAATTGTCCAATTTGTAGAATAGACCTATAATCACAATTGAGCCCAACATTCCTATTCCTAAGCGAGTTAGCAGTTAAGTAACTTTTGTCCAATTTATGACCCTTTTTTGCCACAGTTGTTACGTGAATCATTGCAGTTGTCAAGTTAACAACATGGTTGATAGATGAAACTGGCTTCCCCACTAACTTTGCTCATCAGAAGCTTCCAAAAAAGTGATCGTATGATCCCAGGACACTGCAACCATCATCAATATGAGACAGTTGCCAAGTGACTGAATTTTGATCACATGACTATGGGGGTGCTGCAACAGTTGTAAGTACGAAAAAAATTGGTCATAAGTCACTTTTTTCAATGGTGTTGTAACTTTGAACAGCCACTAAATGACCTTTTGTAAGTCAAAAACTACTTCTATTAGAACGTAAGGGGGAAAAAATGAATTGTAGGAGTTTTAGACTAAGATCCAAAGAACCCTACAACTGGGTGTAATGAGGACTTCATTAGGTAGCAGGGTTTCTTTGTTATTTTGGAATATATCAAGTAGTCCTGCTAAACAACTTTCCTTTTCCTTCCTTTTTCTTGTCCTTGAATGTAAACAGATTCTGAAATAAAGGGAATGAGATGCTTTTGGAAATGGATGAGATGTTGGAAGGGAAAATACTGCCATTCTCTTTGTTCCCATCTCCTCCCTAACACAAATCATTGTGTATACCAAGAGCATTTTTTACAGAAGAAGAAGAAGGAGGAGGAGGAGGAGGAGGAGGAGGAGGAGGAGGAGGAGGAGGAGGAGGAGGAGGAGGAGGAGGAGGAGGGAGAGGAGGAGGAAGAAGGAGAAGGAGAAGGAGAAGAAAAAGGAAAAGGCGGAAAAGGAAAAGGAAAAGGAAAAGGAAAAGAAGGAGAAGACTTCCAAAATAACGAGTCATTTGAGTTTTAATTCTAATGCTGTAGAAATACAACAGAGTCCATAGTTCTCCAGAGTTGAAAGACCTTGATTAGCAGAAGAACAGAAAAATCTAAAGGTTCACCTTTGGTGTTCTCATGTATATGTTAACACTTTGGACAGCTGCAGACCCATTGCTGTGCTGTCTGACTGCTGAAGCACAACAGTTTATTTTGCACTTGAAATTTCTGATAACTGTCGCCTGGGGTTCTCTACAGGGAGCTAACAGAAGGCCAGCTGTTATATTTACTACTGAGGAGGCTTATTCTGGCTTCTAAGGACAATTCTGTTAAAGATACCATACTTTCGACCAACATGACAAAACAAGGCCAGGTAAACAGTACAAAACAGACAGTGGTATGTGTGATTGGATACACAAGAAATTTGTCTTGGTGCATACGGCCTTGGTGTACATAAAAAGACAAGATACGTTTGTCAAGAATCATAAGGTACAACACTTAATGATAGTCATAGGGAAACAATCAATATAAATCTTAAGGATACCAGCAACAAAGTTACAGTCTACAGTCATAAGTGGGAGGAGATGGGTGATAGGAATGATGAGAAGATTAATAGTAGTGCAGACTTAGTAAATAGTTTGACAGAGTTAAGGGAATTATTTGTTTAGCAGAGTGATGGTGTTCGGCAAAAAAACTGTTCTTGTGTCTAGTTGTTCTGGTGTGCAGTGCTCTATAGTGTCATTTTGAGGGTAGGAGTTGAAACAGTTTATGTCCAGGATGCGAGGCTCTGTAAATATTTTCACAGCCCTCTTTTTGACTCGTGCAGTATACAGGTCCTCAATGGAAGGCAGGTTGGTAGTAATTGTTTGTTGAGCTCTGATGAAATTTTTAGTATTCCAGTATACTAAGTGTCCAGTCCATTCTGACCAGAATAGAATGGATCACTGCGCAATATGCCCTAGCTTAGATGAGACATCTGCCCTAGCTTGGATGAGACATCTGATCAGTGTGTGTCTGCTTCTCAATATACAGTATACTTGCATTTGGTCCGAGCAATAAACCTGGAAAGTACTTACTCATCACTCCTAAATCTCCTGGTCTTTTCAGATCTTAATAATGATAAGGATGCATGGATTCATAACGTTTTCTTCCTATCCCTCCCTATCCTTCCTAAAATAATAGACTTGGTTGAACATATTAGAAGGAGCAAACCATTGACTCTATACAGTTTGTCTCGTTTAATTAGGGACTGTACTGATTCAATATTGCTTCAACATGATGGCGATCATCATTTATAGTCCAATTTATAGAAGAACAGTGATCATTTCCCCCTAGCAAAAATATATGGTATAATAAAAAGACTTAAGACTTCATGGAACATGGAGGTACAGAAGGCTGTTCTTGTTTAAAACAGAAAGACCAAATTTGCTTGTGATCAGAATCACCTCTGAGTTGACTTACGCATCCTGACTGCAGAAAGGAAGTGGTGGCCTATCATTTTACCGAATCCTGACTTTTCAGCCTAAAACTTTCTTTAAACACGAAAATTCCTATTTCAGGCAGCAAGAGCCACTGCAAAAGTCTTTACATTGAATGTAAGACTAGGTAAAGAGTCCAAGATATTTATACTGTAACTGCATCTTCATTGACTCATTTTTGGTCTTTAAAACATGGAAGTGATTTGTTTTGCTTCAAACTGTGGGGTTGGAAAATGAGAGCTGACTGGGTGAGACACCTGGGTGCTCATCTATCGGCCAAAAATGCTGATTGATTGTTGGCTGAAAGAATTATATATTTGCAAACAAACGTGCCCATTGCTGGAAATTTAAGGCAAGAATAATTTAAGAATAATATGAACTTTGTATTGTACTCAGTTCATTGTGTATTAAACATAAAAATAGCTGCAGAGGCAGAAATGTAGGATAGATGGATGGATGGATGGATGGATGGATGGATGGATGGATGGATGGATGGATGGACGGACGGACAGACAGACAGACAGATAGATGATGGATAGATGACAGATGATCATAAACACACAGAAAATGAGAGAGAGAGAGAAATAATTGATAAGATGCCCATTTAACTGCAATTGCTTATTTAATTGTAAACAAAGGCCTCAACTGGAACAATTATTTATTGTGCTTGCAAAGTGACATAAATCAGATTGAAAAGACATATTGTTTAGCAGTTCAATAGAATACCAAGGAGATAGTATATAGGGTCCTTTTTAACTGAAATGATCAGCAAAAGAATATGGTTGTTCACAATTTATGAATGTCTTTTTCATCACAAGTTCACTCTTACATATCATACTTTTCAGATTTTTCTTTTAATAAGCAAAAAAAGTCCAGTCCTAAATCAAATACCATGAATTATTATTTTTTTCATTAGTTTTTAAATTCAGAACGGATTTTTTTAAAAAAAGAAACAAAAAGTGGTAACCATTTTATTACTTGAATGCACACATGGGAGAATCATATGCTTAACATACTGCATTACCAAAGGTAGTTGACAGAAAATATATTAATACAATTTTTTTCGGGGGGGGGGGTTTCCATTTAAATTTAGCATAATCTTAGTTAGTCATAGCTATCCTGATTTGAACAAGACAGATCCAATCAGGACCAGTGATGGGTTGCCCCCGGTCCGGTAGTAAAACCGCCCATTGACCCTGACATCATCAGAAGCGTTCTGCGCAGAAGCAAAGCACATGCACGAGTGAAGTGAGTGCACACGCCTATCCCATTGTGAACCGGTAGTAAAGGTAACCCACCCCTGATCAGGACCAATCAATTGCAACTTATTTGTTCTTAATAAACATGCAGAGAATAATAATTCAGATTGGAGCTTTCTAGGCATGGGTGGAGTTATATTACTTTTGTATCTGCTCTCAAGTTTTCCAGTATCTGATAATATGGACTTCTCCCTTGAGAAGTCCATAATATCAGAAAATATGAAAGGAAGGAGATTTAGCTACAGCAGTAATGAATGTTGTTGGAGGGATGAAAATTCAAGACAGAGAGATCTTCCTGAAGAAGACCTGTCATTATGGCCGCTAAAAGTCAACTGTGATTTAAAAAAAAAAAACAAAAGAAAAGATCTGAGGATATATACAAATAACTATTAACAATATGTTAGTAGTGTGTTGTGACCTCGGCTCATTTAGTCATTAAAGGACACAATTAGCTTCAAACAAAACTATTTTATTATAACAGCTGAGAATTACTTTATTCCCAGTTTAGTCCAAATTAATTCCAAAACAAGTCCTTCAGAAGAAGTCCTTTGGGCTTATCATAAACCTTTATCTTCTTCGAAAGGCTTGCCAAAGGCCTTTCTTGGCAAAACCCAACAAAGTTCAGAAACAAGAGATGCTGACTGGAAAACAGATTTAGCAACGTTGCTTTCCTACAAAGAGTCCAAGAGCCTTTGCTGCTCTTTTAACCCTTATGAAAGGAGCCAATCATCTCCTGGCTTTACTCCTGAGTCGTCTTTTTTGCTTTAGCTGCTCTTGCCTTCTGACAGCTCTGTGCATGCATGCACTAGGAACAGACTCCTCCTGTTCCTCTGCCTCTCTGCTGTCCGATTCTGGAAGCTCCGGAGTCTGCACATCACTCCCAGATGGTCCTGGCCCCATCTCTGCCTCCGATGCAGAACCCTCGTCAGGGCCTTCCCCAAATGCCAGAACTGGCCCATTTTCCTCCCCAGCCTCCTCACTGTCCAACTCCACTGTCAGCTCTGTGGGCTGCTGGAGGACCACAACATAGTGTAGCTGAATAAATAAATACATCTTCCATAAAAAGGTGGCCTATGAAACAACACTATTGTTCAAAATCGCTTTTATTGTAAATTATATGTATTGTTCATTTTGCAGAATGGGGAATAGCAAGTTTACCCAAGGGACGTCATTTATAGGGGTGGGCAATGAATAACCATTTCAATGAGTATTAATTTCAGATTAGTTTGGGATCCAGCCTTGTTGGGGATTGAATTTCCGTGAGTATTAGGTTAAATTTATTTATGAGAATCAGGGACAAGGAAGCCTGAATTATTTTATTTGGTTGTCTAAAGGGGGATGGGGAATTCAATAAAAAAAAATCAAAAGTAGTTTCTTGGTCTATTTTTTATTGACTTGGGCATGAGAATTCTGCTGTTTTCTTTGTAGGAAGTTAGCACCCACCTCTCTCCTAGGAAAATGAGATATTTTAGGAAATATTAAAAGGGCAGAATATTTCCCCTAAGAGGGAGGCAGAAACTCAGCCCCCCCCACACACACACCTTTGTCAATGGGCCATTAAGGCCTGGGCCAGTCTACTCTACATAACAATGATCTACTTCCTTCAGGCAGAACCATAGTAGGAATTGCCCAAAGTCCTTTCATTATATCATCACCCAGCAAGGCTCAACCAAGCCTGGGACACAGACAACCTACAAAGTTATCCTGCATGGCCCCATGGGAGTCTGACAACCAATCAGAATACCATGTTTCCAGTGTTTTTCTCCCCACTTGGAACTGAACCCAGAAAGATATTTCTTCCAACACCTTGAAAAGATTCTTAAATATTGTGATGCATCTTGCTGTTAAGAAATTTTAGGTTAAAAACAAAAGTTGGTTCGGTTAATTTCATCTCATTTCATGTGACCCCCCTCCTGCACAAGCTGCACTGGCTCCCGGTGGTCTTCCGGGTGTGCTTCAAGGTTTTGCTTACCACCTTTAGAGCGCTCCATGACATCGGACCGGGGTATTTACAAGACCGCCTTCTGCTACAAACAGCCTCTCACCGACCAGTTCGCTCCGATAGAGAGGGGCTTCTCAGGGTGCCGTCAGCAAAACAGTGTCAGCTGGCGGCCCCCAGGGGGAGAGCCTTCTCTGTGGGGGCACCTACCATCTGGAACGAGCTCCCCCCAGAGATACGCAGGATCCTGGATCTGCGCACATTTTGACGTGCTCTCAAAACATTTTTATTTCAGCAGGCTAGCCTGGCCTAACTCTCCCTTTTATTTATTTATTTTAAAATTGTTTAATCCATTTTATAATTGGGTGTTTTAAATTTGTTTTGGCCAAAATATTTAATATTTAATAATTTTAATGGGTTTTAATGTTTGTATTATCTGTATTTTTATCTTGGCTGTTCACCACTCTGAGTCCCCCGGGAGTAGGGCGGTATATAAATTTGATAAATAAAATAAATAAAAATAAATAAATAAAATTTCTTCTTTACATTAAACAACAATCATTTCCTCTTTCCCGATCATTCTTCTTATCGCCTGCTAAAATAAAGATTGGTGATATCTCTTTCTATCAGGCTTTAAAAATTAATCCCAGCCGTTCTTGTTTTATGCCAGAACTAATTGCTTGTCAGATGCCAGAATCTTCAGGACAATTTCTTCAGACTGATTCACAAATACATGCACACATCTCTAATTGCCCTGCTCTTCGTAATTGACAACCGTGTGTGAACTGACAGTATTTAAACAACATAGCTTTGTGGGGGGAGGGAAAAACTCAACATGTGTGGAACATATGTCAATAATCAAACCAAGGGCAGATTTATAAATGTAAGCCATTCTTCTCTCAAACAAACAATTCAGGGGAAACAAAGTCTTTAAATTGTTATTCTTGTCATCCCTGTATATACACTCCTACATTTAGACATCTCAAGGTTTCCCAAATTCAAGGCAGCCAATCCATAATGGGGTGGGGGGAGAGATTTTTGTTCTTTCTTGACACTGGCATGTTAACACTTGCGAGAAAATGCCACCCACATTCTTATATCAATGGAAAACTACCAAGCTATTAAGGAAGATGGAATATTTGGTTATCGAAGAGTGAAGGATAATATGGCATCAAGCCCAGAGGTGGTATTCAGCCGGTTCAGACTGAATCACCCAAACTGGTAGTGGAAATTGCCCGAACTGGTAGTGGAAATTGCCCGAACTGGTAGTGGAAATCAGGGGAAATCGTAATGGAAATCTATATCAACCTATTTAGGCATGTTTTTTAACCACTCGCATGTGTGCAAGGTGCATGCTCAAGCAAAGCACGTGTGCTGAAGGCCATGCATGGACAAGGTGTGTGCGAGCAAAGTGTGCGCACACGCTCACATTAGCGAACCGGTAGGGAAGGTGTTTTGTTAATATGATTTATTGGGTTAGGGATTTTCTGTCTTCACTGTGAGTTGTATTGTGTTGGGAGGGAGGGGTGCACTGAGGGAGTTCAACCAATCTCATTGCTCATATGTTGTGCACTGACAATAAAGATTTCATTTGATTTGAATACCACCTCTGATCAAGTCATCTACTATATTTGCAACAGGCGAACAGTGATCTTCCTGCCTATCAGAGCCTATTGGATTGAATCTCTATCACAGATTTATGGAAAAAATACCTTCTTTCCAATAATATTAAAGCCACAGCTAGTAGACTCCTGGGATCTCAGCACAATGAGACCAATGGCATTACAATTCATGGCAAACATTAAAATGGTCCTACACAACAAAGCCGTCTTTAATGCAATATCCATTAACTCTTCTCTGCCTTGCTTTGCTATACAAAACCACTTCACTATACTAAACCACACACCCAAGCCAGGATTTCACCGCTCACCCAAAAACTCCCAGGTAGCATTCCATTTTCATCATGTACCAGTCTTTGTGGGCCAAAAAAACAAAGGGCTATTTAGTCTTGCATTCCGTTTCCAGAAATAGTGAACTGAGCGCTTTCATAAATCATCTTTCTCTGAAGACAATAACAACATCTCAGCTTGTCTCCAGAATCTGCTAAATACATATATATTTCCCGAAATATCAAATCTTGCGAGAAACGTCCATTCAGATTGGCATGGGTGATGTAATGCCAGACTGCACACTAGGAACAATGTTATTCTTGTTTCACTTTCGTCCCTTTGTTGATGTAATGAACGACAAAGAGACGGTTACACAAAGGAAGGGAGTGAATGTCACCACCCAGGATTGTTCTACCAGCATCGATGCTGAGTGTGCCCACCTGCTATAAAACAATATGCTGTTATTTTCCTAAGCAATGGATGCTTCTTTGATACAATTTGATGGGGGCAGACTAAACATTCTGTGCATCAGGATGCGGAGATTCATCAAAGTGTTCCACCAGAAAAGTGAAAAAAACCCCACCATTTCTAAGACAGTAATTAGGCTGAGCAGATGTACTTTCAAAGGAAATTCAACCTGGTCTGTTTTCTCTACATCTGCCCTACCTCTCTTGGAGAGTGTTAACATAATGAGAACATTTCCACCAGCGGTGAAATCCTCTGAAATCTGCTACCGGTTCTGTGAAGTCTGCTACTGAACATGCATTTTGCGCACACATGCACATCTGAGGCGCACCCACGCAGCGTTAAAAAAGGAACATTTTTAAGCCTTCTGAATCTGCACAGGTAAGTAGAACAGCGAGGGGGGTGGGAAATCCACTGTGCCCCGCGATTTAGATTAGTTAGAAAGCAGGAAATCCGACGATTCTAGATAATATAAATTGTGCATCACAGCTGATCGTACCCAGCTGATCATCAGAAATACCAGTTCGCCCGAACCAGTTGCATTTTTTACTACTGGTTTGGGAGAACCGGTCCAAACCGGTAGCATTTCACCCCTGATTTCCACAAAGAATCAAGGTTTTCTTTCGCCTTATTCTTCTTATAATGTACTTAGTGAAGTTCCTGTGCGGAGGAAATCCCCATCTTTTCTGAATTCAGAAGGTTTCCAAAACTAGCTTTGGATGCTTTTATTTATGGATTTTGGACTCATTCTGGAATTAACTACAAGCTTCTCCTATGGGAAGAGAAGTATCCAAAGCAAAGGTCAAATATCTCCCTGATTATTATTATTATTTTGCTTTATTTTAAAAATAATGCAAGAACCATGCCGTGGAGCAACATGGCAATGCGTCATTAAGCTTTTGCTGCTTTACAGAACGTTCATTTGGAAAGTCTGGAATGTAAGCAAAGGATCAGTGGTGGGTTGCTCCCAGTTTGCACCGGTTCGCAAGAACCGGTAGTAAAAATTTGTAATAGTTCGGAAAACCGGTAATAACATTGGCTGGCCATGCCCCGGAACCGGTCCCTTGTCTGGTCAGTGGTCGCTTACCCCACCCACCTCATCAGAGGAAATAGGGATTTTGCAGTAACCTTCCCCTGGATTGGGGACGGAATGGAGATTTTACAGTATCCTTCCCCTGCCATGCCCACCATGCCACACCCACAGAACTGGTAGTAAAAAATTTTGAAATCCACCACTGTCGCACACACACCTTCTGTGCATGCGGCCAGCTGCGAAAATGTGGCTAAATAGGATGGCATTATGCTGGAACAGGTGGGCAGAGGCAGGCCCACCTGCAGTCACTGCTCCAGTTCACCTAAACTAGTCCGAATACCTCTGGGGGTCATGTTTCAGAAGGCACTGACCTTATTTGTTCTGGTTAACTCTGATCACCTATTTTTTTTTTTTTTTTTATTTAAAACCTTAGCTTCTGGCTGAGATGTGGCAATATCCTGATACATTGATGCTTGGGACAAACAACCTTCTATTCTATTGAAGAAACCAACTGGGCTGATGGGTTTTATTCCAATCTCAAGCGAAACGTGAGAATTTGGAGGAGCCGAATGCCACACAGAGAACTCTATTCTCCAATACTTCATTATCATTCGGTCAATCTTAATCTTTCCAACTCTACATCTCACCTTCAAGATAGCCACCTCTCTGTTCCTGCTATTCCTGTTCCTGCTATTTATTTTATTTATTTATTATTAAAATTTTTATGTATATATAAAATTATATTATTAAAATTTATATGCCGCCCTTCTCCCATAGGACTCGGGGCGGCTCACACAATAAAAACAAGAACAATGATGACGACAATGCAGTTTAAAATCTAATCCAAAAATTAAAATCCCCCAGTTACAAACCCCCATAATTGGTGAGGGAATTTGATGTAAAAGCCATGTCTTAAGGCCAGTACGGAATGTGTGGAGATCGGGAGCCATCCGGAGCCATCCAGAGCTCGGTGGGTAACCCATTCCAGAGAGTCGGTGCAGCCACAGAGAATGCCTTCATCCTGGGGGCTGCCAGCTGACATTGTCTAGATGACGGCACACGGAGGAGGGCAGCTCTATGAGAACGTACAGGGCGGTGGGAGGCCAGTAGGAGGTGGTCCTGCAAACACCTTGGGCCCATGCCATGTAGGGCTTTATAGGTGAGTACCAGCACCTTGAAGCGGATCCGGAAGGTCACCAGCAACCAGTGCAGCTCGCGCAGGAGAGGTGTTGCCCGGGAGTAACAGGAAGCTCCTGTAACAATCCGCACGGCTGCATTGGCAGCTATGGGAGAAGACGAGGTTAATGCTGAACTCTCCTAAGAAAAGTAAGCCTCATTCTCAAACTCTTAGCAGCCCTGCCAACTCTTCATAAAACTTGCAAGGAAATCTCCAAGCAATGCTCAGAACCCTCAAACAAGAAGGGAGAAAAAGACCATCCAGCTGAGAGAGAAGCTTTGTGCCAGAAAGTTATTATTACGACTGCATTCCTGCACTGGCTTTAAGTTTCCCAAATAAAATAAGCTATGCAGTATAGACAACATGAATGCAGAATTTTACCACAGCTCTTCCTTTTGTGTGTGTTCAGGCCTTGGTGATTGTATCTTTTGTTACAGCTGATAAACCCTCTAAATTTGTCACCTGGTTGATGAGCATCTGGTTTCAAGATTTTAAATGAGTTCCCTGATGCTTTCTCCGTGTTTCAATTGCAGAGTTTCAGCCAAATCTTCGATCTTTACTGTTATCTTACTTGGAAGGAAAAAGGAGTTGCGAGGGAAAAGATGCCCTTTTCAATCTACTACTTAAAGACTCCTAAAATAAAATTTTAAAAAATATCTATTTATAATTTATCCCTCTGTTAAGCCATTGAGGATATTTTGGTGTTCCCAAATGTGTTCTTATCACTGTTAAGTTACTGAAAGTAACCACGAGTTACAAATGAAGACAAGAGCTCTGTGATTTTGGCCTCATCGCTATGCCATATAATAGCAATTGCACTTAGACTTATATATCGCTTCATAATGCTTTTACAGCCCTCTCTAAGTGGTTTACAGGGTCAGCCTTTTGCCCCCAACAATCTGGGTCCTCATTTTACCCACCTCGGAAGGATGGAAGGCTGAGTCAACCTTGAGCCTGGTGAGATTCAAACTGCCAAATTTCAGGCAGCCAGCAGCCAGCAGAAGTAGCCTGCAGTACTGCACTCTAACCACTGCGCCACCGTGGCTCATAACGACACTGGAGTAGTGACAAGTGGTTGCTACACGCTCTGTGATTCAAATTGCCCTCAGTCAATGTAAGAATACCATACCATAAATTTGAAAATATGGTGCTGAAGTAAAGAAGATGGGAAGGACCTAAAAAGGATCGATTCAACTATCATACTGATATCATTCCTGACTATTGGGACTCCAAAGGTTTTTGGGAGTACAATTCTCAGTATCAACAGAAGATAATTTTTATAGCTCAGGGTTGAACTGTGGGGTGCTGTCTGAACTTAGTAGTTTTCTTGCCGACATCTCATTACCAAACTAGATAGCTGTAAGTAAACCACCAAGCTCAGAGAGCATGAAGGATCCCACAATTCTCAGTATATCCAAAACTGAATTTGTTGAGGAAGGCAGGGATGACTAAATATCTCTCTCCCTCCCTCGCTCCCTCTCTCTCTCCCTCTCTCTCTCCCTTTCTCTATTTTTCTTTCTTTCTTTCTTTCTTTCTTTCTTTCTTTCTTTCTTTCTTTCTTTCTTTCTTTCTTTCTTTCTTTCTTTCTCTCTCTTTCTTTCTTTTTCTTTCTTTCTCTCTTTCTCTTTTTCTCCCCCTCCCTCTTTCCATCTCTCTTTCTCTCTCTTTCTTTTCCTCTCTCTCTTTCTCTCTTTCTCTCTCTCTCTCTTTCTCTCTCTCTCTCTTTCTCCTTCCCTCTCTCTCTTTCTCCTTCCCTCTCTCTCTCTTTCTCTCTCTCCCTCCCTCCCTCCCTCTTTCTCTCTCTCTCTTTCTCTCTTTCTTTCTCTCTCTCTCTCTTTCTGTCTCCCTCCCTCTCTCTCTTTTTCTCTCTCCCTCCCTCTCTCCCTCTCTCTTTCTCTCTTTTTCTCTCTCTCTCTCTCCCCCTCTCTCCCTTTCTCTCTTTTTCTTTCTTTCTTTCTCTCTCTTTCTCTCTCCCTCCCTCTCTCCATCTCTCTTTCTTTCTTTCTTTCTTTCTCTTTTTCTTTCTCTCTCTTTCTCTTTCTCTCTCTCTCTTTCTCCCTCCCTCCCTCCCTCTCTCTCTTTCTCCCTCCCTCCCCCCCTCTCTCTCTTACTCTCTCTCTCCCTCTCTCTTTCTCTCTCTCCCTCCCTCCCCCCATCTCTCGCTCTCCACATCTCCATTCTGTCATTCTATGAAATAATAGAAAATACTTGTACCTCAGGCTTTAGATTTCGGTAGTGATAAGCTAAGGAGAATAGGCCAAGAAAACCCTGCTGATGATGTTACCTAGGCTGGTAATGAAACATTCAGAAACTAAATTGAAACAAGCATGGAAAGCAAACCACTGCCAGAATCTGTCATTCTTTATCTATATATGTATCTCTTTCTCCATCATCATCATCAACAACAACAACAACAACAACAATAACAACAACATCTCCCTATTTTTTTTTTACCATCTCTCTATTTCCATCATTGAGTTTCCATCATCTATTTATCTATCTGTCTAGATACATACAGGGCATACAACATAGATGTGTTTACTTCATTCCGTTCAAGTTGCATTGGATTCTAGCTATTATATACTACCTGCCAGACACAGAATTTGTTGGAGAGAGTGCAGATAAATATGTTTAAAATGTAAATATGTGGTTATACCTACAGGCATTGCTCCTGGGGAGACTAGCTTGAATTAGATTTAAGCTTCAGGCATCAAGTGGAATGAATACAGACTTTTTCTTCAGCATGGGAACATGTGCCTGACAGCTAAATCCATAACAGCAAAATATAGCACACTGTATATATACTTAGGTACTGTACAGTCTTTGTGGTGACAAAGCCATAGGATATACTACAGATTTTATTTTGCAGGTCACACCTACACAGACAAAAAACAAAACAAAATAAGGTAAACATCACCTTTAGTTTTATATATTACTACCACAGCTATAAGCTTTTTCAAAATCCAGAGAAAGTAACACAGTTCCATTGGAACCGATAAACTCTCTGATGCAGGCATACCAGAATAAAAGATAAACTTGGGAAACTTGTCAATACAATCTAGAAGAGGGAATTAAAGGGTCAATATTATTAACCAATGCAACTGTGTGCAAGGCAGTTGTATTAAAGGTCCCCCCCCCCCCCAACACAATAACTGCCACTGACAGTTAATTAGCTCTCGGTCACCATTTCACAATTATGGCTTAAAGCTTCTGATGCATGGGCTATGGAAATTATTTCTTAGTTCAGAAGAGTTCATGCTGATAATATAGGTTTTTCATGATCAATTGCTTGACAAAGAACTACCAGCAACACGTTAAAATTTAGGCATTTAAATAATGCTGAAAAATTCTGAATCAATTGAGATAATCTTTTATTAGGTCAGCCTTCAATTATGGCAACAGGCACCTTTTGGATTTGATTTAAAATTCAGTTTAGGGAGCCAGTACAATTCATTTTAAATCTGTGATTAAGTGCTTGAAGCCCAGGAAATTTATATTTGTGATATAGTAACATTAAAAAAGCAAAAAAAACCAAACCAACCTGAATCTTCAGGATAGATGTTAATTACACAATTCAATTTGAACTTTTAAAAATGAGATTTGATTGAATCACCTTTGAACAGAATCTTCATATTGTATATCACTCTTTAATATGGATTGCAATTTTATGTAAAATTCCTTATGGACCGTAGACATCCTATTGTTTTCTGTCAAATAAATATGTTGTTTTTTTGTTTTTTTAAAGGAACTCAAATGAGAAAGGAAATTCCAGGGTGTTTTCCATGTTACATATTAGTCCGTATCCAATTTTTCAAATTTATGTGGAGATTCTTCCGCAAATAAAACTTGTGGAGAAACATACACATCAGAGGTGGGTTTCAGCAGGTTTTGACCAGTTCTGGAGAACCGGTAGCGGAAATTTTGAGTAGTTCGGAGAACTGGTAGTAAAAATTCTGACTGGCCCCATCCCCATCTATTCTCTGTCTCCCAAGTCCCAGCTGATCAGGAGGAAATGGGGATTTTACAGTATCCTTCCCCTGCCATGCCCACCAAGCCACACCCACCATGCCATGCCATGCCCACAGATACCTACCACTGATACACATATTCATTATTTACACACACACACACACATCCTCTAGGTTGCCATTATATTTTATGTAGATTTTAAATTTCATGCATCTTCCCTGGAAAATATCCCATCAAAATAAATAGAAAGAATGTTAATTAGGGTGACAAAAATTCTCACCAACTGAATATTCAAAGTTTTCAAATGCCAAAATGGAGCAATTTACATACAAATTAATGATGCTTTAAGAAAACTCTTCCCTTCCTCCCTCCCTCCCGCCTTCCTTCCTTCCTTCCTTCCTTCCTTCCTTCCTTCCTTCCTTCCTTCCTTCCTTCCTTCCTAGCTGCCATAAGTTTCTCGTGAAGAAATGGGTAAGAAGAAATCTAATGAGATAAAAACTACAAGCTAATTAAAAGAACAATAAAATATTAATGCAAGTGCTAGATATTCCAAAATAGATCCCCATCTCACATACCCCCAAAAAAGGTCTTCTAATTTCTTACAGGAGCAGATCATTGGGAAGTAATGCTAAATTCTTCATAATTTGGGAAGAAAACATAGAAAAGGTCTTTTCTTTCCCAGAATAACCATGTGAAGAATGCCCTCTGCTATACCTCTTACTAGAGGAGCTATCTAGCTAAAGCTCTCCGATGAAGCTTTTTTGCTGGGGTTTTGTGGTGGGGGTGAATTTCTCTGTCCAGAGCTATGGACATGGTGTACCAGCTGTGCAGTAGCTCAGGCACCCCCAAGACCTCACAGGATGTTCTAACTTCTTGATCAATGGCCTCTTACTAACCATGAATCCTCACATAGACCATTTATACCAATAAACCATTTATACCAATGGACACCTTAAACCTTTACAGTGCAAAACCTTGACCTGAATCTCAAAAGACCAATGTCAGCCATTATATCTCATATCTTTGTATACAAATTACCAGCCTATCTCCTAAATTGGCTTGACTGGAAGCTTCTGCATTTCCTTCTTCAACAGATTCTCACATGACGTATCTTGTAGGACTCTAGCGATGAAGAAGGCAAGCCACAGATAACGGTTGCTAGGTCCCATCCCCTCAAGAACAGTCCTTATTTATAAATTGGAATCTGAGGAGTGCAGCATCTTGATGAATAATGCAATAAAAAGAAATACTAAAGAACTTTGCATACATCTACAGAGGAAGTATTGAATCTGTCATCTGCACCTCTATAACTGTCTGGTTTGGTTCTGCAACCCAACAAGACACACACAGATTTCAACAGATAATTAGAACTGCAGAAAAAACAATTGCTACCAACCTGCCTTTTGTTGAGGACCTGTATACCGCATGAGTCAAAACGAGTGAAAATATCTACAGACCCCTCACATCCTGGACATAAATTGTCTCAACGTCTACCCTCAAAATGACGCTGTAGGACTCTGCATACCAAAAAAAGAAGACACAAGGACAGTTTTTCCCCGAATGCCATCACTCTGCTAAACAAATAATTCTCTCAACACTTTCAAACTATTTACTAAGAATCTATTACTATTCTTCTTCTCTTCCTTACTAGTACCTATCTCTTCCCACTTATGGCTATATCCATGTTGCTTGTATCGTTACAACTTATATTGTTTTTATTGTTTCCTAGTATGATTTGATTGCTTATTAGTATTCTATGACTATCACTAAGTATTGTATCTTATGATTCTTGATGAATATAGTTTATTTTTTCTTTATGTACACTGAGAGCATATGCACCAAAGACAAATTCCTTGTGTGTCCAATCACACAAGAATTCTATTCTATTCTATTCTATTCTATTCTATTCTATTCTATTCTATTCTATTCTATTCTATTCTATTCTATTCTATTCTATTCTATTCTATTCTATTCTATTCTATTCTATTCTATTCTACCCTACCCTACCCTACCCTACCCTACCCTACCCTACCCTACCCTACCCATCCTATCCTATCCTATCCTATCCTATCCTATCCTATCCTATCCTATCCTATCCATCTCCACTTAGATCAGAAGCATACTACTGAATTCCCCTTCACCACTCAAGATTAATCAGAGGCAATGAGGATTTATAAGATGGACTGAAACAATTCGATATAGAGATAGCTAATAACTGTTAATAATGAAGCCAAACAGATAGTTTTTATGTTTGATAATATTGACATTCGCAAAGGATGCACACATAAAAGGGGAAGTCTGGAATACTTTTATCAGGTGGCATCTCTGTGAAGCACAGGTGTGAATACCACCTGCTCAAAGATCTTTGTGGTGTGTTAATGCAATTCACAGATGACACTCAAATGAGAAGGTGATAAAATACCAGAAAGGGCACCATCTTTCTAAAAACATGAACAAAACTGTGTAATGAGCGTTGGTTAAAATACTCATCTTGTTATATCTCTGGGGAAAATATTGCCCAACATAACTGATACTAGTGAGTTGAAATATATTTCCAGTCAACTGCTAATACACACAGAGACTTAAAGCGTTCTGAATTAGTGAGCATACTATCTCAAAAAGACAACAGGTGTGGTGAAGTAGTTGAGAAGTTAGACTATATCATAAGAGACCAAAGGTTAAAGTTCATTTGATCCCATTCTATAGTCCATAATTTTGGTCCAGATATTTATCTCAAGATCCAGTTTAGTGCCCTGGTGAAGGCACAAGCTAGAAACCTGGATGACCTTGGGGCAGTCTATCTCTCTCAGTCCAAGGGACAACGGCAAACTGTTTCTGAAAAAAATATTTCCTGTCTTCAATCTCTCAGGAGAAAAGGTGAGATTAAAATGCAGAGATGGATACATGGTAACCCTGAATAGATCTAACAGATGGCGATACTTGAACTTAGCCAATCGTGATCATCAGAAATTCTAGACTAGAAAACCAAAGATATCCCTTTTCATATTTTCACAAAGGAAACTAGAATTGAACTTGGTCTTTTGATATATGCAGTTAATTACTGAAGTGGTTGCAGCTCCTACTAATGATTCACCTTGTTGGTAATGCTTAATAAAATCATCATCTACTGCCAGCATCTCTTCTTTTTTGTAATAATAGATTGTATTATTAAAAGTAGCTTCTCATTCATATAATAGCCAGGTTTGACACTGTTCAGTTTATTTATACCTAGTTTCTGAAATGTTTGTGTTGCTCTATCCCACATCCCTCGTCCTTTGTAGACTGTTTTTTGAACAAAGGACATACATATACATCTTTTACTTATTTGAGACAAAATAATTAACAACAGTTCTTTTAACCTTTTACAGTAGGAATGGAGGGAGTGTTTTAATAATGATTTTGTATTTATTAATGCTAATTTTTTCTTCTCCATAACACACTCCTCAGGGAAATCACTTTCTACCAAACTGTTATATTCAACTGTATGAACTTGTATAACATTGATAATAATATTGCCCATAAATGCAGCACAGGGATCTGACAGAAATGTCATAAAAGAAAAAATTAATTAGGTTTCCATGTAGAAAAATATGGGTGAAACCAGGATCCTGAATAACAACCAGTCGTTATACCCAAATCTGCTAAATAGCGATTAAAATGAATGAAAATCAGTTTGCCACAGCTTCCTGTCTTAAACATCAGCGGGAAAATGTATGCCAAAAAGGGGCTTTATATAATTAAATAATAAAATCAACAGAGAGAAAGAGAAAATTTGCTTTCATTAATGTCTTCTTGCAGTCCACATTTTGTCCCTGTATTGGTTTTGTCTGCTCCAAGAAGTCCATGAAATATAATCAAGAGATGGGTGAGGGGATAGTTATAATGTCATTTTTAAGTATATTTGCCTTTGAAGGGACATGGTGGCTCAGTAGCTAAGACTCTGAGCTTGTCAATTAAAAGGTTGGCAGTTCAGCACTTTGAATCCATAATGCTACGTAATGGGGTGAGCTCCCGTTACTTGTCCCAGCTTCTGCCAACGTAGCAGTTCAAAAGCACATAAAAAATGCAAGTAGAAAAATAGGAACCACCTTTGGTGGGAAGGTAACAGCATTCCGTGCACCTTTGGTGTTTAGTCATGCCGGCCACATGACCATGGAGACGCCTTCAGACAGTGCTGGCTCATCGGCTTTGAAACAGAGATGAGCACTGTCCCCTAGAGTTGGGAAAGACTAGCACATATGTGTGAGGGGAACTTTTACCTTTACTATATTTGCCTTTATATATCTTTTGAGCTTGGCACCTTATCTAGATCAATAAATACCAATTTTGTCACCTAAATTTTTTTCAGGCTGATAGATTACAGGAGAGGAGATCCTTTGTCTAAACAAGGTTGTACACATTTCCTTCTTCATTAGGGTAAAGATTTCAAAGGGTTCGAAGTTCCAGAAAAGGGTCAAGCCACCATTTCTGGAACTTCACTTCCAATGTGTCTTTGCTTCAAATGCAGCCACACCGCTGGCATCCAATTACCAAGTGTAATGGATACCAATAGTTGTGAATTTTGCTCAAAGCATTGGCGTCCAGAGAAAGTGAGGGAAAGGTTGAGTAATGTTGCTAAATCTATTGGCTTTGCTTTCTCAGTGGCTGCAAGTTTTCTGAAAAGCTGACACTTGATCCCACCTCAGCAAAGACAGATCTGCCCGTTTGAGTTTATATCTTCTTCCCGAGTTCAAACATACCACTTTCCACAAAATGTTTCCCTATCAAGTCACTAGATGGCCTTGAATGATCCCCAAGATAAAATCAACAGACCTATATCCCAGGGATCTACTGTATATCTCTGTTCTGGAATCTAGTTACAGCTAATAAAGGAGAGTGAGATTTTTAACCAGCTGAATTGCTGTGCTTCGATCGGAATCTTTTTCTTGAAATGGAAATTCTAAAAGCTGCTTTATCTCATGTTGGTGACTCAGTGTTGTTTGAAGGAGTTGGGGGAAATTTGTACTGTTCTGTGGGTTTGCGGGGCAGCAATTGTTGTCAGTCAGTCTCAGGCAGGATGATGGGATTTATAATTCAACATCATACGGAAGCTGAGATTTTGCACTGCCTGACTGACATTTCTACATAGTCAACCCTTGTCCTGAATTTTCACTGTTTGCTCATAAAGCACAGATTTAAGATCTTAGAGTAACAGCCATCACCAGTACTACAGTAAGTGGCCTGGAACTTTTCTCTCTATGTTTGAAGCAGATATTCTCTCTCCCATCCTTCCCCGCCTCCCTCCCTCTCTCATATTCAGCTTCTGAAAATAGTGTTAGAAAGTACTCCAGGATAGCTAGCTATTTTTATCCCAATCAAGAGTACTAGAGCATGAAAAATACATAGTGCAAAGAAAAAAAAAACCTATAGTTTTATAAAATGGTAGGTGTGTACTTGTAGTATTAAAAAAAAACAATCCACCTTGACTATACGTACATACATACTGAAGTCTCCAATTTTGAGCCCAACACATACGTTTAAGACAAGGGCCATCTTTTCTTTCTTTTTGTTGTTGTTTTCTTCCATTTTAGCACAAATTTTCTTAAAAGGATGACCTTCTGCCAAAAAAGCTGTATGAAAATAACTGGCCAAGGGCTAATTAGAAAACAGCTTTGTTATTTTTGCTTTGTTTATTAGGAGCTTTCCTCATCAAATTAAGAACCAGAGCAAAATAGACCTGATCATTGCTTGGGTGGCCCAAATATTAAGACATTCTCCTGGTACCGTGTCATTAATGTAACAATATTTAAGGTACAAGAGAGAAGAGAGGCAAAAAAAGGATCTTTCAGGATTCAGCAATACCTCAAGATTCCATACAAGATTCTGAAACAGGATCAAACTATGTTTCCTTCAAAGCAAAGAACAACAAAACGTAACAGATTTTAGATATCTTGAGACTGTTCTTACATGTGTCTTCACATCAGGGATGAGAAGTGTTGGACAACCACTAGAAGTCTACCAGCATCTACATTTTGGCAGTCCAGCTATGACATCTCTACTTTTGGGCAGTGTCAAACAAAGGGAATAGGACTTCTTTCACATTTATTATTTTGAGACATTAAAACTAAAAGTAGATAAAAGTAGCTAAAGACCACTGGCTTTTCCAGTGAGCTTTGGAAGATAGCAGTTGCAAGGTGCCACACTCGGTCCAGATTATCTGCAAAAATGATGTTCCCTTTGAGTTGGTACCAGATATGTACAATGACTGAAACAGCCTCTCTCTCTCTCTCTCTCTCTCTCTCTCTCTCTCTCTCTCTCTCTCTCTCTCTCTCTCTCTCTCTCTCTCTCTCTCTCTCTCTCTCTCTCTCTCTCTCTCTCTCTCTCTCTCTCACACACACACACACACACACACACACACACACACACACCTCCTTCCCTTCCCCCTGTATGTGTGTGTGACATGTCTATCATCTCTCTCTATAACTCTCTATCTCTATTTTTATTATCTCCATTAACTATTCCAAGAAGAAGCATTTTGCAATCAATAGAGTTTATTTGAAAAGGGGATTAAAAATGTGCATATTCGAAGAGTTCAGGTTTCGCCCTATCTAAACAACACGGAATGCTATAATCAGCTTCAAATTCATAAACATTACTAAACAGTGCCTAATGATTCATGATACATTGCTCTAATTTATACTCTTTTGCTTATTTTTCTCACTTTTGTTTAAGTTGTGAAATGTTTTTTTTCAAAGTACTCCATCCCTCAGCAGACATAAATTAGTACCTTGTCAATAGTTCGAGTATAAAGGAATGTATTAATCTGTGCTGTTCTATTTGTTGTTCAACACAAAGAAAGGACAACTTTAAAATATTCTGTTCTTCTTACTACTGGCCTCTCATGGACATCTCATGTACATCTACCATTGTACATAAGTGGTGAGGAGGTGGAGAGGGTGGGTAGTTTTAAATTTCCAGGCATTTATATCTCGGAGGACCTCTCATAGACTATGAATGCTAACATGCTTATGAAGAAGACACAGAAGAGGCTGTACTTCCTGAGAATGCTCAGGAAGATAAATCTATCTCAGCATCTACTTCTGTCCTACTATTGCAGCACCATTAAGAGTGTCCTGGCATACGGCATTCTTGCATGGTATGGGAGCAGCTCTGTAGCGGACAATAAAGCTCTACAGAGAATCATTAAAACTGCCCAGAATATCATCGGGCTCCAGCTATGAGCCCTGGCGACATCTTTGAATCTCACTGTTTGAGAAATAACATTCTCAGAGACTCTTCCCATCCTACTTACAATCTTTTTGGACTGTTGCCTTCTGGAAGAAGATACAAAACAATTAAAACTCGGATCGCACGTTTCCTGAATAGTTTTTATCCCAGAGCTATAATTGCACTCAATCATGAACTAAAGAGCCAACATCAGTGAGCTGTTGGACAGCATTACTTGGTCTGTTGTGTGGATGTTTGGGTGGTTTAGGGGTGGGGAATTGTGGTGGATGGGAGTGTGTTTGGGGATTGTTATGTGTGTTGGACCTGGCCTTTGGGTGTTAAGTGAATTTTGTTGTATGGGTATACTGTGTATACACGTACAAGGACAATAAAGCTATTTATTATTTATTTATTTATTTTATGGGTCTTAATCAGGGCTGGTATTCACTTACTTTCCCTACCGGTTAGCAAATGTAAGCATGCGCGCATCCACCCATACGCCCGGCCTTCCACGCATGTGCTTTGCTGGTGTGCACACATTCCCTGCATGTGCCCAGCCTCAAAAACATATCTAAATAGGATGGCATAGAGCCAGGGTGGGCAATTTTTGCTACCAATTCAGGCGAACCGGTCCAAACCGGCTGAGATCAACTTCTGATCTTAATATTTTCTGGATTCTGAGCTTGTGCATTATTAAAGACAAAACAAAACATCTGCCTTTCATGTTCTCAAAGACTGTGCAGACACACACACACAAGTGTATGCACAAATGTTACCAAAACCTGAAAACACTTGGACATTTTGACGAAGCCGGTCAAAACAAACATTTATGGCAAGGCAACATTGTGCTTTTTTAAATATCGTGATTTAATGACATACAACCAATATTCCCAGTTGTAGCAGAAGTCGCGTAAGCGCTTTGCAAATTTGTGTGGGATGTCATCATTTATATCTACATGTCAACCATGTTGTAGAGGGGCTATCATCCGGTGACTGCAATTTGTGCAATCGGACTGAACTAAAAATAACATTTTGATTCAATCATATTGAAGCATTTTTTGTCTGGCCTGTTTGTTGCAGTGTCTAAAACTAGACCTTGGGAAGGGTTCTTTTTTTGTTTTCTTCTTTTCTGTTTCAACCAAGAAATGTGTAATCTTAATTTTATTATTATACTTTGTAATTAAGCTAAGCAGCGGTTTGGTGTGGTACATTGTTCATAGTGTTTAATATACATAGTGTGTATATGGTATTCAGATGATCTGCCTCTCTTGATGAAGGAAGAGGTGGAGTAAACACTAGATGAATCTTGTCTTTCTCTTAGTATTTAAAGCTATTTATAACACATCCCAAATGTTAGCAAAAAAATGCATTTGGGCCATCTGCCATATGCAAATACTTCAATCTCAAAACAAGAAAAAATCATCTGAAAAAAATGTAATGGCGTCCCATTCAAATATTTGCACTGCCAACTTAGAGACTACGAAAACCTTGAAGCTTTTTAGAGCAGTTTCTTTTCAAACATATTTTTAGGTCCAGATGCCTTACAACACTGGGGGGGGAGGGGAGGAGGAGAAGGAGGAGAAGTGGAAGCAGAAGCAGAAGAGGAGGAGGAGGAAGAGAAAGAGGAGAAGGAGAAGGAGAAGGAGAAGGAGAAGGAGAAGGAGAAGGAGAAGGAGAAGGAGAAGGAGAAGGAGAAGGAGAAGGAGATGATAAAGAAGAGGGAAATTATTTTCCCTTTTGGCTTAATTAAAAGTGGTGATGAACCACCAAACTCTACATTCAAGTAGAATTGAATTAGGTCATCAAAGAAAAATGAACCAATATTTTTGAATAGCATGATATTCCCACTGGAGCAGCTGAAAGGATGGCCCCTTCTCTGTGCTTATAATTTGAGGCACTTCAGGAGTTAAAAACAAAACAAAACATTGCAGGCAGAAGCTTGGGTGCCATTTTCACCAAATTTATTTTTTTTAAAAAAAATGCAAAGAACATCAGTCTCCATTGTATTTATCTCTTTCAACATTCTGGTCATCTTCAGACAAATAAATTATTTGCTTAGCTTTCCCATCATCTTTTAATGCAATGCCCCAAACCTCAACCTTACTGAAGGGCAAAGGAAGGAAGCCAGGCTGAAGATGAATGGAACAACAATTTCATCTACTGGAGAGATAGAAAGAGTAGCAACTTTCAGGTTAAAAAAAAAAAAAGTTTATTCAACAGAATGAAGTTATACATGTGAGAGAAGAAAGAAAATCAAACTGTATGCTAATTAGACTGGGGAATCAATGTAAGTTACTAGGCTCTATCATATCACAAGACTTAAAATGGACACCTAACATCAAAAACATCATCAAAAAAGCTCAACAAAGAATGTTTTTTTCTGCGCAAACTCAGAAAGCTCAAACTGCCCAAAGAGCTGCTGATTCAGTTCTACAGAGGAATTATTGAATCTGTCATCTGCACTTCCATAACTGTCTGGTTTGGCTCTGCAACCCAACAAGACAAACTCAGACTTCAACAGATAATTAGAACTGAATAAAAAACAATGACTGCCAACCTGCCTTCCATTGAGGACCTGTATATTGCACAAGTCAAAAACAGGGCTGTGAAAATATCTACAGATCCCTCACATCCTGGACATAAATTGTTTCAACTTCTACCCTCAAAAAGACACTATAGGATATTAAACACCGAAACAACTAGACACAAGGACAGTTTTCCCCCCATGCCATCATTCTGTTAAACAACTAATTCCCACAACACTGTCAAATAATTTACTAAGACTGTATTACTATTCTTCTTCTCTTCCTTACTAGTATCTATCTCTTCCCGCTTATTACTATAACCATTCTGCTTGTATTTTTCAATTTATATTGTTTTTATTTGTTTCCTAGTATGATTTGATAGCTTATTACTAACCTTGACTATCACTGTGTTGTATCTTTTTGTTCTTGATGAATGTATTTTGTTTTCCTTAAGTACACGGAGAGCATATACACCTAAGACAAATTCCTTGTGTGTCCAATCACACTTGGCCAATAAAGAATGCTATTCTATAATTATGTAATACGGGTAGACTTTGACTTACAAGCATTCATTTAGTGACTGCTAGAAGTTACAACAGCACTGAAAAAGGGACTTATGTGATGGACCAGGCTGAATGTAAAGGGTGGGGTCAAATGTGTCATAAGGCATGAGTCGCTGCTTGGCTTGGAAGAGATCTAAGTCCAGCCCACCATGAATGACTTTCTTATCGCCTGCTCATTTCCTTTGATTGTTAGTTGGTCAGATTCTTGTAGAGAGCTTAAACTTGCAATAAATCTTTATACTCATTTTTTTTTAAAAAAATGATTTATATGCCGCCCTTCTCCGAAGATTCAGGGCGGCTTACAATGCGTTAAGCAACAACCTTCATACTTTGTATATTTATACAAAGTCAGCTTATTGTCCCCACAAACTGGGTCCTCAATTTACCTACCTTATAAAGGATTGTGGATCATCTACTGTGACCTTCTGACAAGCAAAATCAACGGGGGAACCAGAGTCACTTAACAATCATGTCACTAGCTTAACAACTGCAGTGATTCACTGAACAACTGGGTCAAGGAAGGTCATAATAGGGGGCAAAACTCACTTAACAAATGCCTTGCTTGGCAACTGAAATTTTAGGCCTATTTGTAGTCGTAAGTCGAGGACTACCTGTAGTTAAATAAGTCATAAAATAAGGCCATGCAAGCCTTATTAGGCTGCCACCATTTTGCTAAGAAGAAAACTATTCACGGACGTGTCCACAAAATCACCCGAAGCCCAAAGAGATTTATCTTTGTAACTGTCTCAATTGAAGTTGCAGTTTGTTATGGAAGGAGAAAGTTAATGAACACCGGTTGGTATTTAGCAGAAGAAAATGCCAGGAGCTGTTCTCCCACCTCTCAAACTTGCATAGAACAATAGTTTCATCATTAACATGTTCCAGTTGCATATTTATAGCCACTCCACCATAAAAACAAAACAGATCAAGGAGTGGAATAGATTCCCAGGAGGCAAGGCTAAAGCACTCCATTCTCATTAGTTTCAGGGAAGAAGAAAGGAAAAGATAATCAAGGGATCATCCTGACATACTACTGTGATGTAGGAAGAAAGGGAGCCTTAAAAAATCAGGAACTAGAACTCTGGAATTTTTTTTACCAGCGTTATCTCCTTTGGTTAAATGATCAGCATTTGAAATGGGAGTTTTCCAAAATGACCTGTTTATCCTCATAGAGCAAAGGAATACTATTGCAAAGAAACCTCCTGAATCAGGTGCTACAATGCCTGAGGTGGAAGGAGGTATTTTAAATACACGTTGAGTAGTATTTTGGTCAACTGTGGATCAATATACAGCAGATGTCTGGTACATTGTTAGATATGGATTTAGAAGGTCATCAGATGCTACAATCTCTACAGGGAAGAGTTTAGAACCTGTGTCCAGCAATCTACTGGTGCTTTGCATTATCTAAAAATGTCCCTCGCTGGATTCAGTACTGTAGGGCGAAAATTGCAGTGTGTGTGTGTGTGTGTGTGTGTGTGTGTGTGTGTGTGTGAACTCACATGCCTTCAGTAGGATTTCACCCAGTGGTGAAATGTTGGCTGCAGAAAAGGGACAAGAGCTGGGTGAAACCCAGTGGTGGGATTCTACTGGTTTGGACCGATTTGGGCGAACCGCTAGTTTTGACTTTCAGCCCTGAGTGAACCAGTTCGCTCTGACTTTGAAGTGGGCCCACCCACTCGCCCCTGTGTTATACTCACCTATATTTTTGTTTCTGAAACCCAGCTGATTGGAGTGGCAGAGTGGATTGCCATGCCTCAGCTGTTTTCCTCGCTAGCTGCAATATGGAAGGTGACTTTTCTCGAAAGTGCACACACATGGACAGTACGCATCAGGTGCCCGCACTCAACAAATCGGTTGTTAAACCGGTAGGATCCCACCCAGTAGTGGGTTCCAACTGTTGTTACCACCGGTTCTCTTTGTGCACGCACTTTGCTCACATGTGTGCCGATTTGAGCTCTGCGCAAGCGCATTAGATTTCTGCCCAGCTGAGGTACAGCAATCCACTGGAATTGGATGACAAATAAAGGTAGGTATAATGACAAATAAATAAAAATGACAAATAAAGGTAGGTATAATGCAGGGGTGGGCAGGAGGGCTCCCAGCTCCCAGTCATAGAGAACCAGTTCGCTGACGTCACATCATCACCACTACCAGCTCGCCTGAACTGGGCCTGAACTTGGCCTGAACTGGCCCTGAACTGGGCGGGAGCAATCCACGACTGATCTCACCCCTGGTGAAACCACTTTGCAAGCTGGAACCCCCTATTTTCTTCTCTCCCCTATTTTGCCTCTGGAGATGGAGGTAGATGTGGGTAAGACTTTGTTTTTTTCCCCAATTTCTCTGGGCATGGATTCAAGAATGAGTACCTGGGTTGTGATTCAGTGAAAAAAGATTGAGGAGTCCTTGTGCTCTCTGAGCTTGGTTGTTTTCTTGCAGACCTCTCATTAACCAAACTAGGTGACATCATCAGAGTTTGGGTAACGAAACATCTGGAACAAAACAACCAAGCTCAAGGGACCCTTCATTTCAACCCCGAGCTACCAATATTCTCTTTCAATTAATTAATCATTCCAAATGTTTGGTCATGAACTATTCTGATCTCCAGAGAGGTCACTTAGAATATTCTGGAACCCCTCAAATACTTGGAACTATTTTTCCAAGGTTCATTCATGATGGAAAGATTTGTGTGCTAGCAGTGTGAAGCTGACGGGAAGAATGAGAAAAAGGCATTAAGGGTTGTTACCCTAATCTTGCAAAGCTTCTTCTCTGGTAATATTGTACTGCAAACTAAAGCATACAAAACCTTTGCTAGACCAATTCTTGAATACAGCTCATTTGCCTGGAACCCGCACTGTATATCGGACATTAATACAATTGAGCGAGTCCAGAAATATATCACAAGAAGAGTAATCCACTCCTCTGCTCACAACAAACACCTTATGCCACGAGGCTTGAAATTTTGGGATTAGACAATTTAGAACTATGCCTGGTCTGGCCTAAGTGTAATACTCACGCCCTCGTCACTTCCCGCCTGGACTACTGCAACACTCTCTACATGGGGCTCCCCTTGAGGAGTACCCGGAGGCTCCAACTGGTGCAGAGTGTGGCCGCATGGGTGGTAATGGGAGCGTCATGGCGTTCCCATGTAACACCTCTCCTGTGTGAGTTGCACTGGCTCCTGGTGGTCTTTCAGATGCGCTTCAAGGTTTTGGTTACCACCTTCACAGCGCTCCATGGCTTAGGACCTGGTTATTTACAGGACCTCCTACTGCCACCTGTAGCTTGCCACTGGTCGGTACGCTTCCATAAAGAGGGACTCCTCTGGGTGCTGTTGGCCAAACAATGTTAATTGACGGCCCCCAGGGGGACAGCCTTCTCTATGGGGACACCTACTATCTGGAATGAGCTCCCCCCGGAGATACGGAGGATCCTGGATCTGCACACCTTCCGTTGTGCTCTCAAGACTTTTTTATTCCATCAGGCTGGCCTGGCCTAAATTTTTTCCCTTTTATAATGAAAATTTTAAATTTGTTCTAAATTATTGGGATGTTTTAAATTTCTCAGCCAAAATGTTTAATATAGTTTTAAATAGTTTTAAATTTTATATTTTCATGTTTTACTTCTTGGCTATTCACCGCCCTGAGTCCTTCGGGAGTAGGGTGGAATATAAATCAAATAAAACTAAACTAAACTAAACTAAATTATCTGCTACAATGTTCTACCTGTCAATGACTATTTCAGCTTCAACCACAATAATACACAAGCATACAATAGATACAAACTTAAGGTAAACTGCTGCAAATTTGATTGCAGAAAATATGACTTCAGCAACAGAGTGGTCAATGCCTGGAATGCACTACCTGACTCTGTGGTTTCTTCCCAAAACTCCCAAAACTTTAACCTTAGACTGTCAACTGTTGACCTCACCCCATCCCTAAGAGATCTGTAAGGGGTGTCCATAAGTCCACCAACGTGCCTACCGTCCCTGTCCTAATGTCCCCATTTATTTGTATGCTTATCCTGTATTCATAATCATGTTTATACTTATATCTGTTAACTTATACATATTTGACAAATAAATAAATAAGTAAATAAAATAAATACAAATAAAATAAAAATGAAGAAAGTGTAACAGATAGTGACAAAACAAGACACAACCCTATAAAATCCATATTCATTTTGCCCTTCACATTAGTTTCAGCCAAAAACTGAATATTGGCTCAGTGCTCTTGGGAAAAAATATAGGATTCAACTGGGATGAACTAGGGAAATGGATTTGATATCAGAGTCCAGAACTGACCATAGAAAGATCTTTCTCCTGAAAGTGTATAATTAAATTATAAATTCAAGACGCGTGAAACCCATTCAGATGATTTTTGAAGAAAAGGCAGGGTCCTGCAGAACAGCTAACTCAATAACTATTAACTTTGAAAGTATCAATCCCTAATATGAAGGAGTATGGAAACAAGGCAAGCAGAAAAATGCATGCAATATAAAATTCATGGATTGTGTGTGTGTGTGTGTGTGTGTGTGTGTGATTGTGTGTGTGTGTGTCTGTTATATTATGGGGGACATTTTGTTATGGCAAGACATAGAGGTGCTCTGGAAGGGGTGAAGCTTTGCAACATTTTTTAAAAATTAGATTTATATGCTGCCCTTCTCTGGAGACTCAGGGCGGCTTACAATGCATTAAGCAATAGCCTTCATACTTTTGAATATTTATACAAAGTCAGCTTATTGTCCCCACAAACTGGGTCCTCAATTTACCTACTTTAGAAAGGATGGAAGGCTGAGTCAACCTTGAGCCTCAAACTCACATAATTGCAGACAGCTGGGTGTTAATAACAGGCTATCTAGCCCGTCGAGCTATCTGAGGCTCTTTTTTTTTGTCATGATTGCAATAGTGTCTCTTAATTTGCCGTAGTGCACAACCCAAAGGCTTGGGCACAATCTTGGATTATCTTCCAACAGTTTTTGAAGGAGTGGGAAATGGAGGTGTTGTGAACCCTTTCAGTTTAGTGAGCTTTTTTTTTAAAAAAATCTTTTTTAAGATGGTCATTTTATTAATTTAGTTATTACAATATTTCTGTCTAACTCCCAATGACTCTGAGCAGTTTACAGCTGCACTGTCATTATAACTGTTCTGAAGGCTTTTCCAGCTGTGTCTGCTTAGAAGGCATATCCAGATGTCTTTGAAATTCCCCTTTCAATCACTTTGCACAGCCTTAAGAAGAATGTTGGGGCTGCGACTACCATAATCAAATCACTCATATTCTTTTCAGATTGAGTTTAAACCAGAGGGAGTATTCATCCGGTTCGGACCAGTTCGCCCGAACCGATAGTGGATGGTTCGGACCATCCTCCCACCCTGGCGCTATGCCATCCTATTTAGGCATGTTTTTGAGGCAGGGCACATGCCCGGAAGGCACGTGTGCGCACCATCAAAGCACATGCACAGAAGGCTGGGTGCATGCATGGACAGGTGCATGCACACACTCACAATTATGAACCAGTAGGCAAAGTAAGTGAATACCACCCCTGGTTTAAACATCTGGTGGATGCTTAGGTGACCATAGGATTATAACATTGATTATTCAAACCAAGAATTGGATGACCAATAAATTGAAGAGAAGGAATGTCAGACAATTACATACTGATCTTTATGGATATGGGATATGTCTATTTCTAAAAGTCGTGCATGCTTGATAACTTCAGAGAAGGTATTTTTCGCTGTAGTGTGAATATCTGTGAATAGTCCTTGCTTTTTCTCTGTAAAAGCAAGCAATGACCTGTTCTGACTCCCACTTGGCTGCTCTTGTTTGTGTGTTTCATTTCCTTGACTGCAACAATGGGATGGATCAAGAGGATGTAACACCCTAAACACTACAACCTACTTGTGGCCAACCATGACAAATGCAACACATCAGCTCTCTACCATTATTCCACTCAAAATATTCTTTCCAGTAGGACCATACCTTGTCCTGTCACATCATTTATACATCAATTACCTTCTACCTTTACCTTCCACATGCAATCCACACAGATTTCTACTGATCAGGAGAAAACATTTCCCTTCCCAGTGATATGTTTTCTTCTTCTTTTTAAGATTAATTCCTTTGTACTGGGTGGAGTCAGGGCTACTGAATGGAGCTAAGCATTTACTGGCCAGATGCCCTTCCTGACACCTATGCAGAGTTTGCAGCAGACATTTTCTCTTTGTGCCCTGATAGAGAAACATCTGTTGCTGCCTAGGATTAAACTTTCAACCTTCCAAATGGGAAGTGAGAGTCTTTATCTCCAGGCCACTGCATTGCTAAGATTAGGAACTGTTTATCCCATGGAAAACCACATATTTGAGTCACCAAGTAGTATGTTTAGAAGTAGTGCCCTCACACAGATTTACCACTTGGCCTTCCCAGCATTGCATTGTTTTACTAATGATAGTAGAGAAGCTAATGTATATAATGTACATTGCTGAAGGGGTCTTGAGCTGTTAGCTGCCTGGATAGAGGGCCACATAAAATTGTTCTGAATCTCCCTGATGGGAGCAGGACTTAAAGGTAATCAGTGCATTGATAATCTGTGACTTGTAGAAGATGTTTGCAGTGACAACACAGAAAGGACATACTGAAAAGTGCACAGTTTTAATCTCTCAGCGGTGATTTCTCACTGTATTAACTTACAAAGCTGAGCAGCAGCAAACAACTGTGACTGGAACAAAGCCATTTACTCAATAAAAATGTAATAGCTTCAACGTGCAAGAAGGTTGCAGCTTTGATTGGAGGGGTGGGCTGGATGGGAGAATGGGAATGACGATTCTGTCACCTTGGTGCAATGTTCACCATTTTATGTTGAATTAGCCAGGACAACAATAACAAAATGCATAGACATCTTCAAGCAGCTGTTGGGCTCAGCAGGGTTTGTTCAGTTTTCTCTAATTTTATGTGGCCACCTCATTTCAGGCTGATGCATTCATAACAATTTATATCAAGTCAAACAGTTCATGCAGATTGTCTGTTTACAGTTCTCTAGGCCTACGCCAATGAATTATATTGACAAATTAAAGTCAACTATTCAGCTCCTCTCGGCATGTATGGGTCTTGCAAAGTCGGGGGGTGAGATCAGAAAAAATAAATACTAAGAGAAGGAAACTCTTATGTGTTCTGCTTGTCTGGTTTCAGATAAAGGAAATGGTGGGCCAATGAAAAGCTGAACAGACAAATATTCATATATTTTGGGTCAACTGTTGTTTATCTAGGACACATGACACTCTTCCCAGCTCGGATTCAGATGGGGGAGACCTCAAGGATGAGAAACAAGCACCTATAAGTACATAGACATTGATTCAAAAACGTAGGAATAGAGATCTAATATTTAAACCTAGGAGGCAACACATACAGATAACAGGACTCTGGGGAGATAGATAGATTAGATAGATTAGATAGATAGATAGATAGATAGATAGATAGATAGATAGATAGATAGATAGATAGATAGATGATAGATAGATAGATAGATAGATAGATAGATAGATAGATAGATAGATAGTAGATGGTAGGTAGGTAGGTAGGTAGGTAGGTAGGTAGGTAGGTAGGTAGGTAGATAGATAGATGATAGAAAAGGAAGAAAAGGAAGGAAGGTAGGTAAGTTGGTAGGTAGGTAGGTAGGTAGGTAGGTAGGTAGGTAGGTAGGTAGGTAGATAGATAGATGATGGGTGGTTGGGTGGCTGGGTAGGTAGGTAGGTGATAGATAGATAAATGATGGATGGATTGGATAGACAGACAGACAGACAGATGATAGACAGACAGACAGACATGGATGAATAGATGGATGGATTGATGATAGATAGATAGATAGATAGATAGATAGATAGATAGATAGATAGACAGACAGACAGACAGATAGATAATGGATAGATAGATAGATGATGAATGGGATAGACAGACTGACAGTTGTAGAGAAACATGGATGGATGGATGGATGGACAATAGATAGATAGATAGATAGATAGATAGATAGATAGATAGATAGATAGATAGATAGAAAGATACCGTCAAACAGGCAGATAGATAGACATAATTTTCCTAATTTTATGCAATATACTTGTCTAACTGACTTGAGTCCATTTGAGAATTCAGTGGAAGATCTTATTTGCTGTACTGTGGTAAGGAATTGCCAGAAACATTTAAAAAAATGAAAGAAAGAAAAAGAATTCGGCTTCACTTCTATGGGAGTATCAAACCAGCAGACAGAACAGCAGGGCATGGAATCTGCTAGCATTCACAATTCTCTGGTCAAAAAAATCTGCACAAAGCACTAATTTACAAAATATTGGTCCTTTCACAAAGAAAAAAAAAGAGAGAGATTAATTTACATTTTAGAAAAACATGCCTATTACGAAAAGGCTTTGTTTACGAAGAAAAGATGCAAATGGCAAGCAGATGGAGGATTGTGTAATAGTTTTTTTTTTTTTTCCCACCACCGCCCCACCTCCTTCCCTTGGACCAGAAATCTGTACAAATAACCAAAATCGGACCAGAAAAATTCCTCTCTAGCACTGGAATGGAATGGAGCCAGCCTTCTTCACTGTAACAAGATGGATAGCTATTAATGCACATTCCAGGTTCCTTGGTGCATACTTGTGCTAGTTCATTCGCCTTGCCAATTTTCTGAAGCCAAGAACACACGAGACCTCGTTGTTGGTCATAGGTCCGTACCGATGAGAATTAAAAACCCAAAAACTTCCAGAGGACATCAAATCTTTTGTTCTTCTGAGCCATGACTTGGTCCTTTTCGTGCCAAAAACCTATGGCGGCAGAGGAAGAGAATGGCAACGGAAGAAGACTAGACTGTTTCCCACCGGGAGCTGGTAGTTTTCTGTTTCAACAGGTCTTGATGGACAACTGTGCAACTTGCCGTGGCTGATTTGATTCAGCGCGGAGCGATGTAGTCCATCACCTCTGGAGTGCAACCTAAGTGTTAAATTCTGCTGCTAATGCATAGCTCCGTCTTGCTGATGCCTTAGCAATGCTGAGTTTTAATGATCAGAGTAATGGTAGCCCACTGTTTAACTCTGGAAGGGGTCAGCTCATCAACACTGTGGTCCATGGTACTCATCTAAAACAAAGAGGTGTTAACGCTTCGGAGCCCTCCCTTTCAAAGCCAAGCTAATTTGGTGCTCAACATCTGCTTAAGTCATTATTGTATCCTCATCAGAATAATAAGTAGCTTCAAGATACTCTCAGATTGAAGATTCACAGCCCACATCTCACTGCTGACTCTCCCTCCAGCCCTCTGGGGGTACAGATGAGCACGGCAGCCCCGCTCCTTCTGCTTTGTTGTGCATAGTCTGTGCCAACACACTCCCCCCCCCCAAAAAAAAAAGAACATGCAGGGCCTAATGAATTGGCTTTAATGGTCCTCTTACCCACTTAAATGGCTTTGTTTTAATTGGTTGTGCTACTCTTTGTCCAGAACTACACCGAAAAGTTCACGGCATACATGCTAATTGTCCCTTTCTAATTACTGCACAACGTGCAAGGTCTGATAGAGCAATTTTGGAGGTGAGGCTCCATCGTTAGTAATTCTCTTTATATTTAATTTGATGAAAAATCACTACAAACCGTGGACGCAACAGAAACAATGCCTACTTATGCAATCTAAACATATCTTACACACAGTGGCGTTTTTTGGTTCCATGAAGTTTTCTTTGCAGGCTTCCAGAATTCAGGTACTTCCAAGCAGCAGCAAACTCAGCTCTTCATATGATCCCCTAAGTGTGCTTAACTTTCATGGATCACCTCTGTGGAGCTGAACTTAACTAATTCTCCACCTTCATTTACCAGATGAAAAGAAGAACAGAGCAGTGATTCATTGACAAGCCCCTGGAATTCCACGCATGCAATTCCTGGTTCCATGCGCAAGAACAATCTGAATTTTCTGAAACAAAAAGGCAACCAGATCGTTGAAAAATTGTTGATGATGTGAGTTTTTGCAACTCTTCTGAAATTCATCACTGGCAAAATGTCTATGGCTTGCCTCCCAAAAAAGAAAGACTCCCATTTCTATTCCGACTAGCTTTCACTGCTAGCTATTAGTTTCTCAGTCTGTTTAATGTGCTCCTAATCAGTGGTCGGCAACCTTAAACATTCAAAGAGCCACAAAGACCCTAACAGGAAGCACCATGTTCAATTCTGCAACCAATTGGAAGTCCAGTTCCCTGCACCATACTGTCTTCTCCTAGCACAGTGTTCTTTTTCATCTACCTATCCTAACAAAAAGCCCTATCAATTGTGGAGCCAATCAGCAACAGGGAGCCGCAGCAGAGGGTTGAAAGAGCCACATGCGGCTCCAGAGCTGCAGATTGCTGACCCCTGCCCTAAACTATCTGGAGTTTTCTATGTGCTTTAGGGTATCTTCATACCAAAATCAAAATGTCTAATGTAATAAGGGGGAAAAAAATGAATAGAATTCTTATGAATCCCATTGGCTTCTACTATATCCTGATGTGGCCTTGTGATTATGCAGTTGTTAAACAAACTATGTTAGGTCTGATGAGCAACAGAGAAGCAATTTAATAGAAAAACAATCATTCTCACAATCCAGAAATGGTTATTCCAGCAAAAAAATAAAATAAAATAAAATAAAATAAAAAAATAATAAAATAAAATAAAATAAAATAAAATAAAATAAATAAAATAAAATAAAATAAAATAAAATAAAATAAAATAAAATAAAATAAAATAAAATAAAATAAAATAAAATAAAATAAAATAAAATAAAATAAAATAAAATAAAATAAAATAAAATAAAATAAAATAAAATAAAATAAAATAAAATAAAATAAAATAAAATGAAAGGAATCCCTTTTCTTTAGAAATGGTACCATTGAACCTAAAACCTAAAATCAATAAAATATATGCCGTTTTGCTCTGAGCTGCCAACAGCCTTTTTTAAAAGACATTTGCACAAGGCAACATTTTGGGGAATTTTCAGCATCTTTGAAAAATGTCTATAAAGCTTCTGAAATTGCATAGTACCTTTCATATGCTTGATCCTTTTGGATCTATGTTTCAGATGGGAAGGCCACTTCAAAGAGAACATGACCCAGTCTTGCAGAAGTGGGGTTGACTTAATTCAGAAAATCCTATGGGATGCATGGGATTTTCCAACTTTTAATAGTTATGGCAACCTGTGAATGATTACAATATTTGTGAATTGTTCCAAGTTAGCTTCAAACCAATGTTATTTTTGCTTGAAGTCAGAAGTCAGTTTGCAATAAAGCACTACGTATCTCTAGAACAAACATAACAGGAATAGACTCAGCAGTCCATCTGCATTTAAAAGACACAGGCCAATCTTTTGAAGACAGCAAAGTCCACATTTTGGGCAGAGAGGACTGCTAGTTTTAAAGAGGGGTCAAAGAGGCCATCTATGTCAAAATTGAACAGCCCTCCCTCAACAGAAGGGGAGGGATACGACATCATCAATCTCCAATCTAAAACACAGACCTTTCAACAGTTCCAAGAAGATTCCACATCCATTTGCACCACTCAGGTGATCCTGAGGACACAAATAAACCTACAGATGACCTTAATGACCCACTCAAAGAATGCAAATGACCAGCTGTCTGGAAGGAGTATAAATCCTGGAAGGAGCTGAAGAAGCTTCTTGGATGAGAAGTGAAATACCTTCAAAGGAAAACCAGAAAGTCCAGTTGCCTCTTGAAAAAGCACCTTTGGGACAATCAAGGCCTGGATGACTGAGAATTTCCGTAGACACATATCTCTAGATTATTTTCTTTCCCCTTATCAAAATATCTGACTTCTCTCTAGCTCTTAAAATGATGAGTCAAGATTTCCTTGACACAGACAGCTTCATATACTATCTTCCTTTAATGGGGAACTGCAAAAATCACGGCTCGTGTTTTGCTTTGGACTAATTCCAGCAGGAATGATAATATTTATATTTAATCTTCTATACCGCGATTGCTTGACTGCTAGGGACCATCTTCATTAAGTATCAATCGGCAATCAAACAAACAAGAGTATATTAAAGCATCATTTCCCAGCCTGCAGGGTTCCAGTAAAGGAAATAATAAAGTGCAATATGAGGAACAAGAACTACTTTAAGAGGAAGAGGTCTAATTAAAACAGGGCTTAACAACTCTATGGATTAATTGGGATCCAGATGAGAAAATTAATCCTTTGGGACTAAGATTATTCCCACTGCAATCTACTTTTATTCTCAACTACAGATTATGTGCTTCATGCTTTGCTTTTGGAGTTGAACTGCATAAAAGAAGGACTTTATAAGAAATTTCTGTTTTGTATTCCAATAAATATGAATATTGCAAAATAGCTAAAAGAAAGTTGCTCATATACCTTCACCATTGTGCCTAGGCAGTAACTTCCAGTCTAGATTTTACATTTTGGTTTAAGGCATCATAGAGAAAAAGAAAAAAAAAAATTCCATGAAATAGTATCAAGTAGTCAGTTCTATAACAACAGATCTATCTAATCGGTAAAAACCCAAAATCAAAGTTTTATCTTTTTCCATCTCAGGCACAAAGTCCAGAAGTGGTTTCCAAATAGAAAGCACTTGTATTTTTTTCTTTTTTCTTTTTTATCAAAGCAATCAATGTAGTCATCTCTGATAATTCCATCAGCTTTTGCAACCATTCATCCACTGTGGGAATTAAAGTGTCTTTCAATTTTTGTGCATAAAGTAATCTTGCTGCCATCAACATATATAACATCAAAGTTCCAATTTTTTTCCCAAGTCTGTTATGCAATTTTTTTAAATTATGTAAAAGTAAAAAGTTGCAGTTCAATGTTAGTTCTTATTCTACCGCATCAAAGAAAGTCAATGCCTTTTGGGTTTTCCCCCCCTTCTTTTTCCTCCCCTACTTGTCCTATTATTTGCTTTTGTATTTTTTTGTACTTTATATCATAATAAAAGGGCAAAGAAATTCTGAAAAAATAAAATAAAATAAAGGAGTAATTTAAAAAATCCACAAAAGAATAATTTGATATTCTTCCTCTTGCCATTAATTTGCAACAACTAGTATTGCTTAATTTTACAAGGGCAGAGACTGAACTCAAAAACTAACATTGATTCACTGGGGATAGAGGTCCAGCACAGTTGCCTATTGTACCTTAAATGGACATTTTAATTGTGCCATTTTCACCTCTTTCTTGTGCATCATCTCAAGATATTAGCCCATCCACCACCAAAAATAAATAAGTATCTCTTCTGAACCTTCCAGGAAGCATTGTGGATAATCAAAATATATTGGATTACTTGGAAATGTTACACATAATTAAACCTTTCATCAATCTTCTGTAAAAAAGCCTATCTAAAGAAGTCAGCATTAGAGACCAACAACAGTATATGGAAGAAAAAACTTTGTATTCTATGCAGATTATCACATTCAATTACTGCTTGTTGGTGGTAGATGCTTCTTTCATTCCCAAAGTCAAGGAATGTCCATATTGGCCTGATCCAGCTCCCAAATACGACAAATCCTCTGTAGTTAAATCAATGATTCCTTTATTAGGAACGCCAGCAGCCCCTGAAAAAAAAAATCTCTCTCTCACAGACACAGCAGCCTAACAAGTTTGTCCGGCAGGTAGATGAATAGTTGTCTGCCACACCTATTCATCTCCGCCCCCTGCCTTTTATCCCCAGCGCTGGGGTGGGGCTTCGCTATCAGCGATGGCTCTTCTGTCTCAAGGATCGGCCCATAGATTTCCACTGCTCTCCTCTCCTCTGCCTTCTGTGTATCTGGGTGTCAGGCACTAGACCCAGCTGTTCCTCCTCTTCCTCATCAGCCACCTCCATACCTGGAGGCTGTTAACTCTCCATCTGAGGGCTGACGGATGGCCCAGGCTCCACCTCCATCTCTATCTCTGACAGCTCCATTCCCTCTTCCCCCTCGGAGCTCTCAGGTTGCCTTGATGCTGGCTTGAGTCCCATGCCTCCTCATCTGATTCAGCTGCTGGATGGGCCAGAGGCTGACAGGCCACAACACATATAGTATTTTAGTCTGGATGGTTCTACTGTGATAGGAATCGTCCAGCTTTCACTTCTGAGAACAAGTATCTTGCCTTAAGTTCTGCTCATGTGTGCTGAAAATTAATTCATCTCTACTGTATATATTATCCCAGGAAATAGATACTACTTTCTGTATTGAAACCAAAGAGTACCAACTCCAATAGAAGACAATCCCTGCAGCTCATGGTTAGACCATGGAGTTCTTGGTCCCCTCTGAGATTGTTTGCTTGCAGTTGTTTTATTACCAAACTAGGCAACCTCATCAGTCTGAGTGAATGTACTGATGGTGAGTGTACACACTTGAGTTGATTATGTTTACCTAATGCAGCATCTACAAGCAAACAACAAAGGTCTGAGAACACCTCAAACGTCTCCCACAGATTATTAACTGTACAAAAATAAAGGACTAGGACTTCCTAAATTTACTGAATCTTCAGGGCAAGGACACAATTAAAAAAAAAAGGATTTACTAGAGCCTTGCGTTAGAAGACAGGATTGTTAAAGGCTCAGTGCTCGTGGATACATTCTGTAGGCACTAACTCATGAATCAATAACTATCAACCAGGCTTTTGCCAACCTATTGAAGCATTAATGAGCTCAGATGAGACACACAAACTGACAGAGTTGTCCGCCTGAATTTTGTTACAAAGAGAGGGAAGGAAAAATAATATACCATTACATTTGTCAGTGCAGACATTCAACCTGTCTGGGTTGTATTCTTTTATGTGGTTAAACGGCAATCTTGTGTCTCTCTTTATATTTATCTACCAACGCAGTGTTGTTGAAGTCATGAGATTGTCCCACAAATGATGAGGCACTTGATGAGTCAAACTATTTTATGCCATTGTGATTTTAAATAAAAAGAACATCTATTATCTTGTCCACTGTGTCTTTTTATAGTCACCCATTCAGAGGAGGACAGATTAAATGCTAAATGAATAAATAGTCATCTACTGCAGAAGTAGCTAGGTTGATAGTTTGCAGGGGGGAATGGGGAAATAACAGAATAACAGAGTTGGAAGAAACCTTGGAGATCTACTAGTCCAACCAAACTACTCCAGTAGGAAACCTTATTACCGTTTCAACAGTTGTCCAAACTCTTCTTAAAAGCCTCCAGTGTTGGAGGACCTACAACTTCTGGAGGCAAGTTGTTCCACTGATAAATTGTTCTGTCAGAAAATTTCTCCTTAGTTCTAGGTTGGTTCTTTCCTTGATTAGTTTCCATCCATTGCTTTTTGTTCTGCCTTCAGATGCTTTGGAAAATAGGTTGACCCACTCGTCTTTATGGTTGCCTCTTAGATATTGGGAACCTGCTATCATATTATGCCTAGTCCTCCTTTTCATTAAAATATACATACCTAAATTCATGCTATTGTGCTTTGTATGTTTTAGTCTCCAGTCTCCTAATCATCTTTATTGCTGTTCTCTGCACTCTTTCTATATTTTCAACATCTTTCTTATATCATGGCAACCAAAACTGGATGCAATATTCCAAGTGTGGTTTTACCAAGGCATTACAAAGTGGTATTAACATTCATTCATTCATTCATTTATTTATTTATTTATTTATTTATTTATTTATTTATTTATTTATTTATTTATTTATTTGTTTGTTTGTTTGTTTACATTTTTATACCGCCCTTCTCCTGCAGGACTCAGAGCGGTGTACAGCCAAAATAAAAACACCATACACTATGAATTTAAAAAAGTTTAAAAAGTATTAAATAATTTGGCCCGATTTTGTTAAAAGCCTCAAAATTAAAATACCCAATTAAAATTTCACATGATCTTGATCCTATACCTCTTTTTATGCAGCCTAGGGGGCTGTACTGGCATGGCATAGCATAGCATAGCATAGCATAGCATAGCATAGCATAGCATAGCATAGCATAGCATAGCATAGCATAGCATAGAATGTATTGGGATGAAGAGTTGAGTCGAATCAAGTCGAGTCGAATCAAGTCGAATAGAATAGAACAGAACAGAATGTATTGGGATGAAGAGTAGAGTAGAGTAGAGTAGAGTAGAGTAGAATAGAGTAGAGTAGACTAGACTAGACTAGACTAGACTAGACTAGACTAGACTAGACTAGACTAGACTAGACTAGACTAGAATAGAATAGAATAGAATAGAATAGAATAGAATAGAATAGAATAGAATAGAATAGAATTCTTTATTGGCCAAGTGTGATTGGACGCACAAGAAATTTGTCTTCAGTGCATAAGCTCTCAGTGTACATAAAAGATATAAGTGATAAATCATTTTATCAAAAAAAAAAATGCCAGCTGTAGCACACTGCCATCTCATTTTTAACTGATTGTCCACTAGGATTCCAAAATTCCTCTTGCAGCTACTTCTATTGAGGCAGGTGTACACTTGAAGGTATGATATAAATCACTGACTCTTTACCTAGGTTATCGTGGTATGACATGCTGCCTGCTGATGGGTCAATTTCTAACCAAACATTGAGGAAGAAGATAAACTGAGCATTACATTTGGCATCTGGAATGGAAACCATTCAGTGAGAGAAGCAGATAAGAGACGTTTCAGATCTTTTTTAAAAAAAATAACCTAACAAGAAATATAATAGGAAACAACTTAGACAGATCTTTCATTTATAGATTAAGACACATGCCTAATATATGAAACAGCTATATTTATTAAGTTAAGCCAAGTATCAGTCATAGGGGTATTGTTCAGCTCTGGGGCTCTTGTTTAAAAACTCACAGAGGAGAGGCCACAATACACCAAGTGACGCACTGTTGTTAATACTGTGCTTATAGCTGAATCACCATATACAGATGCTCGGTACTCCATGGGCTGCAATTCTGTTGTGTATAATTACTAGAGAATTTCCCCATCCGAATATCACGTTCATATTTACAAAGTCTCACCTGCAGCCCTTTGCTTAATATTAAAAAGACACAGTTGCAGCTGGATGGGAAATTGATGCAGTTCAATACACAGGGTACAGTATGCGTGTGTGTGTCTCTGTGTGCTTGTGTTTGTGTGTGCATTCCTTCTGAATTCAGCTGGAGCTGCAAATGCTAACTCACGTGATGTCAGAGACTAATTCTGGGTTTCCTCTTTGGGGGGGGGGGAATCCAAAAAGTAGTTTTTAGGAGATTATGATGCCCTTATCAACAATCTTCAAACATTTATCTGGAGTATGTTCTTTCCCTCTAGTTGTATCCAGACGTGGTATTCAGCTGGTTAAGACTGATTGACTGGTTCTCCCAAACTGGTAGCAGAAATCACAGGTGGGTCTCGTCCACCTGCCCTGGTTCTATGCCCTCTTATTTAGGCATGTTTTTGAGGCTGGGTGCATGCGCGGAAGGCGCATGAGTGAGCCAATCACATGTGCGGAAGGACATGCACTTGAGTGGATGTGGTGCGTGAGTGCTCACATTTGCGAATTGATAGGGAAAGTAAGTGAATACTACCCCTGGTTGTATCACTAGACCAGGGATGTCAAACTCAAGGTCGGTGAGGTACTTAGATCTGGTCTGCAGGACAACCCTGGAAACAGTGAAGAACTGGTCTGTGATCCCTCTGCCAGCAAAAATGGAGCTCGGGAAGGCTGCAAGTGGCCCTCGTGAGTTCTGTTTTTGCTGGCAGGGGGTTGCAGGAACGAGCTCTGTTTTTGCTGGCAGAGTGTTCGGGCCACCACAGGCACCCTGAACACAAATGGCCATCTGGCCTCTCAAGGTCAAACACAACCTTGATGTGGCCCTCAATGAAATCAAGTTTGACACCCCTGCACTAGACTATGGCAGTGGTGAAATCTAATTTTTTTTTTTTTACTACTGGTTCTGTGAGCGTGGCTTAGTGGGCGTGGTGTGGCTTGGTGGGTGTGGCAGGGGAAGGATACTGCAAAATCTCCATTCTCACCCCCTCCTGGGGCCATTCAGAGGTGGTATTTGCCAGTTCTCTGAACTACTCAAAATTTCCGCTACCGGTTCTCCAAACTATTCAAAATTTCTGCTACTGGTTTGCCAGAACTTGTTAGAACCTGTTGGATTTCACCCCTGGTCTATTGAGATTTTCAGTTATCCAGGTCATGGTTGTCCCAAAGGTGCTTTTTCAAGAGGCAACTGGACTTTCTGGTTTTTCAAGAGGGAGCTGGACTTTCTAGACTATGGAACAAAATGGCTCAGTACAACTATTTAAGCCAGCTGAATCCAATTTAATAAATGAGAGAGAAATATCATGTGATGATGTGTGAACCCATGCACAGATACATGCACATTCCTATGTATATATACATCCGCCCTACATACCGACAGACAAATACATATCTAGCACACTTTTCTGTTTCAGGAAGGATACAAAAAAAAAAATCATTATTGACAAAAGGGGAAAAAATGAAGGCAGGAGAATTTTTTACTATGTATCTCTGTAACTTTTTGTCCTCGCTAACAGTTTTATGTTCTCCCACATTTATATATAAATTAATATTATGCCTTCTGTTTTTAAAAACTCCCCACCTTTTTGAAGATGTCATTAGTTCCATTCAACCACAACTTTCTTACCCTTTCCTTTCTTCTCAACCCATTCATTCTTATACTTGTTTTGCAGTTAGCAATACACTTAGACATATATACCAATCCAAGTTAGGATCAAACTCTAAACTGTGGGCAGAGTTTGCCTGCAATACTGCATTCTGACCCCTGTGCCACCAGGGCTTACGTAGTTCATTCTCTGTCTATGACCAAACCACTTCGGTTCATTTCTTTTGAATCATTCAATACATTTTATATCCCATTCACATATATTCAGCACCCATTTATCACTGACCCAAACTCTTCTTGCTTTCTGCACATACTCTTTAAATATCCTATTACTGCTGCATTCAATCTACTTTTATGTTTCTACTGATATATCCAGTTCTCACATCTAGAGCAATCTGTGACTACTCACTTATATGGATAAGTGGGTAGTCACAGATTGCTCTGCGTAGACATTTTTGTTTCTTTAGAATAGAATAGAATAGAATAGAATAGAATAGAATAGAATAGAATAGAATAGAATAGAATAGAATAGAATAGAATAGAATAGGAGAGGAGAGGAGAGGAGAGGAGAGGAGAGAGAGGAGAGGAGAGGAGAGGAGAGGAGAGGAGAGGAGAGGAGAGGAGAGGAGAGGAGAGGAGAGGAGAGGAGAGAAGAGAAGAGAAGAGAAGAGAAGAGAAGAGAAGAGAAGAGAAGAGAAGAGAAGAGAAGAGAAGACTTTATTGGCCAAGTGAGATTGGACAGACAAGGACTTTGTTTTTGGTACATAGGCTCTCAGTGTACATAAAAAGACAAGATATATTCGTCAAGAATCATAAGGTCCAACACTTAATGATAGTCATAGGGTACAAATAAACAATCAGGAAATGATGATGATGAAGCATCAGAATACACAATTTTGATGACGAAGCATCAGAATACCCAATAATTATAGTCTTTCCACTAGCATTTGAATTTCTCTATCATTTCCCCACTTTTGAGCATCTACTGTCCTAATTGTTCACAATGTATGTAAAACTTGCAATTGCTCGCACCGTTTTCTTCGTCAAAGAAAAATGCCTTGCATGTTAGTTATTCATTCCATATTCTTTGTTGCATCTCTGTAGAATTCACTGCAAATTCTTTGGATTCTCTGTCAACAATGCGGCAATGTTCAAACAACCTGCACTTTCATATCTCCAACCAACAGAATCCTCGGATTACCATGAACATTCCGTTCACATTTATCAGGAATCAGTTAAACAACCAGGGGATATCAAGTATCCTCCCTTCCGGATTAATAATGAGCCATTCGCAAAGTATTTAACTGATTTTCATGCATGCTTTTATTTCCCACCACCAAATATAGAAAATCAAAAAACTGAGTTGGAATCTGACCAAAGGCTCATTTTGCACATGAACCAACCACAGTAGTTTTGGGCACGTTTACAAGCATTTAAGGAAAATTCCCACACTGATATTCCCAGTAGATGATGATACACAGAACCCTACCATAGATTTTGGAGGTAGGGTACAACATCTATGATTAGGGCCTACTGAAAGTTTTAACCTGCATGTATTTGTCTAATCTTCTTTGAACCTGGCCAGCCATTGTGATGATGTTTCCCCAGTTATCTTTCCAGATGTAGCTCAGAGGAAGAGAAACCAGTTCCAGACACATCTGGAGGTAAAGTTAAAGGTTCCCCTTGCACATATGTGCTAGTCATTCCCGACTCTAGGGGGTGGTGCTCATCTCCATTTCAAAGCCGAAGAGCCAGTGCTGTCTGAAGATGTTTCCGTGGTCATGTGGCCAGCAGGACTAAATGCCAAAGGTGCATGGAACAGTGTTACCTTCCCAACAAAGGTGGCCCCTATTTTTCTACTTGCATTTTTTATGTGCTTTCGAACTGCTAAGTTGGCAGAAGCTGGGACAAATAACAGGAGCTCACCCAGTTATGTGGCACTAGGGATTTGAACCACTGAACTGCTGACCTTTCGATCGACAAATGCACTGTCTTAGCCACTAAGCCACCACGTCCCCTTTTGCAGGGGATTTGATTAATGGCTCCAAGCAGCTGTCTGGGAGGGATTTGGCTCAAGCACAGCTGCAGCAGGACAGCTCTGAGGCTTTTCGTGGAAAAAACATGCTGGAGCCAGTCAGTGATGAGGAAGAGGAACTGCCTTCTGCATGTGATCCAAGAACAGGTAGAGCAGAGAAAAGGCAGGAGCAGAGACAGTAATCCAGATTACTCATGGGGAGAAAACCTCTCCCTTCTGTAAGTCAGAAACTAGCTCTTTAGCACAGCACAGAGAGGAAGCGATGGTGGGAACAATATGTTCATTTCCTCTGAGCTGACATCTGGAGAGAGAACTGGGGAAGCATCCAAGGGAGTCATCACAGTCACAATTATTATTTTTTTTTCATTTATCTAAGATGAAATTCAAGCATTTACAGTACTGGGAGAAGATGTATCTAGAAAAACCAGTTGTTATGGAGGAAGCTATATGCTGGCAAATCGTTTGCGCAAATTTTGTCATGCTTTTTGGATGCACTGAAATAATTCCGAGTAAAGTTGAAGCAACTGCCCAGAAATACTTTGTTATTACTGATGGCACGCTTTCATAGCAACAGCATTAATCATTCCAGTATTTGCTAGGTTTGTGCATTATACTAACACTCTCCAATCAATATAAAACTATAGTATTGATTTCATTTACTTGACCTGTTAATATTATTTCCACCCTTCTGATATGCAGAAAGTAGCAGTGGGATCCACACAGCAGGTGTATTTTCATATAAATAAATTCCTGGATTGATTGAGATTTATCTAACAGCTTTCAAGATTTGCAGGTGAATTGTAGACATGGCCTGGTGGATGTTTGAATTCCCAGATCAGATGATTTGATATCTGCACTGTGTTTTGGCCAGAATGATTAGTAAGTAATAATGCTCACACATTGTAAGTTAGGAAGATGTCTACAGGAATCTCTCTCTCTCTCTCTCTCTCTCTCTCTCTCTCTCTCTCTCTCTCTCTCTCTCTCTCCCTCCCTCCCTCCCTCCCTCCCTCCCTCCCTCCCTCCCTCCTGGAGAAAGTTCAGAAGCAAAAGAGAATGAATGAAATAAAACAAAGACTTTAAAAGGTAATAAAATATTATCACCATGGCTTCTTCATCTCGGTTCTAAATACCATGTTTTCCTGAAAATAAGTCTGGGTCTTATTTTCTTTTGGGCACCAAAATAAGCACTATGGCTTATTTTCAGGGGGGTGTCTTATTTTTTTTCTTTTTTTTTTTTTTTTTTTTTATTGAAAAAGTTTTACAATAAAAAAATTTTTCCCCCTTTTTTCACCCCTGCCCCCACCCCCCCTCCCATCCCCTCCAACCTCCCCCCAACCCCAGCCCCTCCCTCCCCATCCCACCCCTGACTTCCGCTGCATATTTCTTAAAAAGAAAAACAACAACGAAAATTTTTAACAGCCAGAAAAACAAATACTATTATATACTCAATTCTATTCTGATCTAAGTTGAGAGGAAGAGAAAAGAGAGAAAGAAAAGAATTAAAAAAAAAAAAAAAAGATGAAAGAAAAAAAATAAAATAAAATGAAATAATACAAAGAGAAACCTATAAACATGAATATCTGTCTAAAATTAACAATATTATAATAAAAGAAGGCACCAAAAAAGAATAGCCATTATAATATTTAAGCCAATTTAGAAACAAAAAGAAGAAAAAAATAAAATAAAATAAGAAAAACATTACTAACATTACTAATCCTATACCATACTCGATCACTCCAAAATTCTATACCTTACTTATTCATATTAGATAATGCCAGCTAGTTTAATCCGAACTACTCCCCCTAATTCAAAAACACTAAAATCCCCCCTTCAGGGAAAAAACATGCAATATAATATAATCATACATATATTATTATAATTTTCCATAACTCGAATTACAGTCTTCTCTTCTTCCTGATTGAAGTTAATTCTTCTTTCTTCACCTATATCCAATTGCGATACTCTTCATCTTCTGTCTGCCCCCATCAGTAAAACAAAACATTCCATATAAACCCCCCGTGTGACTTTATATGAATAACATCCAACCAAGAAGATGTTCACTCCTGTAGGTAGAATCATTCAGGCTAACGTATTCTATTTCAGCAAAAAAGAAAAACCCCAATGCAGCTCCACCAAGCCTTAACAAAAGAATAAGAAAAAAAGGGAAATAGAAATCCTTGAGACTGCATCCAAATGTTCTTGTAAAAACTGTTTCAAATCCTGCCACCCTTTGTTATCCACTCTTGGTTGTAAGACGTTTTCATTTCCATTCTTTCCTCTTAGATAATAATTTCCAAAAAAAACCATGATAGGGTAATCACAAAACACTGCTACTATATAGATAACATCCAACCACGAAGATATTCACTCCTCCAGGTAGAAACATTCAAACTAACGTATTCTATTACGACATAAAAAAAAAAAAAACCCCAATGCAGCTCCACCAAACCTTAATGACAAAAAAATCAAAAAGAAAAAAAAAGTTCTAGCAGCTGCATTCCCAGATGTTCTTATAACAACTATTTCAAATCCTGCCACCCGTTATTATTCACTCCTTCTGGTTGTGAGATATTTTCATTTCCATTCCTTCCTCTTAGATTGTAAGTTCCAAAAAAAACTATAATAGGATAATCACAGAACGCTGCTAGTTCCAAAAGAAAAACTATAATCGGATAATCACAGAATGCTGCTACCATTGCAGCCCTCTGTTAAACTTGCTCAAGATGTTAAATCCAATTCAGAATAAAAAAAAGAAACTCCAAGTCAGGATGAAGACTTTATAATCCATAAATCCAAATCCATATAAACTTTAGGAATTTTATAACCGGTATCCAAGATTGTCCAAGCTTTCTGATAACAACTGCATCTGATGAAGGACTTTAAGACACTCATTAGTTAACTCTCGAATTTCCTCGTTAGAATCTGGTTCCTGCTGTTCGATATCACCATCCTTTTCTTGCGGAGCATTGGACCTCTGCTGCTGATCATCTTGAATAATAGTATTTCTTGAATCTTGCTCCAGCAGTTCAAGGTCCAGTGCTCCTAGATTAGGTTCACTGATGTAGTTTATTTTCCCATCTGAGAAGTCCATAGTAAGATCCTCCAAGAAACCAGATTGCGCTCCTTGTTCTTTTAACATTCTTTGATTCATTCTTTGAGTCTCATCCTTCTGTTTACCTTTTACAAGCTCTCTTTCTTGTTTCTTATTCTTAAGGTCTTTCGAAGCTCCCTTAAAAATATTTTTATAAAAATGTTCCGCTTTTTCAATAGTATTCAAGCAATATCTCACTCCGTGATATCTAAAAATTATACCGGCTGGTAAGTCCCATCTAAATGGGATATTACTTTTCTTCAATTCTTTAGTTAAGAAAGCAAATTCTTTCCTTTTCTTTAAAACCTTCGATGGTAATTCTTTAAAAATATTAATTTGTTCACCTTCTACTTGCACTCTGGCAGAGTAGGACCTTTGTAAGATGTCATCTCTCAACCTTTTATCAGTAAAGTAGACAACAACATCTCTGGATAAGTTCCTTTGTTTGGCTACTCGTGAGTTGACTCTGTAAGCTTTCTCTATACAACCAAGAATTATCTCATCCTCAAGCTCTAGTAGTTCAGCAAGAACCTTTGCAATAGTTGCTTTTAAATCTCTCTGGTTTTCTTTAATACCTCTTACTCTAATAGCAGAGGCCATAGTTTTAATTTGAAGCATGATAATATCATTCTGTGTAGTCTGATTACTAATCTCAGCTTTCACAAACCTTTCTTGTATTTCTTGAATCTGGGAGCCAATTTCACTGCTAATTTCAGTTACTTTCTCCTCCATTTCAATCACCACATTTGAAAGGTCTGAAATTACTTTAACAATAGTTTGACTTAATTGGTCATGCTTTCCAGCAATCAAATCCACAAGATTCTTCTGTGAGTTTTTAATTTTGTCAACTACACTCAATAAAGGAGTTGTTATAAGTTCTTTTAAGTCCCCTTCTGCCAATCCAGACAATTGCATCATCTCAGCTTTATTCTTTAACTGGCTCAAGGGGGAGCCCCCCCTTCCTTTAGTCATCTTTATTTTACTTTAAATGGCTTTAGTATACTACTTCACTTTGCCATACTTTACTTTAAAAAAGATATCCAAGAAAAAAGGGAAGAGAGAAAAAAAAAATTCTGTTTACTTTAAGTGACTCTCCCATAGGAAGGCATTCATTTCAAAGCTTCCGTTTTCAATCACTCTGGCATTCTTTCAATTAAGACCAGTCGCCATTTTTAAAAAAAAAACTTTCTTAGGAACTTTCACTTCTCTTCCTCTCCTTCCCCCCTCCTCTCGTTACTCTTCCAAAAAATCAGTAGAAAAATCAGTTTTAAAAATCCATACTTGCTTCATCTTTGCTTCTTTCTTTTCTTTTCTTTTGCTTCTTTCTTATTCAGCTTACTCCATAGACGCTGTGGTGTTGCTTCCAGCGTCTGGCTCCGCTAATTGCTTAGCGGAGGACAGTCCCGTCGCGGAGCTTCTCTGGAGGTATGGAGGGGGCCATCCTTCTGAGCCCTCCCCAGGACAAACGAAACGATCCTGGGGCGACTCAGGGGGCCCTGCCTCACCCCCAGGAGCTCTGCCTGCTCCTCCCGCTGAGGAGCAGGTTGTTCGAGCCGCCTGCCAGCTGTGAGGCGGCTCTAACGCGGCGGGATGCCGGCGGGCATGGAGGAGCCCGCCGCCGACGAGGAAGGCGCCACCGGAAGTCTCTTATTTTTTTTCCATGTATGGGAAGCCTACTTCTTCTGCTTGTGGTGGGGTGCACCAGTGTCACTGCCATGAGGTGGGGGTACAGCTGCCCCAACTGCCCGGCACTGGCTTACCTCAGGGCCCCCACAGCCAAGCTACCCATACCCTGACATACACCTCGCCTCACGGCAGTGGCCTATTTTCAGTATAGGTCTTATTTTCGGGGAAACAAAGTAGTAGCAACAGTAGAATACAGCAGCAAGAAAAAAACAGCTGTAAATACAAACACTTTTTCATTGGTCTGACTTAATGTTTTCATTTCTTCATTTCAGACTATTCTTAAATTTGAATGAGTGCATTAAAATGGGGATCCTGTCAGCATTAGCTTCTACGTTGCATTCCATATCTAACTCTTATAAGAACAACGGCTTCAGCATTTCTCGTTCAGGGCCCAGACAGAATGTGGATGGCATCCAATTTTTAATCAGCTGTACAGATGGGTTTATTTCACAAATGCACAGATGGAAGTTCCTGAATGCCTGACAAGGTGTAAAAACTGTTACTGCGATTACAAAGGGACAAAAAAGAAGCTGGGGGAAATTATAATTAGCCAAGACTCTGCCTCTTAAGAGTTGATTAGTTCAGAACTTAAATTTTGTCCTTGGTGTGCACAAACCACTTTGTGGAGCACGGGAAGAAAAACACACATCAGATTAACAAAGAAAAACGGGCTGGAAATCCCCCAAGAGCTCCTGCAATCTTGCAAGTATCTAACTCATTATCGTTCTTGATATAATTCCCTCTGAAACTTGCCAAAAGCATGATACAATAAATTCAGCCAACCAATCGCCAAACAAATTGCAATGTTTTCTGAAGGGATTTGAAAAGGAAGGATTAGCAGAGGTTAATTTACAGATAAAATACTGAAGGCACTCATTAAAAAAAATGGTGTACAATTTCCAGTGGAGAAACGAGGACCGATAGCTTCTCTTTTAGAGGAGTTTTTTGAAATGGTATCAAAAACAGGGTTTACGTCCATAATGTGTAAGAACATTCAGTCGGACTGCATTATCTTCTTGCACAAACTCACCCACCTGCTCAAGCTCGCACTCCTAATAGAATTAGGGAGCACTAATTCTATCTCAGAGCTTTATGGTGTTCATAAATATATTTTTTTAGACTACAATCTTCCACAAAATTATATGAGTATAGCATCCACTGAGCTCAGAGGCTTAAGTCCAAGTAGATGTGAAGATAATAGCCCTGCTGGTGTCTCTTCGTCATGCCAAACTACAGATAGAAATATATATTAGATGGACCACCTGGAGAACTGGCCTACAAAGGATTTTTTTTTTAGATGAGCAGAACAATTCAAAAATGACATTAGCAGAAAATGAAGTGTAGGAAGTTTAGCACCCACCCCGCTCCTAGGAAAATGAGATATTTTAGGAAATATTACAAGGGCAGAATATTTCCCCAGAAAGGGAGGCAGAAACTCAGCCCCCTCCCCACCTTTGTCAATGGGCCATTAAGGCCTGAACCAGTCCATTCTACATAATAAAGATAGGATTAGCCCTCTAACCATCTAGCAACAGAACTCACCACATGGCACCTGGGGAGATTGCATCATCCAGCAAGGTTCAACCAAGCTTGGGACTCAGGACAGCCTACAGAGTTGCCCCTTTATGGCCCCATGGGAGTCTGACAACCAATCAGAATGCAAGCTCAAATTCAAAGCTCAACAGGGCATGAAACCAAGGCACTCTCAGCATCTCAATCTTTTTTCCTGTTCAGGAACTCAAGCCATGTGATCCTGTTCATCAATAAACCTTCTTTGCAAGCAACTTCCATGAATCCAGTGTCTTTTTTCCCACTTGGAACTGAACCCAGAAGGACATTTCTTCCAACAGAAGGAAGACTAAAAGCAAATACGTGTTATAGAGAAGAAGGAGAGGAACAAGTCTTCTCCCTGATGGCAAACCTATGGCACGCGTGCCACAGGTGGCACATGTAGCCATATCAGTGGGCATGCCAGCTCAACTCTGGTGAGCATGTGTGCACTGGCCAGCTGATTTTCGAACCTTCTGGGCCCACCAGAAGTAGGGAAACAGGCTGCGCATGCGTGCAAAACCCTTCCTCCCCCTCCGCTTCTGCCATGCGATGGCCCGGTAGGTCCATTTTTCTTTCTTACCTGGCTCCAGATCCACTCTGTGTATCTGTGGAGGGTGAAAACAGCCTTTCCCACTCCCTCGGAGGCCCTCCGGAGGCCTGAAAGGGCCCATTTCCCAACTCCTGGTGAGACAGGAAGTGACTTTTTTGCTGTCCTCAGCCTCTCTAGGAGTGTCTGGAGTGGGAAAGGAGGGCAAAAACAGAAGAAAGAAAAATGGGCCTACCGGGCCATCACATGGCAGAAGCGGAGGGCGGGAGGCGTCGTGCAGGGCAGGGCGCATAGAATTATGGGTGTGGGCACATGCACGCACAAACCTCCCCCGTCCCCCCCCCTCCTGGCACGCGATGGCAAAAAGGTTAGCCGTCACTGTCCTATATTATTCTAGAAGGAAAAGAAAAAGATATTCCTGCCACCATCCTCCTCCAAGGAACACAATCCGGGCACAACGTCATTCAAAAGCTATGGAGCCATAAATACTTCTCACTTCATCTTCTTTTGATGTCCCTCCCCTCTTGTCATTTTATATGTGACCACACACACGTCCCCCAATGTGTCATATGAAACCATTTTGAAGACCTCATGATTTAATTCCACCTGTTCTAAACACACACATTGCAATTTTGTAATCTGAAATTAGGTAAATTAGGACTCAATTTTCTGGGGAAATAATTGCAGTTTTGCATTCTGTTGGTGTCCAATTTATGAATATCTCTACCCCCCAAGCCCCCAGCTTCTAAATAAGTTACTATGTCCAAGAACAAAGGGATTTATGCTATCATCCTTGATACTGTTTTAAGCAAAGAAGTCGTATGGAAATTTCCTGGAAGTGAAAACAATTAATCAGTGGAACAAGTTGCCTCTAGAAGTCATGGGTGCTCCAACACTGGAGTTTTTAAGAAGAGATTGGACAGCCATTTGTCTGAAATGGTATTGGATCGTCTGTTTGAGCAAAGAGTTGGATTAGAAGACCTCAAAGATCCTTTCCAACTCTGTTATTTTGTGAAATAACATGACATGTTAAACTTATTTTCTTCAAGACCCTCCAAGCTTAACATTGCTAATTGAGCTTGTAATATACAGTAAGTCAGTCATGACTTGTGGACTTCAATTCCCAGAATTAACATGTCTGGCTCAGGAATTCTGGGAGTTGAAGTCCACAAGTCATAAAAGGGCCATAGTTGCCCACCCCTGCAATAAGTGAATACCTAAGTCATTTAAAGCTACAGTGAGTGAGCAAATGAAATGAATGTTTCCAAACAGCCAGTTCTGCATATAGAACAACAACTGTCCAAAACCTTGTGAACATTGATGCAAATAAAAACTGCATAGTTGACATTCACCATGTTTGGGACAAATGTTCTGCATAACACTTAGCTTGTCAAAAGTGTTCACCATAGCCCTGTTCAGGTGATACATCTACAAATATATGCTGTGGTGTCACTGAAGAGACACATGATTAACCGGAATGCCATTTATATGTTCAGCAATGACATTTGAACAACTATGTCCTATGCATGGAGACCTGATGTTCAGGAACATCACCATGCAATTTAGAGAGGAAAGGAACTGTTCCCCTTCTCATCTGCTTAACTGTACACATGTATGTCTCACCTGAGGACAGCTTGTATTTCTAGTCAATGAATTTAAAACATCTTTAATCAATGTCTCCTCTTTTTGAGGAAATATGCAAAAAAAAATAATATTAGTTTTATCCAGCTCCAGGACCACATATTTGCAATAATCTTTTTTTTAAAAAAAAAAAAAATCTTAATGCAGTCTTAAACATGGAAAAGGTGATAGCTTAATAAATGTGGTTCATGTGTTGGACAAAATGTGGGGTTTTTAGAGGTACTGAATAAAATGTACTTCGTTTGAAATCATAAATCAGAGTAAGCCACAAATCTGGACATTTAACTAGGACTAATTGTGTCTGTCAGTTATATTCCCTGTTAGCAGTTTATACTAGACTCTTCTGAAGGGGACAGGCAGCATGATGGCTCAACAATTAAGATGCTGGCCTGGTTGGCTGGAAAGCCGACAGCCCAAGTTCCAGACCCAAGTGCTGTGTGATGGGGTGAGCCCCCATCTCCTGCCAACCTAGCAGTTTGAAAACATGCAAATGCAAGTAGATAAATAGGTACCACTTCAGTGGGAAAGTAACAGCATTCTAGGTTTCACCATACGCTCCACCATGCAGCATGATCTCATGCAGGCCACGTGACTGTGATAACGTTTTTGGACATCGCTGGGTCAGTGGCCTTCACATGGAGATGAACATTGTCCCCTAAAGTAAGTTTTGACCAGCAGAGTAAAATCAGCAGAGACTCCTTTACCTTGACTTTCTTCTTACCTAGATCCTGAGGAGATATCTACCAGTCTACCACTGGTAACATGGCTGCTGAGCTACTATCCAAATGGTAAGCAGTGTAGGAAGACAAAAGTGATTGCCAACAAATCCGCAAATCATTTGAGAAAATTGACCATCTTCAAGGTCATTTGCAACCTATTTGAGTAATGAAACATCTGTAAGAAAACAACCAAGCTCAGAGAGCACCAAGCACCCCACACCTAGAATTGACAACTTTCTGTATATTGTATGTTTACATGACAGTTCCACTCAGTGGTGAAATCTGAACCCGTTTGTCACCAGTTTGCTGGCCACACATGCGTGGTACACACCAAATGCACGCTTCATGTGGAAGAAGGAGGCTTCAGAAGGTAAGTAGAACAGTGAGGGGGGGGTAACAGCTGTGCCACATGATTTAGATTCGCTAGAAAGCAGGATTTCCTGCTTTCTAGCAATTTTAAATCTCATGGCACAGCTGATCGTTGGAATTCCTCCGAACCGGTAGTTTTTATCACTATCGGTTTGCGCGAACCGATGCGAACCTGTAGCATTTCACCACAGGTTCCACTCAAAGGCAAATCTCATTCATTTCAAGTTGGCATATTCTTATCTCAGCAAGTATTCAGAATGTATTTCCTCCAGAAGGTACACCTCAGAAACACAAATACTATGTAGCTCAGTATTTCCCATCAATATAACAGGGACTAAACATTTACAACCACGACTCAGCCATCTGTCCCCTTTGAACAAATACCTTTTACATCACCAACTCCTCACTAGAGGCTAACAAAAATGTTGCCGTTTGCAGCTTAGGCTGAGAAAATTAAAACAATAGTCGAGAACATCTTTCTAGTTTTAAGTCAATTGGAAGGAAATGTAATCTTATTTCAGATGTATCAGCAACAACTTTTTTTTTTCCTTCCCTTAAAATGACTGTAAAATAGATCAAGGATTATCTCCTCTCCATAAGCAGGTGATGACATCACGGCTATCAATTTAGTTGGGTATTTAATTTTGTTTAATGACGGATTATTTTACATAGCAGCATCTGGTCCACATTTGAAGTAGATGACACCAGCTGCTGGGAACAATACCTTTTGCAGACCAGGCATACACTAGCCAGCCACTCCTTTGAAAATTTCACTGATCAAGCTGGCTGCTAATTAGATCATCTTGCAAATGAGTTTCCTCTGCATTCAGGAATGAAATGTGGTAGATAACCTAGGCAGAAAGCTATCTGTCTGCCATCAAAAACATTCCACCCAAACTGAGTAGGGCCAAAGGAGAGGAGACTGACTCCCACTGAGAATGTGTTCACATTTCTTGTTCCAGGAGGGGAAAAATATATAGCCAGCACAAGATGAGAAAGTGCTGGGCAAAACAGAAAAGGAGGAAGGGAGAGGGAAAGGGAGAGGAGAAGAGAAAGAGAGAGACTGGAATGCCAAATATCTTTACCTTCAGAAAAGCAGTGGTTTCTGATTGTTCAGTTATGGCCAAGTGTGCCTGGTCTATATTCCCCAATGCTCCATGGAAACTAGATAAAAATCCACAGCTGCTCAGATATGTACCCCCAACACTCACATAGAGCTTCCCAATAGAGTTAGAAGCAGCCAGAAAAATGGCCTGAAAACGGCCCGAAAAATGGCCTGAAAACAGCCCGAAAAACAACCCAAAATGGGCAAAA